>OX103974.1:33426585-33597061 GCA_944470395.2 Schistosoma turkestanicum
ACTTCTTGGTTGTTATTGAATGCTTGATTTCGAATTCTAAATACAGTACATTCGTTCATGCTCATCTCGTAGTTCTGGATCCACTTACGTATTTCTGGGATTATCAGTTTATCCTAAAATACAAATACTTCTAATTATCATATTGGCGTCGCAATGGAGCTTGTAATGGAACAGTTAGATATTCATTCAACTTCTGAAGCTTTTGAGGATTATTTGGAAAGGTTTGAAATCTGGAGTATGACCAAGAAAGATGTTAAAGATGATAAAATTGTGGCTCATTTCCTGACATTCATCTGAAGAGAAGCGTACAGCTTATTAAAAACTTTGGCATATCCAGAAAAACCTATCTCACTTACCTATGCAATGATTAAGGAGTTATTATTGAATCATGTAAAGTGCCCTAGTTTTGAATGCCGTGAAAGGGCGAAATTTCATAAGATGATTCGTCAAAATGACCAAAATGTTAAGGAATTCATTCTTGAATTGCAGAAACAAGCTGTCAAATGTAATTTCAGTGATCAACTTTATGTGAAACTGAGAGACCGATTAATTGCAGGAATTAACATACCTAGTTTGGAAAGAGAGCTGTTAAGAATGTCAAACTGTTCCTTTCAAGATATTAGAGCTGCGTGTATTAAATACGAGGCGTTGAATGAACTTGATACTCGGTCGATGAAGATTTCCAATACTTTGATTAGTTGTCTTGATGAAATACAATCATTACCGAACACCTGGAACCGTACCGAAAGAACAAGAATCGAGTTCGAAGAAATCAAATTGGTTTACACTAGCTCGTGAAAAAGATATTGGATATTGGACCTCAGGGTCAATCAAAATTGTGTTCGTTTAACAGTGCTTTCTATTCTCGTGTAAATATGAATGGTGTTTCAATAAAGAATTACAAAGGAAATCACAAAGGTGAGACCAAGTTTGGCAAATGTTTATCATGTGGAAAACTTCGTTCTCGTAATTCATGTGTATTTCGTAATGCTAAATGTTTTAGATGTGGTAAGATAGGACACATACAAGCAGTATGAAAAGCTACTGTTCATTTTTCCTCAAGTAGTACTAAAGCTTGTAATTTAGATCGCGATAATTCAGCTGATCCTAATGATCATTTATCTTTGTCTATCATTTCGAAAGGTAATGCTCATACTCAAAAGCGATTATATACATCGCTTGGTTCATGTCATGATTTTATTGTGGACACAGGCAGTATAGAGTCCATTATTTCATTCAAGAACTTGAAATCTTTAGATCTTAACGTTGTGGTACGACCCACTGAAGTATCAATATTTGGGACTACTGGACACAGACTGCCTATACGAGGATGTTGTGAATTGCTAATAAGAGACGATAGTTCCTCATACATACCTTGTGAATTCTTAGTTAGCGAAACAGGAATGTCAATACTGGGTTTAAAGAATTTGAAATGCTTAGAGTGGAGTTGTCTTTCCTAGTTTCTAAAGAAAATTCTGATGCTTTACTTAAAGATTTGATAGCCACGTGTGCTGAGTGCAGTGGAGGTATGAAAATCCAGCCTTTAAAACTTGAAGTACAGGGTGATCCAGTCGTTCTCAAAAGACGAATAATTCCTTATGGTCTTCGAGATGCGGTGCATAAGACATTGAATGATTTGTGTCCAAAAGGCATAATTGAACCGGTTCAGTCTTCTGCATGGGGTACTCCTATTGTTACGCCACTGAAATCGGAAGGCAAGACTCCTAGAATATGTGGTGACAATAGACCAACATTGAACTGCCGTTTGTTGAAGTAAACATGCACGACTCTAGAGGCTGAAGATAGTCTAAATCGACTTCATGGTTCTAAAGTGTTCTCGAAAGTTGACATAAAAGATGCTTATCTTCAAATCCCTTTAGATCAATCCTCATCTATTTTGACGACAATTTATACTCTTTTTGATCTGTTTAAATACAATTTCCTTCCATTTGGTCTAAGTTGTTCCCCAGCCATATTCCAGGAAGTTATGAATAAGGTGGTTTATGATCTTGAAGGTGTTGAAGTTTATCAAGATGATCTGATTGTTCATGGTGCTGATAAGGGAGTTCATGACCAGAGACTTATTGCCTTATTGCGTCGTTTAATTGAGAAGAATATTACAGTAAATCCAAATAAGTGTTCATTTTGTGTATCTAGTTTTGAATGTCTTGGATACCTAGCTGATGGTAATGGTTTTAGACCAGATATGAAACGACTAGCTCCACTGACAAATGCACTGTCTCCGAAAAATCTTACGGAACTACGTTCACTAGTGGGTGCTCATCAATACCATTCCCGTTTTATTCCTAATTTTTCTTGTCGTGCAAATTGTTTATTTAATATTTTGACATCCAATTCACTCAAATGGGGTGAGAAACAAGAGTCATGCTTACGTAGTCTACTAAAGTTTCTTCAAAGTGATGCTGTTCTTCGAACTTACTCCCCTAGTGTACAGTCTGTGCTTATCACTGATGCACCTGTAGGTATTGGCGCAGTTTTGGAACAGGAAGGTAGATCAGTTATTTGTGTTTCACGCAAACTTACTGTTACTGAACAAGGCTATTCACAGACTCAGCGAGAGGCATTAGCTGTGTTCTGGGCTGTTAAAAGACTTCATAAATATTTATTCGGAAAGAAATTCACTATTGTTACTGATCATGGGGCCTTACAGTTTATTTATTATCCTGAAAATCCTTAGCACGTGCCTCGGATGCTATGGTTCAATGATGGAGTATTGCTTTGAGTGCCTACGACTATACGGTTCAGCACAGGAGTGCCAAACAAATTCAACATGTTGACTACATTTCTCGACAGTCATTACAAGATAAACCTGATAATACTTCAGACTGTTTGTTGGTGCGACCTTTACGTATGAAACGTCCAGATCTCATTAGAGAAACTCGTAGAAACTTTGGATGTATAATTAATGCTATATGGAAAGGTTGGAATGCTAATCTGAAACGTAGATTCCCTATCTATTTTTCAAAGCGGGATGAGCTATCCACTACTCCTGATGGTATTTTGTGTTTAAATGATCGGGTTGTTATTCCTCCTTCATTGCGTAAAGCTGTCCTGGAAGATCTTTATAGTGGACATTTAGGTGTTGAGAAAATGAAGTCCTTGGCGAGGCTCACGTGTTGGTGGCCAGAGATGAATGCAGATATTTATCGTACAGCAAACAATTGCAAAAAGTGTTATAAGCTAAAAAATCAGCATTCGAAATGGACTGCATGGCCAGTATCGTCTGAGGCCTGGCAGAGAATTCATGCAGACTATTGTGGCCCGTTTCTTGGCAAATACTATGCGCTTGTAGTCATTGATTGTTTTTCAAAGTAGCCTGAATTTTTTTTCGCAACTTCACCAAATTCTGACTTCACAATTCAAGCATTAAGAAAGGTGTTTAGTCGAGGAGGGTTTCCAATGGTGTTAGTGACTGATAACGGCTCTCATTTTGCTGCAGATGCAGTCACCACCTGGTTAAATGGTATAGGGTGAAAACATCTGTTTACTGCTCCCAGACATCCTTGTTCCAATGGTCAGGTAGAAAATTTTGTCAGGACGTTGAAAACTGCTATTGATTCTATTTCCGCCTCAACATTTAATGAGCTGGAGAGGGGAGTAGATACCTTTCTACTGCAATATAGAAATGCCAGACATTCGGTGACGAAAGAGACTCCATCAAATCTATTAAAAGGAAGAATTCTCCGGTCGAATATGAGGTGTTTGGAGTCTGCAGAAGTTACATATTATCGTAGCAATGATCTTCGACCATCCACGGGGATTGTTCTGAAAAAATATCGGGAAATCTATGGTGAGACTTCTAGATATCAATGACTTAAGTACACACAATCGACATGTTGATCAAATACAATTCCAGGAACCAGATGAGTCTGTTCCAATTTCGGTTGTTAATTCTAATACTAATGAGAGCATTCTAGATAACACAGAGCCTTTATCCAATACACTGTCTGACAGACACAGGATGAATTTGAGAAGAAGACGTACAATTGATTACAGACACTTGGATTGCAATTTAAGCTGTGGCGGATGTGGTGTTTGAATGAACTAGTGACTTCTTGGTTGTTGTTGAATGCTTGATTTTGAATTCTAAATACAATACATTCGTTTGTGCTCATTCCATAGTTCTTGATTCACATACTTCTAATCATCCTAGTCTGTCATTGAAAGAGTGTACCAAAGAAGTACAATAACCTTATTCAAGCTCTCTACTCTAACACCATTGTCGGGTGAGAGCTTATGGCCAAGTGTGATTGGAATTTTCTACTTCAAGTGATGTCCGCCAGAGATGTCCACTTTCTCCATTCTTGTTTAACTTTGTCGTAGACATCCTTTTAGAGTTAACATTATCCTTGTCAGATTTTCAGGGGTAGACCGTCTATTAGGAGGATCGCTTACTGACCTAGAATATGCCGATGACATAGTTCTATTCGGTGAAGACGCTGACAAAATGCAGAGTCTTCTGACTACCCCAAGAAACAATGCAAGCATATTCGGGATGCGGTTTTCTCCCTCGAAATGCTAAATGTTGTTTCTAGATTGGCCTGCAACGGCACCTGAACTAATGATAGGGAGTGAAGTAGTCGAACGTGTTGACCTCTTCACTTATCTGGGGAGTCTGATCAGTGCTGTTAACATTTCTTTAACCCTTGTACTTGATTTTCACCTCGCGATTCTTAGTTCCAACTACTTCATAACCAAACGACAATTAACCAGCCTAATAGCACTAGATCGTGGGGATTTTTTTATTTTTTGCTTGGTGAAATGCATTTCAATTAGTAAGTAGTTCCCAATGTTAGTCAAAACACCATTTTAATAATCTTTTGCATCGTCTTGCAGTGATTAGACATGCAGTGAGATGTGTGGATGAAAAATGACTTTGAAAAGTTAATACCTGTCGCCAAACATTTAGCGAATTACTGCATACATACATGATCAACATGTTGTTGGAGAAAAACCAGGAACTAAGAAAGATGGTGTGTTTAAATGCTGAGATAACATGCCTCAGAAAACAAACACAATTAGTATACAGATGGACTGAATTCAAAACTTCAGCTGAACTGAACAAATCGGTCATCCGAAACAAGTATAACGTAAGGAATATTTACCACTAATCCCCAAGATTTGAAGAAGTGAATGATATATGATGCGTTTATTTGTACTTTATGGCCTGACAGACTGTAGTTGCAGCCTTGACTTGGTGGCCGGGCTTGACTATGACCCAAACGAGATGTATTGCCTGAAACATGTTCCTGTAGGTCCTAGCATACCAGGCAAGTCGATAGGAGGACGATGAGACTAAAAGCAGTAACTCAAGGTCTGAGGGCGAAGTCGTACTGTTGACTGTAGAGGGGTGTGACAGCAGTAAGGTGTTTCCCTCGGACAACCAGCACCTAAAGCGGTGCTACAAGGAAGGAAGGGGTTAGGGAACGTCAACCCTAAAAATGTCACACCTCATGGACTTTTATCTCCAGCGGTAAGGCCATTTGAATAGCAAGGATGACAACTTACAAATTTTCTATGACAAGGCCGTATGAGACCGGCCTCAAAAGGTCGAGCCTTGGAATCTGTGATCACGCTCCCAGATCACCCTGACCAACGCTAGACCGATCTCCTTTCCGGGATCCTCAAGTCGTACCCTTTTACGACGTGGACATATGCCGTCATAACCGTAACATCATACGACACCAACTTGGTCACAATCAAATCTTTCATACACCTCTTAATAACTCTCTTATCTCCACGGTTAACCGTTCTCACATTCCTTTTTCACCTCGAGCCACTGCTGCGAAAGATTTGAGTACACAAAACATCATTACTGGTCCCTGAAACACCATTCTAAAATACATGATAGAGTATTTAAGTTTTTAAAGTTTATTTCATTGGATAATTTCTTGAATAATATCTGCGAACCCTAACCTTCTCCATTACCGCTAACACCTCTACTACATCGACCACTATTAGAATTTAATTGATCTCTCTGTATTGATGTGTTATGGTAGGTAACTTGAACTGATGTACGTATACACGAAGTTCAACATTGTAACTGACTAACTGACTAGCGGCCTATTTGAATATCTGGGCTACCTGCTTCGTAACATCAAAAGACTTCAGTAAGTTACTTTTTTCTATTTGTGTTAACACTCCAACAACTCCAACACTCCAATCTATTGATCGCATAATCATTGCTAGCGAAAACAAACAAATATGGGACTAACTACAAGCAAGTGAGTATTTAGTATCTATACTAGATAACGAGATATTGTGTAATCAAAACGGTAGAATGATGTTCAACAGCAATATTAATTTCTGATCATAACAAAACAAAATTCATATAAGAAAAAAGAGTTTTATTGTATTTCTGTCTAGTTGTATTCATGTACATTTAAACAAAGCTAATTACAACTTAGAATTCACTTCATACACAAATTAAACACTAATTTCACGAAAAAAAATGCTTCGTGTAAAGCAAGGACAATAATGATTGTGATAAATAGAGAAATAATTGTTCCATATATATATGGTTGTTTTCAAATTTTGAACAGTATAATATATGCTGTATACAACAATTATAAACGTCTTTGAAAAGTAGAAATATCACGAGCTGCAGCATAAGCTAACAAAGTTCTAGCAGTTTGTTTAGCTTCTAAATAATGTCGTGCATCAACTAGCCAATCATTTGCAACAACACGTGATTGACCTTGTAATTGACCTAATAATCGTACAGCTGTTTCTAATGCTTTATCACTACTACTATTACTACTAGATATATCTTCATCATCTGCAAGGATATTATGATCACTAGTCATAGCAAGTTTAGCATTAGATAGTAAATAAAATGAATCTGGTCGTGAATTGATTTTTTTCACACCATTAATGATGTCTTGACTATGCGGATTACTAATAATATTTGGATTAATACGTGATATTGCTTGTAAACATTTATATTTTACATCTACAATTAATATAGACTGTAACCATGATAATGCATATTCCCACAATGAACCACTTGTCTCATCGATTAATGCAACATTTCTGCATACTTTATATACCTAGACAGGAAAGAGAGAGAAAAAAAATGTAAAAATTCGTACGAATAATTCCGATGTGTAATCCATTATATGAATATGAAATGAATCAATGAGATTCGGTAAATGAAATTTCCCTTTGAAATTTAACTATCCTCAAATTACTACTCTAATTTATTAGCTTGAAAAAGTAGCTAAGGGCTTTGTGGTAGTTGTGTAGTGAACGAAAACACAGGTGGGGCAACCGAATTGTATTTAGCGAAAATTACAGAGTTACTCAGTAAAATTGGGAAACCATATCGTAAATTGTTCATTTGCAAATTATCAGTTCATCATATCGAACTGGACTGTTCCTGTTGCGAAACATCAATCCATTGTCACTATTCATGCGTTTCATACAAATACCATTGTGTTCCCACTCTTCCTTTCTTGATCTTCCTCCATCTTCTGCTGCCAGACATTACGTTGACACTCACGTCATATACTACTTATAAGTAGCTCACACCACAGTCGTAAGGTAAAGAAATTTGCGCAAAAAAACAGGATCTTCAAGTACGCCTAATTATTTTATTAACCAACCTAGAATACGTTATTGCAGAGATCTTAAACCCTAATGGAAAAACATCAAATGATTTTTTTCATAGTGACACATGAATGTACACACCCACATACATTCCAACACTTTTAGCCAGATCATTTGTTTAAGATGACAGAATAAGAAGGTAAAATTACATCTACAAGTTATTGTGGTCAATGTTCAACATTACTGTGGTTTTAATTGAATATGATGATTATGCTGAGGAATGCTTGTTCCAGTTTCAATATGATAATTCATTTCATGAAACTGTGATCTATTTTACAGTGATATTTATTCACGATATGATATTCTTTGAATTAATTCAATGTGGAATTCTGTCAGCAATCAACAAGCACATCGATATTGATCCAATTTATCAACCAATCAGAAAAATCATAGACAAACATAGATAGGATCAAGAAACAGATCAAAAGGGGGATAAAATCAAAACAAAGGTGCAAACAACCACAGGTTTAATGTCAACAGCAACCAATCAAGATCAAGGTTGTGGTGATGGTGTTTGGTTCTCGGAGCTGGGTGTTCTAGTTGTGGAGCTTTCATTGTTCTTCTGAACGACAACATCAGTACAAACTCAAATCTTTTGCAACTGTGGCGCGAGGTGAGAAAGGAATGTGAGAATGGTTAGCCGTTTGTTGTTCAGAAGAAGAACAATGAAAGCTCCACAACCAAAACATCCAGCTCAGAGAACCAAACACCACCACCACCACAAACATATTATGTAGCTTGTGTTTTTATGGCAATTCTATATATGTCTCTTATATCTGTGAATTGTTAACTAATCATCGAGTTTAACACGAAGACAACTAATAACATAATGTTACAGTTTGACATATTTGTCTTTAACTTGATCCTTCAATGCTTTAAAATTGGTTACAGTAGACTTTGATAACACATTTTTCATTGTGTACACATGACAGATGATGATGATGATGAGATTTCATATCATGTACACAGTAAAAAAAAATGTTTAGTTTACATGGGCAGGAAGAACGGATGCAAAATAAAGAAGGTATGACTAAAATGGTGTTTCGATTACTCACAGAAAAATCAATGAGCATATGTATATCTATCTTAGTCAGTCCATAAGCGATAACCGAATTCAAAAAATCAAACAAACGGAATCTATAGTAATCTTATTTGAAACATAGAATCGTACCTTTTCAAATCTCTTTTTCAATCCATTTTCTGTCCAAACTCCATTTTCTATGATATCATTAGATAGATTGTCTAAAATGACATTGATGAAAGGATAATTTCCAGTAGCAGCGCATTCACGAATAGAATCAATGAAATCTTTTAAAGATCCAGTTTGTTTCGGTGAAATTGAATCACTATTTAATTCATTGTGAGATTTTATTATCGGGCTAACTGAATTCAATCGAGAGGCTAAAGCTTCACATGAAAGCCATAATGATTGTGCTTCTTTAGCTAATCGATCTAGATCTGCTCTACCTAGAATTAAAAAAAATATATGTTTTATGAATTGTTAATTACAACAATTCTGAAAGTGAAGAAAAGGAATCAATGTCAAGGAATGATTTGCTTGTCAATTACTGCAATTTCTAGTCATATTGATACATATTACTTTGAAAACAATATGATATACACGTGAATATCCGCATAAAATCTCGTTTACTGAACTAGGGAGTCATATTTTTGAAATAACTATCAATACTTAATTTGTAATGGTCATTTGAATCTTCTCATTGATGTTTAGGACTGCAACTGTGATCAGTCTCTTTTCCGGCATACATGCATTCTGTGTGCATCATTGTCTCGATTTTGCCATTAGGTCATAAGCATTATTAACAAAGCTGAAAGGTGCGGGATGAGGTGGCTAGCATTGGAATCCAGAACGCATGTTTCGCCTTATTTGGGACACGTCAGTTGATGTTCACTCTGAGACACACAGCTAACGCGCCTCAAATAGGATAAAAAACGTATCCTGTATTCCACTGCTAACCACTACTCATCTATGTTTATAACTATGAATACTGTTTGGTATCTGATAACCAAAACATGAAGTGGATTTCCAACTAGTAAGCCGAATGCACAGACCAGCAAGCTGCAGATGATATTCACTTTGAATATATATATATATATATATATATATATATATATATATATCGGAACCTTGATATTTTCTTTGAACAATTTTTATTGTTCCTTGTTGTATGAAATAAAAAAAAACTGACTAAATATATGAGTCCAAATGAATACTGTTGAAATGAAAAAAAACCAACAATAAACTAACCATCTACAACATCTTCAATGGCTTCCATACGTTTAGTCCAACCAATAAGTGCAGCTTCAAAAGCAACTTTTTCTTTGGCTGACGCTTCACGTAGTCGATACGTGAACTCGTGTTCCATTTTCTCTTTTTCTAATTGTAACACACGTAAAAGATCTTCATAATGTTTTGCTTTGGCTAATTTCAATTCATAGTCTTTAGCATCACGAGCTTCTCGTAACTAAAATGCAAATCATGAATAAGAATTATGCATACAATGATGAAATAATTGTTGTGATTTTTTTTTTAAACTACAATGAAATTGGCAAGCTTTTTTCAAAAAAATTGACAAAAATGACACAGCAAAGAATAGTATTCATTAAATCATTTGTTTTGAAAAGTCTATCAACAAAAATTGATTTCATTGTGACCAATTTGATCTCATGTGCTTTTATGGGTATGACGGCGGATGTTAATTCCCGGCTGCACACACCGTGGAAGAGTTCTGTTTGTTAGAGAGGGCATCGGCCTCATACCTTCCGAAGGAACTCGGCTTTCATAATGAGACGTCATAATTCTTCTAAATGAAGACCTTCTAACTCCCAAAGTAGAGTTGATATGATTTGAATTATTTTTTTGTCAGCGTTTTTTGGGAAATATTTTTCCTGGATGGGGTCGCCAACCAACATCTCAACCCTCCTCCTTTACTCGGGCTTGGGACAGGCAGTAGCCCCAGAGGGTCTACAGGCGGAGTCCGCGAGAAGATAATAATCCATGGTAAGAGACCCTGAATGATGTGGCTCAAAATCGTTTGCAATGGCGCAGGTGCATTCATTCATTCTGTCCTCTCAAATTCTAAACTTTTATTAATTCCTCATCATCTTTATCTTTTCAAGTTTATTTCACTTGATTCTACTTCTTGAATAATATCTTCTAATTCTAATCTCTCCGATTAATGCTAATACCTTTACTATCTCTACTATTATGGGATTTGAATTGACAATTTCAGTTCTGTGCTAATGTGGTATGGCAACATGAACTGATGTAGGTACGTAGTTTTACGTCTCTATTGATTGATTGATGTCAACAGTAATTAGGCTAAATCAAAACAAGGGTAGACTGGAATAAAGGTAGGGGCAGTCAAACAAAAACATAGCATAAATACATGAAGTCAATAACAACAGGATTGAGCCATGTCAGTAGGTGTAGACTAGTAGATTAGGGTCCGCAAGACAATAGTAACCGATGGTTAGAGACTTTAAATGACATGGCTCAAAATCGTTGGCCTTCTGTCAAATTCTAACTTTCTGAATTCGTAATCGCCTTTATCTTACTCTTTTAAAGTTTTTTTTTCCACTGAATTATTCTTCTTAAATAATCCACTATAATTAATTTTTCTGACTTTCAGTAATACTACTACAAGTATTTAATTTGGTATATATTCGATGATAATATGAGGAAATTTAGACTGATTGATAATAAGTGTTAGATTTTTATGCGTTCCTTTGAACTGATCGACTAATCAAACTGAGAGTGAAATTAAATAGAAGTTATTTGTTTAACTGATAGCGCTATTCATCATATCATGATTTTATGTAGACTGTTAAATGAACACAGATATATATAGAGTCACATGAAGTATTTTATATGATTGATTAATGATGTGTGTAATTAGTAAATTTAACACCTTTACATATCTGGGCAGCATCATCGACAACCAAGGTGGATCCGATGCAGATGTGAGGGCACGGATTGGCAAAGCAAGGGCTGCATTTCTACAGTTGAAAAATATCTGGAACTCCAAACAACTTTCAACCAAAACCAAAATAAGGATTTTCAAACTGAGTAATCAGTCAATGATGATTCATAACAAAACTATCACATCTATCATTATTTTACAGTCCATAAACCAAATATACAAGTCAGTGTTAGGTAAGAGTTATCTAAACTGAAATGGATTGAGTAAGGTATGAGCTTGTAAGCTCATTGGTTATAACGTATGTATGTTTAGGACATTAAGATACTGTCCCTTCAGATCTGGAAGAATGGAACGAATAGAGAGAATCCACTAATCTATAAGTTGTATTGCTTAAAAAACTACTATTTAAGCAGATCTTCAGTTTGTTTGTTTTTTTCGATGACTGATGACAACCTGAAGGTTGAAATTAACATCATCTATTGTTGCAGTTATATTGGTCTATCATCTCCAATTAATTTAAATGGGTAATATAAAATATATTTTAAATGAAACAAGATTGTTTCATTCATTCAAATGTTTTTTATTCAATCTAAAAAAGTATGAATATATATATATATATATATATATATATATATGTATATATAATGAAATAGGTATATAGAAAAATAACCAATAGTCATATACCCATTTATGCTTTTCAATTTCATGTCTTGTCTGTTCACAATCTAATTCTTGTTTTATATATTCATTTCGTAGACTATCATATGATCGACGTTGTTCGCCTAAAGCTGATTCCATTCGTTCTTTTTCACTATGATCTGAATGTATCAATTTATCTTGTAATGAATTAATACGATCATGTGCCACTGAAATGAATTCATTCAACTCATCTACATTCATTGTTTTAGAAGTGTCTAGGAGAGAATTTTTTTTAAAAAAAAATAACATAATAAAACAAATAAAATACAATAATCAATGAGTATTTTCAAGACAGAATTATTGAACAACTATTGAAGAATACTAACAGAAAACACATAGAAACTTAATTTCATACTACCGATGCTGTGTCAGTGTGTCTGTCATTGAAAGGTGTACCAAAGGAGTGCATTAACCTTATACAAGCTCTCTACTCGAACACCACTGATCGAGAGAGAGAGAGAGAGCTTATGGCGAAGTGTCATTGGACTTCATCATTTCAAGTGGTGTCCGTCAGGGGTGTTAACTTCCCCCATTCTTATTTAACTTTGTCAATGACATGACACCTTCTATCAGGAGACTCGCTTGTTGACATAGAATATGCCGATGACACAGTACTACTTAGTGAAGATGCCGATAAAATGCAGTGTCTCCTGACTACCATAAGTAACAATGCAAGCATGTTCTCCGCGTCAAAATGCAGAATGTTGCTTCCGGATTGGTTGGTATCGGCATCTGAACTAGTGATAGGGAGTGAGGCGGTTGAGCGTGTTGGCCGCTTCACGTATCTTGGCACTCATCAGTACTGATGGCCTAGTGACTGACGAAATCTCAGCACAGACAAAGAAGGCTCGAATGGCTTCAGCCGACTTGTGTCACTTATGGGGTAGGCGAGATATCCGTCTGCTGGCCAAAGGAAGAGTGTACTGCGCAGCAATTCGCTCTGTCCTACTATACAGATGCGAAACATGGCTACTCAGAGTAGAAGATATTCGTAGGTTACTGGTTTTTCGATAATAGGTGTCTCAGGAGCATTGCTCGTTTATCTTGGGACAAGTGAGTAAGCAGTGCTGTTGTTAGGAAACGGGTGCTAGGTAAGGATGGCAGATCAATAGATGAAGTAATGAAACTTCATCAGTTGAGATGGTTGGGACGCAGGTACAAAGTTCTATGTTGTTGTTGTTGACTGAGTGACTACCAATACTAATCTACGAAATATATTTGTATTTCTAAAGACGTTTAGTATTGTATATCAATCACGCTAACAAGTATTCACAACACGAAACTTTACACTTATTGATTCCTGATACTCAACATGATTGCAAGCCATTTAATCTAGTTGATACACTGCAATTTTATCGATTATTATTATTATCATGATTATTATTTAGTGATGAACACTTTAACAGATAACGTGAAGCAAGAGAATAGAAAAGTGAGATATGTCAGTGCCATTGTTGCTCAATCTTTTCTAAACTGTTAAAGGCTAGTGATGATGAAATCTTTGAATGTATATGAATGTATATAGAAAGAAAATGTCAACAGATAACTATAAACTATTATACTTCTCATTCATTCACTGTTAAACGCTTTAAAACATTAATTTTCATAGTTATTTCATGAAGTTAGTATTTAATGAATTCTAATCAAATTATATGAAAAGTGTACTACTTTATGATGAAATTGAACATGAGTATTACACTAAGGTTCTTATTAGAAATTGACAAGATAGAAATAGACAGCAAAATAATTCACTATAAACAATACTCAACCAAATATGATAAGCATAGTCTGTGATCATTGAAAAATTCTTTTTAACTAATTCATTGAAAAAATATTCTCCTATAATAAATATTACAAGCGTACAAATACATAACATCATGATAACCGATTTGGTAAGCTGTAATAGTTCTAAGTGAACCTTACTAATATATATGAGAATAGTTGAAATGAAGAATTTTTCCATATTCACACAGATTCACACCACCATCACAACACGTACTGCAAAAAAAAAGCCGTTAATGATGAAAGTGAGAAACTCCAACTTAATACGAATACTTGAATAACGCAGTATAGATAGATGTGATTACATAGCTTAACTCTGCTTGAAGTGATCAACAACATGTACAAATCATTAACGAGTGGACTTAGCCATGTCGGTAATTGTCGACTACCTGGTTGGGGTCCGCGAGATGATAATAATCGATGGTTAGAGACCTTGAATGACATGGCTCAAAATCGTTCGCAATGGCGCCGGGGCATTTATTCTTTGTGTTCTCTCAAATCCTAATCTTCTGGATTCCTCAACACCTCTAGTTTTGACTTTCTAAACTTTTCTTATTGAATCATACTTCTTGAATAATATCTTCTCATCCTAACCTCTCCGATTACTTCTAATACTTTTACTACCTCTTCTTCTATTGGATTTTAATTGACAATTATATCTCTGTGCTAATGTGGTATGGCAACATGAACTGATGTACTTACGTACGAAGTTCAACGTTGCAACTGACAGACTGACTGACTGTACAAATAATTCATTATACACAGAAAAAATTTCTCATTATTGTATTATTAAATCATTTACTGCCTGAACACTTGAAAAATAATCGGTGAGTAATGTAAATGACAAGTTTTTGATAAGATAAAATAAAAAATTAGTAGATAATTGAATTCAGATATTCTCTGACGGAAAAAATATTTCCTGCATACACTTGTCAGGCATTAAATTTACATTTTTCATGTAAAGCATTAAATTATATACATCACTTTATCACTCTATCTTTTAAATCAATAAAACTAAATACTGTTTAGACATTCTGAAAATAATCTCAACACATAGAGAGTAATTGAGACATCTCTATATTACACGAATTATTTTTTTTGCGCAAAATGTCATCAAACATGTGCAAACCATAGAATTGTAATTCAGCTATATTAAGTATCGACAGACAGACAGATAGATAGGTACAACGCATCGATTGATCTGCCATCCCTACCTAGTACTTGTTTCCTAACAAATGTATTGCTTACTCAGTTGTCCCAGGATATACCAACAATGCTTCGGAGACACCTATGATCGTAGACAAACAATCTACGAATGTCCTCTACTCTCATCGGTCATGTTTTGCATCCGTATAGTAGGACGGAGCGAACTGATGCGCAGTACACTCGTCCTTTGTTGGTTAGCAAAACAGATATCTAGACATTTCAATAAGAATACCAAAAAAACAAAAACGAATAAAACAAATGGCCTACTTTTGTCTTGTCTTTTCGCATCAATATATTTCGATAAAGCTTGCAAATCATTTTGTAAATTTGCATGAAATGAAGAAGCCAAGTCACGATAACGTTTCAGCAAATGAATATCGTTTTGAAGTTTTCTTACCTGCAAAAATAAAAAATAAAATCATTGAGAAAAAAAAGCGTAAAAGCATGTCCATTCCAGTGTGTATGCGTGCGTGTATGTGTGGTGTGCCAAGGGGGGAGCAGCGAGTAATTCAAAACATGAAGAAGACATCAAGAAACCTGAATAATATTTACACATTAACTGTATTCTATAAATCCAGTTTAGTATGTGAAAATTGTCAATTTGTTGTCGGATTATATAGAAATATTTTTATAGACGAAACGGTTAACCGTATCAGAAACGTTATGAATGGAGTTTGATGAAAAAAATCCTAGAAATGAATTACATAACTGAAACACTATTATTTATGTTGCAAGATATGACACAGTGTGACAATCTTGATAGGAAAGTGTATTTTTAAAATAGCTTCTCAACAAAAGAAATGACTAGTCATATGAATATAATGAAGTACATTGACGCAAGATTATACATGTTGAGTCAGCTGTTAGTAGTGATTGGTACTGGTTGAAATTACAAACGATCAGTTAAATATAGAACACATATTTGTCTCTCTCTCTCTATATATATATATACATAGTATTTCAACTCGTTTTTTAAACTTTTAACAGGGTTTTTTGAAATAACCAAAAAAATTTTTAAAATTTTCACAGCGTTTTTTAAAATTTTTTGTAATCCTTAGAGTGTCAGAAATAAATAGAAAAAACAACTTGATTTCGAATGAAAAAAGAAAAAGCCTTATAAAAAAAGTTATTGAAGATGGATACAGCGTCAAGGATGCGGCATTTCTTACAGATGTAAACTATCAGGCCGCTACAAATATTATAAGGTTGTATAAAAAGGAATCGCGAGTTGAGAAGAAAAAAAACAGGAAAACCATCAACTAAGAAGATATGCGGTGATAATATTATCAATTTTGTGGAAGAATTGATAGAATTAAACCCGTTAATAACGATGGTAGAAATTCGAGAAAAAATAGAAAACATATTTTCTATAGGCCTTTCTCTTGAATCTATAAGAGGGATAATTTATAGACTTCTTCTTCTTAAGTACAAATTAAAAGAAGATTCATCTATAAAAACGTTTATAAATGTATCTTCAATGTTCATAAAATTTTGAGCATAAATTTGGCGTTTGTTTTTACTGGATTCCGAATTTATATTGACCGATGTATAAGAAATCTTATAGATTCAAGAGAAAGGCCTATAGAAAATATGTTTTCTATTTTTTCTCGAATTTCTACCATCGTTATTAACGGGTTTAATTCTATCAATTCTTCCACAAAATTGATAATATTATCACCGCATATCTTCTTAGTTGATGGTTTTCCTGTTTTTTTTCTTCTCAACTCGCGATTCCTTTTTATACAACCTTATAATATTTGTAGCGGCCTGATAGTTTACATCTGTAAGAAATGCCGCATCCTTGACGCTGTATCCATCTTCAATAACTTTTTTATAAGGCTTTTTCTTTTTTCATTCGAAATCAAGTTGTTTTTTCTATTTATTTCTGACACTCTAAGGATTACAAAAAATTTTAAAAAACGCTGTGAAAATTTTAAAAATTTTTTTGGTTATTTCAAAAAACCCTGTTAAAAGTTTAAAAAACGAGTTGAAATACTATATATATATATATATAATTTTTTATATGCTAATATATGAAATGATAAAACCATTGATGTACCACAATACTACATAAACTAAATTTCCTAAGTATTCAAAAATTTCTATTAACAAATCAAATAGTAGTTTTGTTTTTACAAGTCATATCTAATTCATTCACAGTTAAATGTTGTATTCAGTTGTAAAAAGTTTAAATAATCCATGCTTAGTTTACGTTATCGAATGATGATATCAGCTGATGGAATTTCGGAACAACACAGCCCTGGACAGTTGTTTTGTTTTTGAACTTCTCAAAAGTATTGACCGATAATTTCAATATGGATGAAACATTGTTCAACGACTATTCTCTAAGAAGTGTGTACCATGGGAAGAAAAGGGGCATGTAGTACAAAATGATGAGTTGCTACTGTTCTGTCGCTAATCGTCAATCAATATCACGTAACTAAAAAATACAAACAACAATCAGAATTATGTTAGCACAAGAAACTAAAAGTCAGCTCTTAATCCTTAATGATCCACAACGCGATAGATTCTTCTTTGTTTCTAACCAGCCCTCTTAGTTCGGAAGTCTATAGTCAGCCTCCGCAAAATCTTGTCATATTTCAAGTAGACACATAGTTATATATATACCAAACGTATCAAACCACATCCCACCATAAAATGAGAAAGTACATTCATACATGAGCAAAACAAAGGTGGATGTGAATAGGGAGGCCACTGTGAATAATAAAGTAGCAATAGATTATATACAAACAATTACACAACAGTAGTTAATAAGTAAGTCGGAAGATTATAATAAAACGAATATATGTATATATATACATATCATCCCATTAGTCAATGATTAAACAATAAGGTCATACATAATAACAATCCACAAATCAGTCCTGTAAGTTACCATTCCTCTAGTTGCCTTCCTGATACAGAAGTTACTCATCGAGTAATGTAGATCATTCGCCCCCAAGTACTACATGGTGCAGTTGCATTTTAATCACACTCTAAGTATGAAGACTAGTGGTAATAACCAGGTGCTCAAGTCAAAACAGGTGAGGTAGCACTAGAACATACTAGGACATACTCCCTGAAACGTAAACACTTAAATAAATCACTAACCCATCGTTATTTATCAACTATTTATTTATCGCTTAAACTTGAGGGATATTCTTTACAAAATGAAGTATTTCAATCATTAAAAAATAAATTGTCAAATATATACACCTACCCCAATGATTGATCCAGTTAAGTCATATCGTAATCTTCCGTAAGATTTAAGAGAATCTGGAATGATATTGCTGTCAACTGCTTGTTCTGAATCTTTATGTTGCTCAATGGTATAATGAAGTTCGTCAAGTTTTTGTCTAATTAGGAAAAAGTATAAAATAAATAATCATAATTATTTTAAATATCACGTTATAAATTTTTTTTAGTGAGAAGTCATGATCGGTGGAACTAAATCGTGTTGTGTGTGAGGCAGTTGTTACCCACCGAAGACAATAGAAAATGGTCGTGCAGTGTTCTGGACTGATTGAAATTAGACATTAGAAACCTATTAATAGCACGTACAATTGAAATTCCTCAATCAAAAAGCCAAATTCAACGATCAGAGAGACTCTAGAGAACATTTCAAACAAGTTAACGATTCCGGAAAAAAAATTTAGAGCGTTATTTATTCCTTACTCGAATATTTGCAAGAAAAAATTGTAAATATAATGATGATAAAACATAAGATTTGATGAAAGTAGCTACATGTTACAGGTATTTTTATGTCAGATCAATTGATCGATCAATAGCAACGTAGAACTTAGTATGTACTTATGTACATCAGTTCATGTTGCCATACCACATTAGCACAGAGATGTAATGGTCATTTCAAATCACATAGTAGTAGAGATAGTAAAGATATTAGCATTAATCGGAGAGATTAGGGTTCAAAGATATTATTCATGAAGTAGAATCTAGTGAAATAAACTTACATGGAAAAAGATAAAGTGATGAGGAATTAATAAAAGTTTAGAATTTGAGAGAACAGAATGAATGAATGCACCTGTGCCACTGAAAACGATTTTGAGCCATGTCATTCAAGGTCTCTAACCAACGATTATCTTCTCGCGGACTCCGCCTGTAGACCCTCTGGGGCTACTGCCTGTCCCAAGCCCGAGTAAAGGAGGAGGGTTGAGATGTTGGTTGGCGACCCCATCCAGGAAAAATATTTCCCAAAAAACGCTGACAAAAAAATAATTCAAATCATATCAACTCTACTTTGAGAGTTAGAAGGTCTTCATTTAGAAGAATTATGACGTCTCATTATGAAAGCCGAGTTCCTTCGGAAGTCATACGGCCGATGCCCCTTCTGACAATCAGAACCCTTCCACGGTGTGGGCAGCCGGGAATTAACATCCACCGTCATACCCATAAAAGCACACGAGATCAAATTGGTCACAATGAAATTAATTATTGTTGATAGACTTTTCAAAACAAATGATTTAATGAATACTATTCTTTGCTGTGTCATTTTTGTCAATTTTTTTGAAAAAAGCTTGCCAATTTCATTGTAGTTTAAAAAAAAAATCACAACGATTATTTCATCATTGTATGCATAATTCTTATTCATGATTTGCATTTTAGTTACGAGAAGCTCGTGATGCTAAAGACTATGAATTGAAATTAGCCAAAGCAAAACATTATGAAGATCTTTTACGTGTGTTACAATTAGAAAAAGAGAATCTAGTGAAGAATCTAGTAGAATCTAGTGAAATAAACTTACATGGAAAGAGATAAAGTGATGAAGAGTTAATAAAAGTTTAGAATTTGAGAGAACACAAAGAATGAATGCACCTGTGCCACTGCAAACGATTTCGAGCCACATCATTCAGGGTCTCTAACCATCGATTATTATTATCTCGCGAACCCCAACCAGATAGTCGACACCTACCGACACGACTCAGTCTACTTGTCAGTGACTTCATGTCAGAAACAATTTATCAAGCGATATCATAAAACATTTCCAATAAATTAATCAGGGTATAGTATATTTCTTGGAAATTTATAACTGCAGAGAGATATTTTAGAAATAAGATTCAAAGACTAAATAAATTTTTGTTTACAATTATCTCTTAAAGTACGATAGGCAAGAAGTGGTGATACACTCTCATACTCAGTAGTAAACAAGCACGAAATTACACAGTCAGTGATAGTAACCGACCCGCATAAGGGAGGGATTTCAAAAACGTAACCGAATGGTCATATAAGTCAACCACTAAACTAACCCTCTATAATGATACAAGTGCATAAAGAGGTTGAAAATGTAAATGATGAGATGTCGACTCAGTGATTCAAATGTTAAGCACTCACCGAGAGACCTTAAGGTTACTTGATTCGAATCCCAGTAGAGTGAAATATGTGCTTTGTTTAAAAAATCTCAAACTAGCAGTAAACAGCTGTCCAATCCTATTAATGGTGATCTAATTCAGTCAGTCAGTCAGATGCAACGTAGAACTTCGTACATAAGTACATCAGTTCACGTTGCCATACCACATCAGCACAGAGAAGTAATAGTCAATTCAAATCCAATAGTAGAAGAGGTAGTAAGGGAATTAGAAGTAATCGGAGAGGTTAGGATTAGAAGATACTATTCAATAAGTATGATTCAGTGAGAAAAGTTTAGAGAGTCGAAACTAGACCCGACCGAAGCTGCTACCTTGACGTGGTGGTCGGGCTTGACTATACTGGCTGGAACACATGTTCCTGCAGGTCCTACCATGCCAGGCAGGTCGATTGGAGAACGATGAGACTAAAAGCAGCTACCCAAGGTCTGAGGGCGAAGTCGTACTGCTGACTGACTGTGGAGGGGTGTGACAGCAGTAAGGTGTTTCCCTCGGACAACCAGCATCTGCAGCGATGCTGCCTTCACACAAGGAAGGAAGGGTTAGAAAAGGTCGGCCCTAAAAATGTCACACCTCCCCTACCTCACGGATTTCCGTCTCCTTGGGTAAGGGTGCCCACTAAGGGCCTTTAAGAACGGAGCTAATCCTCAAAAAACATTTCTTAAACAGGCCGTGCGTGACCGGCCTCAAGCAGTTGTCCCTTGGACTCTGCGGTCACGCACCAACACTAATCCATCTTCCTTTTCAGGTCCCTCAAGAAACAACCTTCCACGGTGTGGGCAGCCGTGAAGTGACAACCGCCCTCATACCCGTAACAGCACGCGAGACCAAATTGGTCAAAATCAAATCCTTCCTACATTCCCTAATACCTCTCTTGTCTCCACAACTAACTCTTCTCACATTCATTTATTAGAGTGCACAGCTAATGCAAACGATGCGAGTTTGCGAAACGTCGTTTCTGGTCTCCTTAAACCCCGTTCCAAACTACATGTTGGAGCATTCAATGTACGGACATTGTGTCAAATAGGGCAACAGGCATCATTAGCTAGGACTTTAGAATCTCGTTCCATCGATGTGTGCTGCGTCTCGGAAACGCGCATACAGGATCCGAGTAGCATCACTCATTTGACCTCACCATGTCAAAATAAAGAAGCAGCTCGATTTACTCTTCGTGTATCCGGTAGCCCTGATGCTGCTTCCCGGGGTCTTGCTGGCGTAGGTATAGCATTGAGTCGTAGGGCAGAACAATCTCTCCTTGACTGGATCCCTGTAGATAGTCGCTTGTGCGCCGTCCGACTCAACGGGACAGTAAGGACTCGGAAAGATAGGGACACTCGCCGTTGCCTCTTCGTCATATCAGCCTACGCCCCCACTGACTGCAGCCCAGATGATGTAAAAGATGAGTTTTACAGAAAGCTTTCGGACCTCCTCCAAAAAGTTAGGCGCTCTGATATTGTAATAATGGCTGGTGACTTCAATGCACAAGTAGGTAGACTAAGTGAGAATGAAAGACACCTAGGTGGATGTTACGGTCTCGCGGCTCAAAGAACAGACAATGGCGACCGTCTGTTGCAACTATGCTCAGATAACCAACTATTTCTAGCAAACACTAATTTTAACCATAAAGAAAAACACCTTTTGACCTGGCGACCCCCGAAGTCGTCTCAACGTTGGACACAACTAGATCATATCGCCATCAGCCACCGATGGAGGGGTTCGATAGAGGACTGTCGCTCGTTCTGGGGCACATGTTTAGATTCAGATCATGCCCTAGTGCGAGCACGTATTTGTTTGAGGCTTACTGGACGTAGGAAAGACACCGTAAGCAAGCCTCTTAGGGCTTCACTTGATGATAATCAAGCTAAGAAAATATTTCAGGAGGAACTAGAAAAGCAGTTAGGCGACCATGCAAGTGATTCCCATCCTGAAGCAGGTTGGAATCATATCAAGAAGGCTGTGGAAACAGCAATGGTATCTGCTAGCAAGGTAAACCACAATGCTAGGATGAAGCAGTGGATTTCAGTCGCATCCACCGAACTGATGGATGCTCGAAAACGCATCCCACCTGACTCTGAACATGATGAAGAGCGTAGTCAGCTTAGGTGCAGACTTATAAAAAGCCTACGTAACGACCGTGAACAGTGGTGGGTGGCGAAAGCAAAAGCGATGGAAAAGGCAGCGGCGATAGGCAACACTAGACAACTTTTCCGCCTTATTAAAGAAACCGGTATTAGGAACCCGAATGTGAGTGAGACTATCTCGGAAAAGGATGGTCTTATTATCCATTCTCAATCTAGGAGGCTGGACCGATGGGCAGAACACTTTAGGGATCAGTTCAACTGGCCTTCAGCCACACTTCGGTTGCCCACGATCTCCAGTCATCCTGAATGGCAAATCGATTTAAGTCCTCCCAGTTTACATGAAGTTGAGAAAGCTATAGGAAATCTAAGGAGAGGTAGAGCGGCAGGTCCCGACAGGCTTACCCCTGAGATGCTTAAGTATGGTGGTCCAGTTTTAACGGTTAAACTGACCGAGATCCTAGGTAGAATATGGGAAATGGACGTAATCCCATCTGACTGGTCTCAGTCGCTAATTGTCCCAATCTATAAGAAAGGACAGAAGTCCTCTTGTGACAATCACAGGGGAATAAGTTTAACTAATATAGTTTCTAAATTGTTAGCCTCGATTATACTTAGACGTCTAACTAGCGCTCGTGAAGAGCAGACTCGAGAAAACCAGGCTGGTTTTCGACCTGGACGTGGTTGTATAGACCACATCTTCACACTACGACAGGTCCTGGAACACAGACACACATTTAGACGTCCGACAATAGTCGTGTTCCTGGACCTTAAGGCGGCATTCGACTCAGTGGATCGTGAAGTTCTGTGGCAGTGTCTGTCATTGAAAGGTGTACCAAAGAAGTACATTAACCTTATACAAGCACTCTACTCGAACACCACTGGTCGGGTGAGAGCATATGGCGAACTGTCATCTGAATTCTCTACATCAAGTGGTGTCCGTCAGGGCTGTCCACTCTCTCCATTCTTGTTTAACTTTGTCGTAGACATCCTCTTAGAGTTAACATTATCCTCGTCAGATTTTTCAGGGGTTGACCTTCTACCAGGAAAGTCTCTTACTGATCTAGAATATGCCGATGACATAGTTCTATTCGGTGAAGACGCTGACAAAATGCAGAGTCTTCTGACTACCATAAGCAACAATGCTAGCATGTTCGGGATGCGGTTTTCCCCCTCGAAATGCAAAATGTTGCTTCAAGACTGGGTTGCATCGGCACCTGAACTAGTGATAGGGAGTGAAGTAGTCGAACGTGTTGATCACTTCACTTATCTGGGGAGTCTCATCAGTGCTGACGGTCTGGTGACTGACGAAATCTCAGCTCGGATACAGAAAGCTCGATTGGTTTTTGCCAACCTGCGTCACTTATGGCGTAGGCGTGATATCCGTTCGCTAACCAAAGGGCGGGTGTACAGCGCAGCAGTTCGTTCCGTTCTCTTATATGGCTGTGAAACATGGCCGTTAAGAGTAGAAGATGTTCGTAGGTTACTAGTATTCGATCATAGATGTTTAAGAAGCATTGCTCGTATATCGTGGGACAGCCGAGTAAGCAATGCTGTCGTTAGGAAACGAGTACTAGGTAAGGATGACAGATCAATAGATGAAACTTCATCAGTTGAGGTGGTTGGGACATGTGTTACGTATGGCTAACCACCGACTGCCCCGACGAGCTATGTTTTGTGGTGTAGGAGTAGGTTGGAAGAAAGTTAGGGGCGGCCACACCAAAACATGGCACAAATCCATGAAGTCACTGACAAGTGGACTGAGTCATGTTGGTAGATGTACACTACCTGGTTGGGGTCCGCGAGACGAAAGTCATCAATGGTTAGAGACCTTGAACGACATGGCTCAAAATCGTTTGCAATGGCGCCAGTGCATCCACTCTTTGAGCTCTCTCAAATCCTAATCTTCTGGATTCGTCAGCACCTCTACCTTTGTCTTTATAACCCTATCTCACTGAATTATATTTCTTGAATAATATCTTCGAACCCTAGTCTTCTTCATTACCATAAATACCTCTACTATCTTTATCACTATGGGATTTGATTTGACATTTGCGTCTCTGTGCTGATGTGGTATGGCAACATGAACTTATGTACATACGTACGAAGTTCTACGTTGCAACTGACTGACTGACTGACGAAACTAGAGGTGTTGAAGAATCCAGAAGATTAGGATTTGAGAGAACACAGAGAATAAATGCACCGGCGCCATTGCAAACGATTTTGAGCCATGTCATTCAAGGTCTCTAACCATCGATTATTATCATCTAATCTAATTAAGGTCAGTTCGTAATGTAAACAACAAAAATGCACAGTTTTTTTATAATTTATCCTCAATCTATGGAATCTGTGTTTCACTGATAGGCCTACTTATTTACACAATAGACATGCATTACTTACTCAGCTTGTTGAACAATTTTTTCCACTTGTTCTTCTATTTTATCTTTTTTTATTTCTAAACTTCCAACAATATCCCAATTTTTCTCTTTTGAAATAGGCTATGAATAAAAATCAAACAACAATTTCGAAAAAAATAAAAATCACTTAAGAATAATTTAATTGTTTGTTTTAATGATGAGATTATACAACGATAAGATAAAAATGATGAAACAACCATAAATAATAGCCAAACTAACAACAACAAGTTTTATATTCAATAAACAGCAATTCGATCACTGTGAGAATGAATATGTACGCAAACAATTGCTTGATGTGGTAAGATTCATGTTTTACTTAAGAGAGTGGTGTTGTGGTGGTGTTTCGTTCTTCAGCTCAGAGAACACAAAACCACCACAATCATTTATCTGAGCTACAAATTTTATTATCCACCATCTTAAGAGAATGGTTCAATATAACAATGTTTAAAACTAGTTCAAGTTGTGTTTGTGTGATAACTCGATATGCGGCAAGAATTTATACTATAACTTGACTTGTTCTAACCACATTATCTGTATTTTGAAGAAGCCATATTGTTTATTCAACAGAATTAATGATATAATAAAAAAACATTATTTATTAAATATGAACAAATCGGAATGTGTGTATTTTAGGAGGTTGATACTAGTAAAATTAAGAACAATGAACACATTGAACATGTGTCAAAAATAATTTATTTATTCAGAAGAACTTAAATAGAGTGGGAAACAATTGAAACACGAAATGTACTGGGTACAAAGTGATGACCCAGTGACTAGAAAAAGTACGATCTATTAAACTACTGAACTAATTATTCAGAACTACAAATTCAAGAATAAGAATAGCTATTTAGCGCCATCTTATTAACAATAGGTTTTCTTCTATAGCTGACATTATATATATATATATATATATATATATATATATATATATATATATATATATATATATATATATATATATATATATATATGATGAAAATTATCTTTTTAAACTGTAAGAAAGGCTTCATAAAATCACTTGAACAATTAATATTATTGCATAAGAATGAAAATCTTAATATTATTATATACAAATTACATTGCAGGTACAATAGAAATTAAATAGAAATTAGTCAATTAAATACAATGTTGAATGAAACAGATATCATCAGTAGTAGTAGTAATGGTAGTGTAGTGAACGAGAACACAGGTGGGGCAACCGAATTGTATTTAACGAAAATTACAGAGTTACTCAGTAAAAATAGGAAAACCATATCGTAAATCGTTATTCTGCAAAATATCAGTTCATCATATCGAACTGGACTGTTCCTGTTGCAAAACATCAATCCATTGTCACTCACTATTCATGCGTTTCATACAAATTCCATTGTGTTCTAACTCTTCCTTTCTTGATCTTCCCCCATCTTCTGCTGCCAGACATTACGTTGACACACATCATATACTACTTATAAGTAGCTCACACCACAGTAGTACTGTGATTATTATTTATTACGCCTTTAAATTACAAGCCAAATTCACTTTATTTAATGATTTACGGTACAGATAAGCACTTATGGCTCAGTCGAATTATTAACTTTAAAAAACTATTGTATTTAGTATGAATTTATTATATGAGGAAAGAATAAAATAATTTAAAAAAAAAGAGTAATGAAATATTTAACTTTGATGAGTATAAATTATAGATAGAGAAATTTCTATTTACATTGTTATCTTGTACTGCAGTACGCAATGCATTGTAATATTTCTTAGTGATATCTTCAAATTCTCTGAGTTTAATGATGGCATCCTCAACTTTACTTTCTACATTCTTGACAACGTTGGGTAAATCATCTGAATAAATAAAGTAACAATAAATAAATGGGAAAAATCAATAAATTAGTTTTTTTTTAAAAGAAACAAAGGTACGTGAGCTGTGGTGCTATTTTAAGACAGTTAGTGTGCAATTATAAGTTTGAACCATATTACGGTATTATCAGACTACCCAAACCAAGGCTTGCGTAATACACAATTTAAACTATTGACTATACAGTTACGAAAGCGAGTAAAACTGATTCATCAGCTACTTGGGCTTGAGTTACACTTAGAGTGCTACGGTTCATGATACTATCTGGTAGCCTAAACAAAAGCAGGTGCAGCAGGGTCCAAACTCGGGACTTGGTGGCTAACGCTCAAGGATCTTAAACATTAAGCCACCGCTCCACAGAATATAGACGAATACGATACAGACTCAATTTGGTATTCAATAGGTTTAAACAATCATAATCGTAGCATGTCACCTGACATTAAAAAGCTTACTCATTGAAAATAATCAACATCCTCCGAAATCGATAAACAAGGGAAGATTATGTTCGGTAAACTCATCGATGGCGATGAGTGATAAGCTCGAAACAGAAACAATTAAAAACTAAGTGCTGAATGTGTTGATTTAGACTATCGCTACAGCGGTGCAAAACCCCGTCTGGATGGGATATGTGTTACGAATGCCCAACCACTGACTGCCTCGTCGAGCTATGTTTTGTAATATAGGAATAGGTTGGAAGAAAGGTAGGGGCGGCCAAACCAAAACATGACACAAATCCATAAAGTCACTGACAGCTGGATTGAGTCATGTTGGTACGTGTTGATTGCCTGGTTGAGGTCCGCGAGATGATAGTAATCGGTGGTTAGAGACGACATGGCTCAAAAACGTTTGTGATGGCGCAGGTGCATTCATTCTTTGTGTTCTCCCAAGTCCTAACTTTGTGAATTCCTCATTACCATTATCTTTATCTTTTTAAGTTTATTTCACTAGATTCTACTTCTTGAGTAATATCTTTGAACCCTAATCTCTATGATTACTGCTGATACTTCTACTACCTCTACTACTATGAGATTTGAAGTGAAAATCGCGTCTCCGTTAACGTGATATGACAACTGATATTTTGGTTGTAAAGCTTCCATTGTTTTTCTGAACAACATCATCAGTACAAACTTCAGATAGAATTGAAGTATTCAAATTTCTCCACTACGAAACTGATTGACAAACTGATTAAGTGCGAATCGCATGACTTAGGAATCATTGCACAGTGAGACAATACTACACGCGGAATGAAAGTCGAAAAGTCTTTCACCAGGTGAAAGATCAACACTGCCACTACCTAAGGCCATCAGAGTTGTTTCTAGAACGTCATCGATGGTCAGGTTTAATAGAAATGGTGAGAAGGACCTCCCTGACAGTGACTATATACTCATGGTCATGTGAGAGCATTTCAGCGGGGAGGGCGGACTTCCCTCACTCTCACCTGTATCAGGGCATTTAAGGAATAATACCTACTTAGGTTTGGGCACCTGGGCAGTGTATCCTAGCCCACACGCAAATTCATTGATTTCTGTGGTGCATAAATATTCAGCTGTCCCTTTTGTACCAGCAATAATGCGTTTATATATATATATATATAGAACAACCTATCTGCTCAGTCCTACTACGAAACGATAGATAGTTTTCTATAATAAGACAAATTAAACAACATAACACTTTTGAAAGCATAAAAAATAACATAAAACATTTTAAAAAACTTACAGAACTCTACACTCATCATTGACGCATAATCACGTTTACTTGTTGTCATATCTCTAACTTCTTCTACAGTAGGTAAAGGATGACTTTTTTCCTTTATCTAAAATTAGCATAATTATCAAACATAATGAAAAAAAAAATCAGTGATAATATACAAATTAGTTAGGCAATAAAACTAACAGAAAATTACTGCATAGAATTGATTAAATAGAAATTAATTTGAATCTTGAAGAAAAAATTATCGTTTATTGTTCCTATAAGATTCAATAATAATTATAAAATACATTTTTGAAACCAATCGGTTAGGGCGTTCGCGCACAATACCGAACGTCCTGGGTTCGAATACTGCGGGGTGCAGGAGTCGGGGATTCGCACTGCTGAGGAGTCCCATACCAGGAAGAAACGACCTTCTTTCAATGCTTCCAGGTTTCTAATGGTGGTCTAACATTGATCGGTTCATGGTTTCGAAAATGTGTAACTTAACAATCTTCACAACCCCGTAATGCAAATTATAAAATAGTCAACAGATGCATCGGTTTTTTAATGAAATAAAGACGCATCTACTACTAAATACGTATAAAATAAGTTTCATATTATTTACACATTTCATACAAAGGATAAACATCAATATTGTAAATCTACATTGGATGAAGCATTAAGAAAACATTCTCTATATTGATTTAATAATACATAATTTAACACTATTGCACGAAGGACAGCTAACCGACTCTTTCGAGGTGAAGACCAGTGTGTCAAGCAAGGTTGCTTACTCTCACCCTTTCTCTTTCTCCTGGTCATCGACTGGATTATGAAAACGTCAACATCTGGAGGGAAGCACGGTATCAACTGGACAGATAGGATGCAGCTGGACGATCTGCACTTCGCAGATGACCTGGCTCTTCTATCGCACACTCAACAACAAATGCAAGAGAAGACGACGAGTGTAGCAGCAGCCTATGCAGCAGTAGGTCTCAACATACATAAAGGAAAAAGCAAAATTCTCCGATGCAACACAACATGCACCAAACAAATCACTCTTGATGCAGATGCCTTGGAGGACGTTAACACCTTTACATATCTTGGCAGCATCATCGACAACCAAGGTGGATCCGATGCAGATGTGAGGGCACGGATTGGCAAAGCAAGGGCTGCATTTCTACAGTTGAAAAATATCTGGAAATCCAAACAACTTTCAACCAAAACCAAAATAAGGATTTTCAATACAAATGTGAAGACAGTTCTACTGTATGGAGCGGAAACATGAAGAACTACAAAAGCCATCATCCAGAGGATACAAGTGTTTATTAACAGCTGTCTACGCAAAATACTTCGGATTCGTTGGCCAGACACCATCAGCAACAACGAACTGTGGGAGAGAACAAATCAGATTCCAGTGGACAAGGAAATCAGGAAGAAGCGGTGGAAGTGGATAGGACACACATTGCGGAAAGCACCTAACTGCGTCACGAGACAAGCCCTCACATGGAACCCTCAAGGTAAAAGGAACAGAGGAAGGCCAAGGAACACATTACGCCGAGAAATAGAGAAAGATATGAGAGGAATGAACAAACATTGGACAGAACTGGAGAGAGAAGCCCAGGACAGAGTTGGTTGGAGAAAACTGGTGGGCGGCCTATGCTCCATTGGGGGTAACAGGCGTAAGTAAGTAAAGTAAGTAATTTAACACTATTATTAAGAAAAAAAATAAAGGGACAAGAAATGATGATGATGCAACATTACACGTGAATTACCAGAAGATCAGTGTAGCAGTAGCTTATTAATTAAATCAATTAACCTTCAAGTAATAGACGATAGGTTCGAAACACATACTACCTACTTTAGTTTTAAGCAGCAGCAGAAGTCTTATTAGCCCTCAAACAAAAATTATAGTTGATTGATGAATGTGGGTAAACATATAACTGATAAATAAGTTACAATAAACTAAATTATTAGGATTTGGCACAAATGTGTATTGAATCTTAGAAAATATGAAAGCCAAATGAGTTGGAATAATAAGATCAATAGAAGTGGAATACTCATTTCTGACTATATTACTTATTAGTAGTCAGAGTTCATCTGTTTGTTCTTGAATCTTATTGGTTGGAACATATTTTGCATAGATAATTATTTTGTTCTACAATCGATCGTTGTTGTTGTCTTATCACCTTCAATTCAAGCTTCCGATTAACTAAGACATTTTTCTGACTTAAACAGACTTCGGGTGTGTTGTTCGGGTGAATTCAACAGCTATTCCAGTGAATCCAACGTATCGTTTAAAAGTAAATGAGGCTGAATAATGAAAATACTAAGATAAGACTATATTTAAGGCTAAATAGAAGACAAAGAATGAGTGATTTTGGGGGTCGCTGTAATTAATTTTAAAGTTTAACAACTGATTACAGCTAATTCAAAGAGTCTACACAGAAAACTTGTACTCTCTTGTACAGTTTGTATCAAACGTTTCAGATTGAATGTTGAATTGTATCTCTACAGGAGTGAAAAAAATAAGTGAATTAGTCAAGCGATTCTTAGGTGGAATAAATTGTGTTCGAAATATATAGATTCCTGAAAACCATGCGGATGGTGAGACTAAAAGAACTAACTCAAAGTCTGAGGGCGAAATCGTACTGCTGACTGTAGAGGGGTGTGACAGCAGTAAGGTGTCTCCCCCAGACAACCAGCATCTGCAGCGGCGCTGCATTCTCACAAGGAAGGAAGGGGTTAGTAAAGGTCAAACCTAAAAATGTCAAACAGTTGCGCCTTGGACTCTTTGACCACGATCCTAGGTCGCCCTGACCAACGCTAACCCGATCTCCTTCCCGGGATCTTCAAGTCGTACCCTTCACATAGTACAAAAGATAATCAGTCAGAAAATTTCCACCAGGCTTCACCAACATTTATTGAATGGTTAAAAAAGCTAACTCCATTAAATTACAATTAGTGAAATTTAGAAAGAATGCAGTTAATCTGTATAAGAATAACCAAATAATGTAAGGATATAAAGATAATATTATACTTTTTACATAATTTAATAAGCTGATAGTTAATAAAATAAGTTTTCATGTCAGTCTTATAATGTCAGTTGCTTATACTAAGACTACGATGTACATGGGATACAGCAAAGTAATGAATGTCAACTCTCGTAAAAAAAAATGTTTACAGTAACTTACAATAGCGGGTTCTGGAATGGGCACAGACTTCATCGGACTGGTTGACTCAGGTTTTGGTCTTGAAAAAAAAAAGTAATAGAGCTCGGTGATAAAGTAAATAATAAACAGATGGAATTATATATATATATATATATATATATATATGCGCAATTTACTCTCCCGGTGATAACCAATTATATTAAAAGTGTGTTACGATGATTAATGAGAGGTTTCATTCGGTGTAGGTGATCAGAAACTGTATACTTAGGTCCTATGTTTCTTAGGGCTTGTAACTAAAGTTCATGCAGTCATAAATAAATTTATGTTAACTTGAAGACTTTATTTATTAATGTAAGACGATATTTCATAGCTAAGCAATTAGAACCAAACGTTACGGCATAATGAAGAATCAAGTCATAAGCATCATAACTATGGAACTTATCTGTACTGTTGATAAAAATACCACCAAAAAAAACCATTGCTTATGATACTACACTTTATTAACACTGATATTCATATCTTTGCTATCAAAAAGATGAGAAAGTAGCCATTGAAAACACAGTGATTTATCGATAGCAGTGTGGGTACATAACAGTAAAATAAATAGCGAAATCAATGCGCTCTCAACCATAGGACTTCACGTTTAATATCTCTCTCTCATCCAGTTTGGCATGGATCACCGGATGCCGTAATACACGCACACACAAATTATGATTAGAAGCTGAATATTAGCAACAGGTAGTTCGTCTCTAAATTCCATTAATTAAAGTGCATGACAAAACTGGTAGATTAGTAATTTCTAGACACAATCTGGTTTGAAAAATAGCACCTAAATATATTTTATAAGATGTTATTCGCGAAAGTGTCTAAAATAATAGAAAGGGAAGCAGTTCCGAATATCAGGACAAGTCATGGAAATATATCCATCAAAACATCGACTGAATATATGGGTATAAAAGTAGAGATCAGTTTGAGAGTACGTAGTCGTCAAGATATTAAAAGCATCTGAACAGAAATGACAGGTCATGCATGAGGTCCCAAAATGCGTGTAGATGAATATCTTTATGGATAATATATTCGCCGTTATAGTTGTCACTCACTGATCGTTGCATTCCAGGTTTTTCCCGAAATGAGTTAGCAGTGAGACAGAACTACATCAAACGTTTTTAATTTTTAATCAATCCAACTACCATAAGACAAAAAAAGTATTGAAAAACACATTGAAGATACTTATGTCAAACAATTAGGCTAGAATTTTAATGTTAGTAAGGGAAAGGTTTAGTCGAGCTACGCACAATCCAACTCCTGGCTTACGACACTTGAAGACGAGTGTTTCAAAGAATAAAAACCACTCTATTAGTAAAAAGTAGAATAATATTCCTTATGTAGAAAGCTTCCTAATTAATCACCATTTTGTAGGCTCATTGATGTTATAAATCAGTATCCAGGATCAGACTCCAACTGAAGTAAGACGGAGCGAACTACTGTGCAGTACACTCGTCCTTCAGTCAGCAAACGGATATCTCGCCTACGCCATAAGTGACGTAGGTTGGCAAAAGCCAATCGAGCCTTCTGTATCCGTGCTGACATTTCGTCAGTCACTAGGCCATCAGCACTGATCAGACTCCCCAGATAAGTGAAGCGGTCTACACGTTCGACTACTTCACTCACTATCACTAGTTCAGGTGCCGATGCAACCCAATCTTGAAGCAACATTTTGCATTTCGAGGGGGAAAACCGCATACCGAACATGCTTGCATTGTTGCTTAGGGTAGTCAGAAGACTCTGCATTTTGTCAGCGTCTTCACCAAGTAGGACTGTCATCGGCATATTCTAAGTCAATAAGCTAGCCACCTGGTAAAAGGCCAACTCCTGAAAATTCAGACGAGGATAAGGTTATATCTAGAAGCATGTCTATAATAAAATTAAACAAGATTGTGTAAAGTGGACGGACACCACTTGAAGTGAAGAATTCCGGTGACAGTTCGCCAAAAGCTCTCACTCGACCAGTGGTGTTCGAGTAGAGAGCTTGTATGAGGTTAATGTACTTCTTTGGTACACCTTTCAATGACAGACGGTGGCTGATGGCGATATGATCTAATTGGGTCCAACGTTGAGACGACTTCGGGGGTCGCCAGGTCAAAAGGTCCTTTTCTTTATGCCTAAAGCTAGTGTTTGCTAGAAATAGTTGGTTATCTGAGCATAGTTGCAACAGACGGTCGCCATTGTCTGTTCTCTCAGACGCGACACTATAACATCCACCTACGTGTCTTTCCTGATCACTTAGTCTACCTACTTGACCATCAAAGTGCCTAACTTTTTGGAGGAGGTCCGAAAGCTTTCTGTAGAACTGATCTTTCACCTCGTCTGAACTGCAGTCAGTGAGGACATAGGCAGATACGACGAATAGGAAACGACGGGTGTCCTTACTGTCCCGTTCAGTCGGACAGCGCACAAACGACTATCTACAGGGATTCAGTCTAAGAGAGCTAGTTTTGCCCTACGACTCAATACTATACCTACGCCAGCGAGACCCCGAGAAACAGCATCAGGGCTACCGGATACACGAACAGTAAATCGAGCTGCTTCTTTATTTTGACAAGGTGAAATCAGATCAATGATTTTACTAGAATCCTGTATGCGCGTTTCCGAGACACAGCATAAATTGATTGAGCGAGATTCTAAAGCCCTAGTTAATGATGCCTGATTCCCTATTCGACACAATGTCCGTACATTAAATGCTCCAACATGTATTTTAGGACGGGGTTTAAGGAAACCAGGAATGGCGTTTCGTGAACTCCCATCGTTTGCGTTAGCGGTGCAGTGTGATAAAGGAATGCGACTAGAGTTAGTCGTAGAGATAAGAGAGATATAAGGGGTGTAAGAAGGATTTGATTTTGATCAATTTGGTGTCGTGTGCTGTTATGGGTATAAGGGCGGTTGTCACTTCCCAGCTGCCCACACCGTGGAAGGTTGTCTCTTGAGGGATCTCAAAAGGAAGACAGATTAGTGTTGGTCTTAGAGACCTGGGAGCGTGACCGCAGAGCCCAGGGGACAACTGCTTGAGGTCAGTCACGCACGGCCTTTCTATGAAAGGATTTTTGAGTGTTAGCTCCTCTCTTAAAAGCCCTTAGTGGGCACCCTTACCGACAGAGACGGAAATCCGTGAGGTAGGGTGAGGTGTGACATTTTTAGGGTCGACCTTTTCTAACCCTTCCTTCCTTGTGAGAAGGCAGCATCGCTGCAGATGCTGGTTTTCCGAGGGAAACACCTTACTGTTGTCACACCCCTCCACCACAGTCAGCAGTAAGACTTCGCCCTCAGACCTTGAGTAGCTGCTTTTAGTCTCATCGTTCTCCAATCGACCTGCCTGGCATGGTAGAACCTTCAGGAACATAAGTTCCAGCCAGTATAGCTCGGTTGGGCCATCACGATAGTCAAGCCCGACCACCACGTCAAGGTAGCAGCTACGGTCGGGAAAAGGTTACCATAGGAATATCTGGATTATTAAATTGAAACGATGTTATATAACCCTTTCAATAGTTTAAATACGAGACGTTCGTACCTTAAGTATGACAAAGTAACCCTCATTTTAGATTAGACTAAGACACAAAATCAATCACTTTACTTCTTCACTTACGCCTGTTACCCCCAATGGAGCATAGGCCGCCCAGCAGTATTCTCAAGCCTACTATGTCCTGGGCTTCCCTTCTCAATTCTGTACAAATTTTGCTCATTCTTCTCATATCTTTCTCTATTTCTCGGCGTAATGTGTTCCTTGGCCTTCCTCTGTTCCTTTTACCTTGAGGGTTCCACGTGAGGGCTTGTCTTGTGAGGCAGTTGGGTGTTTTTCGCAGTGTTCTATCCACTTCCACCGCGTCTTCCCGATTTCCTCCTCCACTGGAATCGGGTTTGCTCTCCCTCACAGTAGGTTGTTATAAAATCAATGCACCTATCATGATGACTTATTTAAGCCTAACCCAACTAACAGCTCTAGTTATAGATTACAATATACATAAATGTTTCGAATTTTATCTACTCATTCACTAACTTGATGTACTTGCCCGTCACATGTTTTTTAGATTCTAGTATTTACTATCGAAACAATACCTGACTAGCTAGTGTTCTGGCTTCCGAATTCTCTCGAGTGAATTCAGATTGATATTAGGAGAAACGGTTCAATAAAATACAAAGTTAACGAGACATCATATATTTTTCAGCCAAACTGAGAGGACCTCCACAAAATTACTAGTTGTAAAGTGACTTCCAAACCGAAAGGAAATGAATCTATTCTAAACATATCTGGAAGACTTTGATTACAAAAGTTTAACAGACATATGTACAAATGTTGAACACTTCACTCCAGGGGAACAAAATATTGCTCGCTTAAATTATATAAAAAGATGATACACTTACTTAGGAGGGATTGGAAAATCACTAACAGGAACAACTGGTTGTTTAGCTTTTGGACCAGGAAGATACCAACCTCCAACTGAAGTTTCGATCCAGTTCAGTATGTCCTTAGAAGGTGGGTAGTATGAGATTAATTCATTTCGAATAGTTTCAGACACGTAAACTGAGCCAACAAATGAAGTGATTGATATAAGACTCAAAAACAGTAACTTCCGGAGAAATCTCCGACTTTTAGGAGGAGTGACATTTACGGTTGACGAACTGATGATTAAACAATTTAAATGTAAAACAAAAAACATGATACAGTATTGCCTTTGTGGTAAACAACGAAAAATGATAGCCAAAAACGTAACATATGCGTGCAGCACCAAAGTGAGGATAATTGGACCTACTAGTGAAAAATGAATAACTACTAAGGATAGAAGTCTGTGATAATCTTTAGCTGCATGACTGCTATTTAAGTGATATCTATTACCCTGATATGACAGTTTATCTTGCTCACTCCAGTGGCTCTGATGGAATTAAATGCTCATAACATATAGTTGATCATAACCATCCCATAAATGTTGGTCGGGAAGCAGGAATAAAAGCAGTTACCAATGTCACGTAAGTGATTTGATTCGCAGTTGCAAATGACGGTATATTTACACAGTAAAATATACTGGAATGAAGTAGTAATAAGGTGTTTTCCAAGGTGGAATATATGCCTTTAAAGCCATCTTTACGGAAAGGAAGGCTATGGAATGGCAATATTAAGAGCAGCGAATTGCACACTGCTAAAGACCAAACCATTAACACCTAAAATACATCAAGATGTCTTTATAAAACCTACGAGGCTGATAAGTGAAAAGGCTTCGAGTTTACTAGTTACGATTTCAGCCCATAACAACTTGAGTCATCTCGACAACACTATGTAACTCTTTTTCAACTATATAACGATTTCAAGTTAAACTATTAAATTTAATTGTATTACGAATATGAGGTATGATTATAGAAAATAGGAAATACAATTAAAGAATCCGAACAATACAAATTACTAACCTCGCCGAAAAGGTAGCAAAAAGTGGGTTTTCTTTGCATAATCTTGATGAAATAGGATTCTTTACATACCTATAAACTTGAACATTTAGGGCTCTCTGGAATGTTAAAATTTAGGAGTTCAGAATGCTGAAATTTACCAGTCTTAGAGGGATAATCATTACTGATGACAGTAGCGTGAAACTAGAATAGTGCGCCTTTCCAATATCCAATCTCTTTTTCATGGGCTAATATAGACCGATTGATATCTTTGCTCTCGATTCTTGTTCTCTCGGTACGGTTTCAGGTGTTTAATACCTGTCTCAAACTTTCTTGAGTAGAAACGTATTTCTTGATGTTATTAGTTCACTTGTAAGTGAAAGATTATAAATACAGTGAAATATAACTCTAATTTGCATACTTTAGCAATTAAAATGACAAAATACTAGCTGAGAGCCAAACTGTCAGTAGATCTATTCGAATCTCAGCAAACTGGCATTAACTAAAGGCATGAGAAGTTTTATTCCGTAAAGAATCCACAACCACCGGTCAGACAAAAACGAGAAGTTGGACGGGACTAAAACTTCCATTAGATATCAGTGCGAAAGACCTAAGAGTTTCAGATTTCAGTGTGGTGAGTCTCTGACAGAAAATGACACCAAATCCATTTCTGATACTGCACGAAGCTAGTTGAATTGTTTTTGGATTTATCACACGCTTGCTCCAAGCTTCCTTAATACCCTAGATTTGCAATAAGCTAGGTGTACACATAGATCCCACTATGACATGCAACTGTTAGAGACATTTTACTAAACCAGCCCTCAGACGCAGGAAAACTTAGCGTTGGTAGGGGCAGACAAGAGGAATATCTCAATTTATTAGACATAATATACATTTAAACGTCAATAATAAGACATCCCAAGGAAGTATTGTGTTCAAATCTGTTAGTATCCACTTGAACAACTAGGGAAAAGAGCTAGTGAAGCCTGATGTATGAAGCCTGAAAAGAAAGACTCAAAGCTTGGTCGTCGAGTCATCGATGACTAATATGCAGAAACTAATTCACCTGCTTTATATTAGAAAAGTATGAGGAAAGAGTTAAAAAATGCTTCTTCTGAACAAAAACTAGTTGATGAGAGTATCAAGTATGCCCTGGAGCAACATGTTGACAATGACATGATGCATGAATCGGCATCGAATCAACTTTACGCAATATTATATTGATCCATTATGAGGATGATGTTACAACCGTCGATTAAACACCGACCTTATTTGAGAACGCATATTTTGTTCCAGTTTTCAACTTCCACATCTTTGTCAACGACGACGAGTCAACGGCAGTCATATCAAACGTTTGTAAAGCAAATATAGATCAAGTCGTATAGGAAGAATCCTCATTATATTATACGAAAAAACCAGAATCCCATATTGAAACAGTTGGGGCGACTTATAAATTTTTACAAAAAGCTTACGACACAGCGCATTCGTTAGACTACATCCTTCCATTCGGCTTTCATGAATCCCTCCGATCTGCGCTTTCAACACTGTGACCACTAAACAACTCGATGTCTTTGGTCTGCCAAATAAGCTTGAGATAGTTTTGTACATTCTAAACTACTCACTTAGACATGTATTTTCACCTTTATACAACCCATGATAAATTACCACTTAACTGGAAAGAAGCCACGGTAAGCATCAACTTGACAATAGGCAAGATATGCAGACCTGGAGCCATCTACTAGTAAGCCCAGTCAACGTCCACATTGTATTTCGTATTGTTACTTTGAATTTCGAAAGGCCTGTTTTTTAAATGATGACCTCAAAGTAGGTTCCTGAATGCAGTTCGTTTTACATCTAAGCAAGGAAACATGCAGTGGTTCAAAAAAATCAGAATCTGTTTGATCTTGAAATGTCCAATTCCCAGTGTTCACATCATAATAAGATCGGGTTCGGGCAAAGATCAAAATCGTTTTCTAACACCTCTCCGATTGTCCATCAGAAATGTCTGCTTGAAGTTTGACGACTTGTAGTCATATTATGGGAGTGTCCAACTAATTTGTCCCTCTAAATATTAAGCTACGGTAATGGAAAAATTCTTTGTAACTAGAACGTCCAAGTGTTAAAACTTCTGCGAATAAAACGTCTGTAGTAAGACAAAGTATATTGAGGGTGCTGAAGTTATTCCCTCACAGTAACTGAGAAAATGTCTTCGCAGCCTACAAAAACAAACATTTAAGAGGTGCTAGACATTCTAGAGGCGTATGTCATTCCACAAAAAGACAGGAAGATATAATATTCTGCATGGTATGCCTCGGTGTTATGTTCCATGGAACAGAATATGTAAAATGAAACAAGAAATATGCCATTATGAAATAAGGGTTATCTGTCTTGTAAAGTTCTGGAATTAATCACAGCAATATTCGGTTCACTGACCATGCCATGGATTTCCATGGCTTGACAGCGTTTTCGCTCGTAAAACTATCTAAATTAAACACCACGAACTCAGTCAAAGAAGAATTCTATAGTGCGACTCAAAGATATATTATGCAGATTATGGGTATGTGGAGAAGCATATGATCTGAGCTGGACGGTAGCTGCAAAAGGATGGGTAGCATAATTTACACATGAGTGGCCTGGTGCGAACTCGTGACTGAGCACCTTCAGCCAGGACGGGTCCAGTAGAAATAATGAAGTCAGAATAAATTTCGAAGACATACAGAATAGATCCACCGCCAAAAGCATTTGGTAATTGTCATCAAAAAACGGTAGGCTCTTTCGGATGACTATTTTGGCTATTATTTTGAATTATAAACATCATTTGCATAGGTGCTTTGATATGGAATCATTTATGATGTGTTTTTATAGTAGATCCGAACATTTGCACCATACTGTTAGGTGCTTAAACTCCACATAAGCTGCTTGTGCATCATGGTGTCTAGGCCTATTATTTGTTTTGATTTCTACTCGGAAACTTGAGTTTAGAAGGCAATAAATGTTGATCTAAAGCTCAGAGTAGAACAAAAAAATCATTCATTGCTTAATGTGTCAAACGGTATTTTTCCAAACTGCGGAGAGTTTCAGAAATTTATAGTGCAGAAACTCACACTGTTGGACGTAATGATGTCAACTTAACCCTTTAAATAAGTAGGGAATTTGTATATCTAGTCTCACGTCTGTCAAGAACTCAAGATTTTTATGTTAAGTTTTCGTAGATTCCAGGAACAAAAGACGATTGAAAAGCATTGATGAAATGAAAGATCAAGACCATACTCTCGAGCAAACTGTGTTCAAAGGCTGAGTAAAGCGAAGCTAATTAAAAGATAGCAATATCTACGACTATAGTTTATGAGGTACTGAACAGTTCATGGTTATACCACAAGCAAAAGGACGTTAATTTTTTCCATAAATGAATACGTTTTTGGTACCAATGCAACGACAAATTATTCTGAAAAAATTTTGGGCATCAACCAGAATTAAATAATCAGTGATGTAAACAGACCTTTCAGGGGATATTATGTCTCCAGCCGTGCATAATTTCATAATAGCCATGAATTATAGGATTATGCCTAGAGAAATATGCAACCACCATTCCCCGTAGTCTCTCTCAAAGATTCCCTTGTCTTCAACTTCATCCAACTCATCCACTCTTGCTGAGCTTCGATGGCTAAGTATCTGTAAGAAGTCCTAACGTGTCATAACTAAGTCATTGTTTCTTATACTGCGCTCTAATTACGTCATTTGGAATGGGTTACGACAGGAAGGCACATTCCTTAGAACAGAGCTATCAAAACGCCCTCTCAAAATAGCCTTCCAGTCTCCACCTCTTAGAATACCCTTCGAATTATATAGTTGCACTTAAGCTCACTGCATTAATATTTTGAAAGTAACAGCTATAATGTAAACTATGGGGCGGCCACCAGTGGGGCCTAAAAGCATCGGACAGCCACTTCTCAACGATGTTCATGCGAGAATTGATCAATAATAAGATGATAATTGTAAGTGGATTTCTACGGTGGCAGTTCCAATGGGTTCCAATAGGTGCACTCCTGAACTCGTTTCTCCCAGTCCAAGTTTCCGAGAAGGCAAAAATTCTAGGAGAAAGCGTCTTTATTAATAAAAACATGGAAATACAAAGCAGTACCTGGAATTAATACACCTTCCAGGTTACAATTACTCCGAAGAGTATCCGAAACAACGATAATAAGTGACGTTAAGTCCAACCGCCACTGTATCAATCCAAATATGGCTGTAGCCATATTAAAGATCAAATTTAAACAACATATATACAGATCAGAAGCAAACACAAAAACTTCAATATAAGTACAAAATATAGAAATAATAACAATATACAATGATAAAATCTCAAATTGGAATCAAATAAAATACCAAAAATGTCAACAGAAAAAGTCCGTCATGTCATAACAAAAATATGTAAACATGGAGGGATTTTCCAAAAAACAAAACATTCAAAAAGGATTCTACACCGGCCCGCAAAATCCCTCCATGCAAAAAAGCAAGCGTTAATGACACTTCTATTTAGGGTTCCCACTCGTCCCCTAATCCACACCGGAAGAACGTGTAGGACTTACAGCAGTACGCCTACCCGCCCTCCAACATGGATATGACCTATCAAGCTAACTAGGTACCTATACCTTACCATCAGGCCCTTGATTCCCCTATCTATCGTAGCATGACCTAACGGTAGTATAAACCTTACCCAATTAACCCACACGAACATGTACAACACGTCGTAAAACTGGTCATATCCTATCCGGGAACTACATTCCATATCATGGAGATGAGTCACCAATCCACCACCACTTGCTCCGATCAGCAGATACAATGAAGTCCGTGATGCTAACTTATCAACAGAAATTCTTGACCCGTAGATAATATGCAAGGGTGGGATCTCCAATTTTGACATTTCATCGTCTCCAGAAGACCTTAAGTAGCATAACATGGGATCAATATTTATCTCTCCATCTCCTGATACAGAGGAGGTTTGATCAGCATTCGTCATCGTCGGTAACTTATTTGTCACATCAGTGACATCCAGATTATTATCAACGTCATCATGATTCCGTTCTGTCAGACAAGTCGCGTCGATTCGGTCTGCATTAGCATCCGTAGAGTGGAACTCTTCCATTTTTGTATAACTCATATCACTACATGAAAGAACAGCATTAGTATCGCAATTCGAAACTGATATACTCACTTGTTGTTCTTCATGTTCCGTTTCAGAGACACAAGACATATGCACATCAATAGCATCGTTATCATGCAACACTGTAGACTGGCTGTTACCATCAGACACTTCCTTCTCATCATCACTTGACTGACAGTCAACCGAAGTAGGAACACTTACAGTTACACAACCTTGTGTATCCTCAATCAACTTAACATTCGCGACAAGGTCCGATGACGTCGAAACACTAGAAAGCTCGTTCGATGAAGTTGATCGACTAGTCACTATAAGTGGACTGCTGACACTTTCTGTCTCCTTATTATCGCTGTCACTACTAAGGTTCTGATGGCTACTATTTCCATTGCTAGTCATAGCATCCGAAAGAGAATGAGGTTTAGGCTTCTTAATAATAGTAGCATCATGTTGTCTCCTAGGCTTCTTAGCCTTTACAGTACCGCCATCACTTATCCTAGAATCTACTCTAGGTCCAGTTATATAATTTACCCTAAATGAAGGGTTCCGAACATAGGCTTTATTCCGTCCAGACAATCCTGCCTGGGCCTTATTCATATTTACTGAATTCATTAACCTCTGTTTACTCGAATACAAATAACCGTTCCAGGCTTTTCGAGCAGCTAAGAGGCTTTTATCATCACACACTTCGGATCCATCTTGATGCCTACACTTTTCACCCTTTTCTTTCTTTTCCATACTTAGAAAAGCCATCTTATCTGTTACACCAACCGGCTTCTTACTAGGGTACGCATCAAGAGGCTTTACATCGTTACGGTCACATACTCGTCCTTCATCAGCGTATGCTTTCGTGATATAATTGACAACTCTCTTATCTTCCGGGCGTGCGTTAGATAGAAACGAAGAATCCTCATGTCTCGCACGCAGACCACTAGTAGCTTCCGTATTATGTCCTGTTTTAGCCCGATAAGCTAATCTTCCGAACCTACTACTAGCTATCTTAGCACGAGACATAATAAATTCCGTCAACTCATTGAAATTAGGCTCTCTCTCCTCTTCGTCCCACTTGATTCCTAGCTCTGCCCACTGGGCTTGCATTCGACGAGGTAAGAGCCTGACTATTCGTTCTAAAGTAACCATGGAATGAAGTTCCGTTGTGCAATTTAGCTGTTCTAAGGTTAAAGCAGCATTCTGCATTTTAATAGCCAAATTCGTCAATTCCTCAGGATCATTAAAATCTGCGTTCCCGGTTCTAAATAAGTCCTCTAAGGTTTCCCGGGCTATTACATGCGACTGTCCAAAGAGCTGTTTTAAGATGGCCTTAGCTCTCTTATATCCCGCTTGTGGACCCATTATAATACAACCTTCAATCGCATTTTTTGCCCTTCCTTTACAATAGTGAATTAAATACAATAAACGCAAATTTTCATCTTTTATTCTTGGTTCTATAAACGTTTCTATTTGACGCAGAAATCTAAAGTAGTCGCGAGACTTTCCATCGAAAAACGAAAGTTCGACCTTAGGTAGTTCTAAACCTACTATCGGTGTCCTAAGTATCTGATCCGTCTCTGGTACCTTAGAACTCTCACTTAATCCTGGTTCCTTAATGCCTGCCAAAGGTGACTTACAATAATAAGTATCAGACATAACATCGTTGTTAACAGAGTGGTTACCCATTAAAAAGGTATCAATAACGACTTGCCTAGCATTTCGGGATACGTCAAGCTCTTCCACCCTCCTCGTGTTTGTTTTCTTGTGGTGGATCATTATAAGTGAAGTTCAACGGAAGACAAATAACAAATACAAAATATAGGAATTCCACAGGTATAAATTGTCCAAAATCAAAAAATCGTTTTCCAAAATACAGTTCGAATACGAAAATACGATAAGTAATCCAAGATTCTTCTTTCAAGAAAGTTAGGGTTATAAACGATTAAATTTCCAAATGTTTCTTTATTCTTCTTAATAATCCAACTGTAATTGGTCTTCTAATCAAAAGTCGAGGTATAATTCCAGACTGTAAATGGATTTCTACGGTGGCAGTTCCAATGGGTTCCAATAGGTGCACTCCTGAACTCGTTTCTCCCAGTCCAAGTTTCCGAGAAGGCAAAAATTCTAGGAGAAAGCGTCTTTATTAATAAAAACATGGAAATACAAAGCAGTACCTGGAATTAATACACCTTCCAGGTTACAATTACTCCGAAGAGTATCCGAAACAACGATAATAAGTGACGTTAAGTCCAACCGCCACTGTATCAATCCAAATATGGCTGTAGCCATATTAAAGATCAAATTTAAACAACATATATACAGATCAGAAGCAAACACAAAAACTTCAATATAAGTACAAAATATAGAAATAATAACAATATACAATGATAAAATCTCAAATTGGAATCAAATAAAATACCAAAAATGTCAACAGAAAAAGTCCGTCATGTCATAACAAAAATATGTAAACATGGAGGGATTTTCCAAAAAACAAAACATTCAAAAAGGATTCTACAATAATCAATCCTGACTTTCATGATGTTGGGAAAATTTTAACAAAAATATGAAACCATTTTATTCTTAGGTTAAAATACTAAGGGATGACTTTGAAAAATTAATCCACCTAAAAACTTATCTACTATGCGATCTTGTTTTAGGCTGTATTATTTTGCACACTACTGCAAACCGTTCTCACTCCTGATAATTTGACAGCCATACTTTCTGTAAATCCCACCCAAAGATGGTTACGAACATGAGTAGGATCAGCGCATTTAAAATGTTAGATCACCACTGGGTACTCATTATGAGAGACGTGGAACCGAAATGAAATAACAAAAAGTGAACTCAGAGGAACCAAGCGGTTAATACTAGCTCGCAAAAAAGGTATCGGATATTAGAATTGGCTTATACAAGCTCGTCCCAGCCGTGGTGACCACAGCCCACTCAGTGGATAGCTTTAGGAAGAGAGTTGATAAACACGTACTCACATACGGATTATCATCTCACTTGTGGACAAGCTGTGCCTGGTGCATATCTTGAAACCTGCTGGTCGTTATTATTGCCGTCTTCTCGGATAACCTACTTCGTCTATCTCTCTTATTATCTCTGTTTCATCTCCTCTGCTTACACTTCTGTCCTCTCACACAATATTCACTACTAATTAACGAACTAAATTATCCATTTATTTACTTAGTTCTGAAATCCTCCTCTTATTGGCATAATAATGTTCTCCTTATCATTCTACACATTGCAAATAACTGATCTCCGGTCTGGTAATGTGATAGCCGCTGGTATCCAGAAAACATACTGCCCTGAAAATAACGTATTCCTTCAAATCACGGGACATAATAACTCACAAACAACTGCTAACTGACTAAAATTAGTTCATTTGAGTGGCTAGACTTCTGTTGTACACTTACAAACAGCTGAAACCGTACCGAGCTCAGATAAACCAATTGGTTTATACTAGCTCAAGTTAAAGATATTGGATGTATTGGATTTGAAAAGCGGCGAACTTAAGGTGTGCGTTACCTCATAAGCATGAGGATTTATCGGTGCTGGTTTTGTTCGAGTCCAATATATCCTGGCCACGGTATCCTCTTCGTCAGAAACGACTGTAAAGTAAGGTTCAAGTATTCTGGTTCAACCTAATTTTTTGTTTACTCTAATTTTGACTGTAAGTAGTTATTTCAACTTTGTCAGTTTGCTACCTCAACCCAATCACTTCATGCGAAGTTTGTGTATTTTTTCTAAGCTACACTTTGAGAGCGATCAGACGATGAGTATGTTTTGTAATCATGAGTGTAAAGCAAACTACTTTCTGAGTATTCGTGATCTTGGATGGTGACAAGCAAGACGAAATATCGGTTCATGAAGTCATTAAGTGCTAATTTAAACCATTTCAGTGGACAAAAAGTACCTTATCACAGTTCGTAGGGTGACTTTTATCAGTGGATAGAGACGCTGCGTGACAGTCTGGGACGGTTAACAATGACACTCCACTCTTGGTTGTAAATCAGAATATCCTTTCACATATACTTTTCAACTTTATCTTTTCCAACCTCATTTTAAGACAGTCTTTTTCATTGTCATCTTCGAATTAAGGTGTGATTTCAGCACAGAAGACTTTTCTATATGAAATTTACTACGTATTTCTGTCGTTTTTGTAACAGACTAAACTTTGGCCATGCTGGAGGATTTTGACTCACTATTTATATCTTTCTTTGGTCCTTCTTGAAGTTCCTTTGGATAGTACTCTTTCTATTCCTCTAAAGTACATGCTACTCCAGGACTGGGTAGTTACAACTGGAGCTAGCTAAACTAGACCTGTCATCTAAGTTAGATTCTCCGAGTAGGCTTTTTGTTTCATAAGTAATCATCAACTTGTGAGTAGGAAGGGTCGTTGAAATGCTGTCACTCAACTCCTGCTGTATGCGCCAAAATAATCTCCATCGACCAGAAGTTTGACAGACACGTTCTTTTACTGGTTGTTGTTTCATAATTTCGTCTGCTGACTTGATTTTCTTGTCAAAAACCTAATATCGATGACTCATTTATATTACAAACTTTGATTTTCGCGTAAACTTGAGTACAGACGAATGCTCTGCGAGCAGTGTTTTCTGGTGAAGGCGTAAACTGGAAGAAAGATATGGGCGACCAGATCAAAACTCGGCACAAATCCATGAAGTCATCGACAACTGAACTGAATCATGTTAGTAGGTGTAGACTACCAGGATGGGGTCCGCGAGAAAATAGTAATCGATGGTTAGAGACCTTATATGATATGGCTCAAAATATTTTGCAATGGCTCAGGTACATCCATTGTTTATCTTCTCTAAAATAATCATCTTAATTTCTCATCACCTCTATCTTTCTCTTCTCAAATTTATTTCACTGGCTAATACTTCTTGAACGATATCGCCAAACCCTAATGTTCTTCATTACCGCTAGCAGTTCTGCATCTACTAAGATGGGATCCGAATTGAAAATTATATCTATGTGGTGATGTGACTTGAACTTACGTCAATCATGACGGTAAAATATTTATTAAAACTTTAGGGGGGGGTTTCATCGTGACTGATTCGGTCTCGTGTGCTGTTACAGGTGGATGTCATTTCTAGTCTACCCAAACCGTGCAAGGGCTCTGGTTGTCAGAAGGGGCATCGGCCTCGTGACCTCCAAAGGAACTCGGCTTTCATCATGAGACGTCATAACTTTTCTAAATGAAGACTTGGCAGTCAGTCAGCAACAACAAAGAATTTCGTACGTACAGAGATGCAGTTGCCGTTTCCAATCCCATAGTAGTAGAGATAGTTGAAGTATTAGCAGTAACCGGGAATTTAAGGGTTTGACAATATTATTCAATGAGTAATGTATAGGGAAATAAACTTACAAGGAAAAAGATAAAGTGATGAGGAATTAAAAAGTTTGGAATTTGAGAGAACACAAAGAATGAATGTACCTGCGCCATTGCAAACGGTTTTGAACCATGTCATTCAGGGTCTCTAACCACCGATTACTATCATCTCATGGACCCCAACCAGGTAGTCGACACAGCTTGACGAGGAAGTAGGTGGTTAGGCATTCGTAACACATGTCCTAACCACCTCAACTGATGAGGTTTCACTACTTAATCTATTGACCTGCCATCCTTACCTAGTATCCTAACAACAGTATTGCTTACCCAGTTATCCCAGTATGTATGAGCAATGCTTCGGAGTTACCTATGATCGAAAACTATTAGCCTACGAATATCTACTCTGACTGGCCATGTTTCGCATCCATATAGTAGGATGGAGCGAAGTGCTGCGCAGTACACTCGTCCTTTGGATATCTCGTTTACGCCATAAGTGATGAAGGTTGGCAAAAGCCAATCGAGCTTTCTGTATCCTAAGATTTCGTCAGTTACCAGTCCATCAGCACTGATGAGACTGCTGAGATAAGTGAAGCGGTCGACACGCCCAACCACTTCACTCCCTATCACTAGTTCAGATGCCGATGCAACCCAATCTTGAAGCAACATTTTGCGTTTCGAGGGGGAAAATAGAATCCTGAACATGCTTGCATTGTTGCTTAGGGTGGTCAGAAGACTCGGCATTTTTTCAGCGTCTTCATCAAATAGAACTATATCATCAGCATACTTTAAGTTAGCAAGAGTATCTCCTGGTAGAAGGTCCACCTCTGAAAAGTCAGACGAAGATAATGTTGTTATCTAGAAGCGAGTCTATGAAAAAATTAAACAAGATTGTGTAAAGTGGACATCCCTGACGGACACAACTTGAAGTGAAGAATTCCGATGACAGTTCGCCATTAGGTCGCCTCACTCAGTCCACTTACTTGAGCATTGAAGTCACCGGCCATCACTACTATATCAGAGTGCCTAAATTTTTGGAGGAGGTTAGAGAGGTTTTTTAAAAATTATCTTTCATGTCGTCTGAGCCGCAGTCAGTGGGAGTGTACGTAGGGACGACAAAGAGGCAATGGTGAGTGTCCCTCTTTCCGAGTCCGTACCGTCCCGCGTATTTGGACAGCGCATAAGCAACTGTCTACCGTGACCCAGTCTAAGAGAGCTAGTTATGGCCTTGGACTTAATACTATACCCACACCAGCGAGGTCACGGGAAGCAGCATCAGGCCTTCGAGAAACACGAAGCGTAAACCGTGTTGTTTCTATATCTGCACAAGGGGAAAGCGAATTGATGATTTTACTTGGATCTTGTATGCGCTTTTCGGAGACGCGACATACATCGATTGCACGGGATTCCAGAGTTCTAGCTAATGAAGCCTGTCGCCCTATTCGGCTTAAGGTTTGAACATTAAAAGCTCTTATATGTAATTTGGTACTGGTTTCAGGAGACCAAGAATAATGTTTTGTCGGCTCAAACCGTTCGCTTCAGCGGCGTAAGGTGACAAACGATCGAAAGAAGTGTAACTCGAGGATATAAGAGAGTTTTTAGGATGTGTAGAAAGGATTTGATTGTGACCAATTCGGTCTCGTGTGCTTTTATGGGTATGAGGGTGGATGTTACTTCCCGGCTGCCCACACCGTAGAAGGGCTCTGGTTGTCAGAAGGGACATCGGCCTCATGACTTCTGAAGGAACTCGGCTTTCATCATGAGATGTCATAACTCTTCTAAATGAAGACCTTCTAACTCCCAGAGTAGAGCTTAAATAGTTTGAATTACTTTTTATTGTTAGCTTTTTTTGGCAAGTTAGTTTTTTGCGGGATGAGGTCTCCAACCCTAATCCCACCCCTCCTGTATCCTATCTTGGGACCAGCAGTAGCCTCAGAGGGGCTTCAGGCGGAATTCTTGAACTAATGTATGTACGTGTGAAGTTCTACTTTGTAGCTGACCGAATGCTTAAAAGAAAGTCTCATTTAGCATAAATGTTGGTCTAAACATATTCCTAACATGTACATGTCCCAGACTAAACGTTGCTACTTTTTTAAGGATAAACTTTGATAATATTCCGAATTTCGCTATTTATATGCGCTGCGACAATCCTGTGTCAAGTAATCTTAGGTGTTCATTTTTAATGACTCTTCTGTTTATAAATATGAAAATAGAAATATCTTGTCAAACATAGCTTATATGATTGCAGTAGCCTGTACCATCTAGTAGTTTCTATTTACTGACAAAATAAGCAGGTCAAGAATGTCAAAATGATATTCAATAGTAGGTAAATAGGTACCTTATCTGAATCTTAATACCGTAGTACCTCATTCTAATTGTAAAGCAGATCGACTAAACTCGCGGTTTCTATTTGAAATCAACATGAGTAGATTAATGAGAATGTCGCATTGTTGTTAGGCTTCCAGGTACATGAAGAGTAAATCGAGCTGCTTTATTTTGACAAGGTTAAATCATATTAATGATTTTACTAGGATCCTGTATGCGCGTTTCGGAGACGCAGCATACATCGATGGTGCGAGATCCTAAAGTCCTAGCTAGGGAAGCCTGTTTCCCTATTTGGCCGGGCATTACATGCTCCAACATGTAATTTAGAACGGGGTTTCAGGAGACCAGGAATAGCGTAACAGCATAAATGTCACATCCTTAAAGAATGTTGTTGGTGGTCCTTTCGGTGCACACCGTTTTCGATGGCTACTGTTTCCTCTGACCCTTGTTAGTAAATACATTGCATGCATCCATTACCTTAAACCTTCAAAATTGGTTGTTATAAGACAAGTTTTTACACTTTTATATTTTCCACAGTCCCCGTCTCACCTAAAATAAACACCAAATAAAAGATTTTATTGTATAACCTTTTAACCTCATCATTAAATATTGCTTTTTCAGAGTACGGTTTTAGTTTTCATTCAATAATCTTTGAATTTCGTAATGTTTGTTCATCGTTCATCTAGGAATTCCGTTTCTGTAGAGGGAAGTGTCACAAAGCTTTTAAAAAGCATAAAAATCCTCGCAAAGTAAGGTGGACTAAAGTTTCCAGAAGAGTTCGAGGAAAAGAACTAACTGATGATCTTGCTCAAACATTTGAAAGGAAAAGAAACTCATTACTCAAGTATGAACGAGCAACAGTTCAAAAAATCAGTATGTATCATTAACTGCTTAGATATACTCTTTTCCAGTTGATGCTGTACCGAAAATTGATCAGATCAAGCATAAACGAGAATCCGCATTCATTAAAAAACGACTAATGAAAGGAGTACAAATGCGTAGAGAAGAAGATATTAAACTTGTTAACACACAAATGCATCTAATTGAAGCTCCAGGAGGTAGATTTTGAAGTTTTGATCTATAACAATTTAAAATCTTATCTTATAGCCAAAAGAAAACGTGAACTTATGGATATCGATTCTGAATCAAATTTATCAGAGGAGGAAACAATGGATCTTTCATTTACTGAACTTGAGAAAGAGACAAGTAAAGGAAAAGTGGCTGACAAGTCGAAAACTCGTGCCAAGAAACAAAAAATCGCTTTGGAAGCTAGTTAATTGGAAGAGATGCTAATTTTGTATTTATTTGAATTATTATTACATTTTTCATCTCATTAAATTGTGATTTTTGTGCGAATCTGGCTTATGACTTAAGAGAAGTGTAAATGACAGTTTATAAGAGTGTCTTCATCAATCTTTCATCTATCTATCTATCAAAGTTATCCTTGTATAACAAAAACAGAATATAAAACTTCCGAATAGACATTTTGTACTCCTAGTGTTTGTTCATCTACGGATTTTGATATATTGTCGTAAGCGTCAAGCTGTGCATTTTTTTACAGAGAAAATAGATAGTTGTTTAGAGATATACATTAGGCTTTTATTTTTTGGACTGTAAGTGGCATTAACCGTTTCTTTATCTGTATTTATTCTTGAAGAAACACAAAGCAAGTTTTAAGTCTCATTGGGTTCGCTATAACTGTTTAATGAGTTGTTACGGATATATGTCACTCAGTCTGATAACGGAAAATGATGTCCGTGTAATATTTCCATATTTTCGCGCTATCTAAATTAGCTATTTCTACATTTCGTCCCCAGCAACCCTTTTTTAGTGCGAAAACCGTCCAACCAACTTAGTATAAGTTAATATTAAATCTCTCATAAAAAGGGCCTTGACAATATCTGAGCTAGATGTTTTGGTTGTGGAGCTCTCATTGTTCTTCTGAACAACATCATCAGCACAAACTTCAGGGAGAAGTGAAGTATTCGAATTTCTCCACGTTCGACATAGGATCAAGAAACAGATCAAAAGAGGAATACAATCAAAGCAAAGATACAAACAACGACATGTTTAAGGTCAACAGCAACCAATCAAAATCGAGGTTAACAGAACAAACTACGGGCCGAACGTGGAGGAATTCGTATACTTCACTTCTACCTGAAGTTTGTGCTGATGATGTTGTCCAGAAGAATAATGAAAGCTTCACAACCAAAACATTCAGCTCAGAGAACCAAACACCACCACAGTCATCCATCTGAGCTACAAATTGTCTCCACCTTGACAGTATGTATATTGTATGTTAAAGACTTTAATATAAGTAATAATCCTGATCTTACAAGTGGTTGCTTACCGAAATCTGTTGTTCAATATAGCGTATGGTGCAAATATTCAACAAATACAAATACTACTTGATAATAGATAGGTATGAATAAAATATAAAGTGGGTTTTTTAACGTTTAATGTATCTCAGAAAGTCTTATTCAATATTAGAACATGTTTCGAATCCCTAGTTGCTTAATCCAACTTTATTGAAATAAGAATATATAATTGATAAAGCCTGAGTGATAAAATTCAACTTCGATGCTAAAATATATGAGACCAGTAGTTAAGCAACTTACCACAATCAAATCAACACTTGAAAATTAAAACTTAATATTCATATAAAACATTGTTCACAATAAGGGAAAGTTCTGTTTTATCGTTCAAATTTGTACATAATTATTAGTGTTACCAGGCCACCTACATTCTAATTAGTATAAGTCAATGAGTTCATGTTTCATATGCTAAACATTTCCAGCGACTGCCTACATCTACAGGCTTCAGAAATAATGTAGGGAAAAATCAGTTGGTCAAGATTTGACTTCAATCAATGATATCACTGATCAGTATGAACCTTGTAGAAATGTTTGAATTTCTGTAGTTGAAAATTTAGCTGTATAACTCAAGAATCACTTGTTAAATTATGAAGAAAATTATTCTTTAACTTATTGTTCTGTGCTTTCCATCTCTTTTTTTCTAATCATTATGGATATTACTATTTTCACCACTCTGCTCTTCGTCATTTTTGATTCGTCGTGTAGTGTAGATGTAGGTTAGGACAAATTAGACTAACATACAGTTGTGCTTGGTGTGATAGTTAGACTGAAGTATTGACGTTATTCAATAATCCGAACTTATGTTTTCGTTCATTTTTTTTCAAAAATTTATTTATTCACCTACAATCGAAAATAAGTCTGATACAAATAAATGCTGAGTAAATTTTTCGACCAATTTAACAAGTGGTAAAAGTTGAATAAATATGAAGATTGATAATCAACAGACAGTTTATTGATGTTCACCACATGGTGGTGGGACATGTGTTGCGTATGCCCAACTACCGACAGCCTCTTCAAGCTTTGTTTTGTAGTGTAGGAATAGGTTGGAAGAAATTTAGGGGCGGCCAAATCAAAACATGGCAGAAATCCATGAAGTCATTGACGAGTGGACTTAGCCATGTCGGTAATTGTCGACTACTACCTGGTTGGGGTCCGCGAGATGATAATAATCGATGGTTAGAGACCTTGAATGATATGGCTCAAAATCGTTCGCAATGGCGCCGGTGCATTTATTCTTTGTGTTCTCTCAAATCCTAATCTTCTGGATTCTTCAACACCTCTAGTTTTGACTTTCTAAACTTTTCTCACTGAATCATACTTCCTGAATAATATCTTCTAATCCTAACCTCTCCGATTACTTCTAATTCCCTTACTACCTCTTCTACTATTGGATTCGAATTGACAATTACATCTCTGTACTGATGTGGTATGGCGACATGAACTTATATACTTACGTACGAAGTTCTACGTTACATCTGACTGACTGACCATAATTTTCTATATCTATCGTATCTTAACAATGCAGTGGTTGAATGAAACTAAAAAGAATTCAGTGAAGAAAATTTTCTTTTCGATGAAATCATTTACTTATACTGTACATTTGTATTTATAATTGTTTGATAAACTGACAAATCTCTAGAAAAAATGGTAGAGATTGCATCATAAAGTGGTCTAAGATTTCAAATCTAGGAGTTAAAAGAAGAATTTTATTTAATAGTCGCTGAATTCTCTTTATTTCATGATACATTTTTGTTACTTTGATTATGTTGGGATGTTAGATCTGCAGAACTCATATGGAAAAGGTCTCAATTTTCTAATTTATTTCTGAAATTTTGAATTTTTTTTATGTTTTCGCGCCGAAAACGCTTAGTTGATCTTCAGATAATCCTTGACTGTCATTGGTTGATGGATTATTTTAGTACGCTGTTTTGTGGCTCTCCCAAGGGCGTTTCTATCATTGTATGAATAAGCTTGAGTTGAGTGCATAGGAACTTCGTGTTTTCTAGGTGCCTGTGAAATACATACTCTCTACGTCTTATCAAGACTTCTTCTCCCAGTTAGCTTGAGACAATCGAATTAGAATAGCCTATCGTGTCACTGTATCGTTGATCTTGGTTCCGTTTATCGAGTAATGTGAACTCATAATAGTTCGAGCATATCAGATTATCTGAAGCCTCTGTCATTATTGATATTTATATTGTATCTATCCATTCGTATATCTCATGGAGATGCATGTAATACTCTGAATATATTGTAAAAGTAACGCTAACCCTTTTTGTTCTCTAAAAGTGAGATACATCAGTTTATAAGTTATCCATTCATATTTTTTTTTATATAACTGTTAAGCTATTCATCCAATATCCTAGGAGAATTATTTGTAAGTCTAGTTCTATTGGTCAATTCCTATTAGTCGTCCTAGCTATCAAAGTCACTTCAAATGATGTTTCATATTGATCGTCCTAAATATCAATGTTACATACTTCAATGTTGTTTCCTATTCGATCTAACTGTATAAATATGCATTATCTGTAACATTTTACGATCCGGATCCTTAGTCCGGGATTATGATTCTGTTCTGAACTCGGACCGCGTGATTTCTGGATGTTTGTAGAATACATGTTCTACTTCATATCAAGTCTTCTTTTACTATATGGGGGTTCGGGACACACGGATTAGAGTAGCTTGTGTTGCTGGATCATCAATCCTCGTTCTCGTTTACTGACTAAGGTAAACTCGTAATAGTTCAATTTTGACCAATTTGGTCTCTTATGCTGTTTCGGGTATGAGGGCGGTTGTCACTTCCCGGCTGCCCAAACCATGGAAGGTTGTTTCTTGAGGAACCTGAAAAGGAAAGTAGATTAGCGTTGGTCTTGGAGACCTGGGAGCGTGACCGCAGAGCCCAAGGGACAACTGCCTCAGGCCGGTCACGCACGACCTTTTTATGAAACGCTCTTTCAGTATTAGCTCCGCTCTTAAAAGTCCTTAGTGGGCACCCTTACCGCCGGAGACGGAAATCCGTGAGGTAGGGTGAGGTGTGACATTTTTAGGGTCGACATTTTATAACCCTTCCTTCCTTGTGAGAAGGCAGCATCGCTGCAGATGCTGGTTTTCCGAGGGAAACACCTTACTGCTGTCACACCCCTCCACCACAGTCAGCAGTACGACTTCGCCCTCAGACCTTGGGTAGCTGCTTTTAGTCTCATCGTTCTCCAGTCGACCTGGCTGGCATGGTAGAACCTTCAAGAACATATGTTCCAGCCAATATAGCTCGGTTTGGTCATCACGATAGTCAAGCTCGATCACCACGTCAAGGTAGCAGCTTCTACTGTCGCTATCACTCTTGGGTTTGAACTGATAGTCGCGTCTCTGTGCTGATGTGGTATGGCAACCGGAACTGATGTACTTACGTACGATGTTCTGCGTTGTATCTGTCTGTCTGTCTGTCATAATAGTTAAAGCATATCAAATGACATGTTTCTGTGCATGCGTAACAATAACTTATAAACTAGTAACTTATATATATATATATTGAATTTTCACTTTTGTTATACTATATTCCACTTTTTAAATGATACCATTATTATTTTTTTCAGAGAAATAAAGTTAAGATTTATTATTTTTTTTGAACAGAAAATAATTGAGTGTACATTTGATGCAGAGAAAACTAATCAACTAATAACAATAATAATAATAATAATAATAATAATAATAATAGTAATAATAATCTTGTAGTCTGAATTTATGGATTTTGTGTAAGTGTGTAATACACGAAATGAAAAGATATACACTTAACAATTATATAATCTCACCTGGGAAAAGAAAATGAACAATCATATAAAATAGATTAATGCAATCCTTTGAAAGAGAGAGAGTGGATAAAGGTTTAAACAAAAAAAACCCAACTCATTGCAATTATTTCACCCACATACACACACACACACACATAATAAAAAGACGAATTGACACATTCAAATGACTGAGAGAAGATAGTGATGATAATTTGTGAAATGACAAATAAAAAATAAATGGTTTAGTTTTCTTCTTCTTCTTGATACCAGTTTTAACTAAATCACAATTAGTTCGATTGAAAATTTATAAAATAGACAAGATTGATTCAAATCATAATAATAATAATAATCATATTCTTTTTTTCTCTCTCTCTGATATGATGCATTCTCTAATCATTTGAAAGCTATAGTTATTATTTCGTAGGTAATCTGTTTTTCCCTCTTGGGTAAAAAAAATTGTGTAATGAGGGAAAAAGAGAAGAGTAAATGCAATACTGTTATAATTGTTTGTTAGTTTTTTTCTGAATAACAGACGAAAATAAATTCATCATCATCATCATCATATCGTGATGAATAATTCAGCATTTCTTTGATCAGCTATTTGCAAATACTTCACCGGTTCCATTCAAATTTGATTTCTGTAAATCACAAAGAAAGAAAGAATATGTTAAATAAAGTAAGGCATAAGTTTTTTGATTATGTAATATATTTTATACTTTTGGAAATTTTGGATAAACTTAACTTAGATGCCATCCACTGTTAGTTTTCCTAAAATTGTCGTAACCAAATTTTACGAGGTTGTGAAGATTGTTAAGTTACACATTTTTCAAAACAACTAATCGATCGATGTCAGACCACCATTAGAAACCTGGAAGTATTGGATGGCTGCTTCGTCTTGGTATGAGACTCATCAGCAGCGCGCATCCACGACTCCTGCACCCCTCAGGATTCGAACCCAGGACCTTCGGTCTTGTGTTCTAACGTCTAACCTCTGGACCATTGACGGTGTAATATAAATTTTTATCTCATTTATTTATTTGTTAATTCAAATTTAGCATGATGCTTGGAATTGAAGCAGACATAAATGTCAGGTTGCATGTTGCACACGATTGATTTTAGTCTTCAGTTTTTCGTTGTTTATTTGTTATGCCTTGGTTGGAATTCAAAGTTTAGTAAAAGAAATTGATTTTCATTCAAAAAAAAGTTATTAGTCTTCTGTTTTTTTTTTCTTCTTTTAGATGAAACTTTTGAATTTTGCTGTCTAACTTTTTGTGTCAATTTAACACACCTATTTGTGTAGTAGTATTATTTTAAGCCCAGGGGGAATGTCAAAGAAAAGTAACCGAAATAGTATTGAATTTTTCAAAAGTTTCTTATTTTCTTTCTGGTTAAGTTGTTTTGTAGTGGTGGGAACTAACAATACACTCATTTACTTTTTTACATCTCACCGTTAGTATTCAACATTTTACTAATAATTTTGTATCGGTCATTGTGAATTTAACATTTCTCCATATGAAACGGTTATTCAGCATTTAAAATGCATAGCTTCTTACTGCCAATTTGCAAGTTCGAAATTCAGTTTCCATCAAGAGTAAGGCACCTAAGTAGCATCAATCATCTTAACACAAACATTGTGGCTCAAAGTTGAGTAAGTGTACTTGCCGGGGTCACGTGACATGTATGTGGCTATCTGTTCTGATTCTAAACGCAACAGTTGGATGAATTTTCTTATTATGTTGTAATTATTTATTTGTTCTTTCAAATTTTGTACAGTTTTTGATAGTACATTTACAAGTAACTATATGAGAAGCTTCAAATCAGTTGACTTTTACAAATCTTTATTATTTAGATGATCGCTTGCAGCTATTTGGAATGTTCTACTCCCATATACAATTTATTAAAAAACGAATTCCATGTTAGATCATGTGTATTAGTGTAGTGTGTTTTTCATTCATTTGATTTGCAGTCAAGCTTCCATGATAGCGATCAGTTAATCAAGTGTACTTTTTTTTTCGTTCAATATAACATCCAATCGTATCAATTCTATGTGACAATGAATGAATTCAGTTGACTAATAATCTTTCGATCGTTAACAATAAATATTTCAGAATGACCAGGACTAACAAGGAAGGAACACTACAATATCCTGGTATCGAAGCAGTGATTGGATTCCCATTAGCTTGAAACATATCAATAACTTAATAAAATTAGATTGTACAATTAAACTTTTGTTGGGGATGTTAGATCGCAAGAACTCGCTTGATAAATGCCTTATTTTGGATTTTACGTTTGCCAGCATGGGCTGGTCAGTTGACCTTGAGATTTCATTTCCCATTAGGAAAATCCATGGCTGTGATTGGCTGCTGTATATTATAGTGTGCTATTTTCGTAACTGTTCCGAAGGACGTTTCTATGATGTATAAATAAACGAGAGTTGTGTGCTTGATGGTATTGTGGTTGCTGGGTGTTGTAGACTATACTTTCTACGCTTATCAAGTTTTCTGTTTTGCAGTTTGGGATTCAGGGTAGCCTGCCTGGACGCTGGTACTTGTCTCGTTCGCGTTTATCGACTAAGGTGAACTCGTAATAGCTTCATGCGTACCTAGTGATGAACATAACAACTTTACAAATAATTATCGCATTCTGTTTTATTACTAGAATATACTAGGAAAATATAATTTGATTGCTTGAAGTTGTTAATTACTAAAGATACTGGGTTCACCAAAGTCGTATATATTTATATATATATATGTGTAAGAAAAATAATATAACTTACCACACCTGGATCACTACTATCGGATAGTTTTCTTTTAATTTCTACAAAATTTCTATGCCCAGTTTTGATTGTGAAATTTGGTGTAACACTTTTAGCACGTAATCTATCCGTTGACATTGGTTTAGCAACTTTACGAAGAATTGGTTTTTGACTTTGGTTTTTGACATGAAATATAAAATTTATTATTATTGAATAAATATTCATGCAAAACAAGTCAAAACGGGCAAAAAGTATTAATTCGTACTAAAAATCATCATAATAATAATCGGTGAGAATAGAAAAAATAAAGTAACTCATTAATTGGTGATCAGGTGATCTGGTTTGTTTAATGAATGTTGTACTCATTGGTTTTAGTTTAAAGCCTTGAATGGTATGCCCTTTTTTAAAAAAAAAACAGCTGATGAATTATCCAACCGGTATCAGTTTTTTTTATAGTTATGATACAAAATCTTAACAAATCAACTTATTATTAATTGTTTTATTGTAATCAACTAACTTCATTGATCTCTTGAAGTTTTAGTGCCTGTACAGTCAATAACAAAGTCGTAGAATATTGGCACTTGACTAAGAAGGATAGTAGTGCATCACAAGTCGACAGAACTTAAAAATATAGCTGATTACTGACTGAGCAGGTTTTTTCGCTGTGAGACCTGAAAACTCAGCTAGTTCTTGTGCACTCAGTGCCAACAGCAATTAGAATGAAGTTCTAAAACTAATGGCGGTGTGTGAGAGAGTAAGCAAACCGGACTCCAAGGTAGGAAGAAGTTAGGAAAAAGTGATGGAAGTGAATAGGACATACATTGCGGAAAGCAGCGAACTGTGTCTAAAGACAAGCCCTCAATTGGAACCCTCAAAGTCAAGGGAAAGGACGAAGACCAAGGAACTCATTGAGTCGAGAAATGAAAACAAACATGAGAAGAATGAATAAAAACTGGACAGGACTGGAAAGGGAGGCTCATTACAGAGTAGGTTAGCGCATAGTGGGTGGTAACAGGCGTAAGCAAATAAGCAAGTACTAGTGTGTTATTGCTGAGGCACAATCAATATTGTTCAGTTCAGTTTCATTTTTCAAAACAACTTTATTCACAATTTTTATGTTCTGCCCAAGTATGAATGCATTTGTAAGCGTATTTTAACAGTCTAAAACTATCCATCAGATAGCTTTATTTGATATATTCTGACGATAAGTTCAACTTAATCATAAGATACTTTATCTAGACTTTATTGTAATAGACAATGTTTCCAATATATACTGTTTACTAATCAATATATACCAATGTAAGTCAACAACTTGCCCGAAAATCTACCTGATATCGTTTAGGCTTTAAACTCATTAATAAGCAAATGTTAACTTACAAATGACCTTTAATCGAGCATAACTGAGCTGTTAAATCGTTAATCTGTACAAATAAAGAAAAGAAGAGTAAGTTTGAGTAAGTCAATAATTCTTAAATCTTTGAAACTATGGTATACACACTAATTGGTATGAGAAATCACTATAATTTTTCTTACTAAATCCTAAATTTTGACGTTAATTCAAAAATTGTTTTTTTTGGGATATAGGTATAAAAGCCATAATCGTTTATAATATTACATTCCTCTTATGTGAATATTATTCATTAAACTTTGAATGAACACATTACAACAATTAACTCATCCTACTTGTCCATTAAAATTATTTCAGTCAGTCAGTTACAACGTAGAACTTCGTACGTAAGTACATCAGTTCATGTTGCCATACCACATTAGCACGGAGACGTAACTGTCAATTCAAATCACATAGTGGAAGAGGTAGGTAGAAGGACAAAGGTAGAAGTGTTGACGAATCCAGAAGATTAGGATTTAAGAGAACATAAAGAATGGATGCACCTGCACCATTGCAAACGATTTTGAGCCATGTCATTCAAGGTCTCTAACCATCGGTGACTATCGTCTCGCGGACCCCAACCAGGTAGCCTACATCTGCCAACATGACTCAGTCCAGTTGTCAGTGACTTCATGGATATTAAAATTATTTGGTTTTTTCCACTCAATCAATATTCAATTTTTAATTTTTATAATTTGAATGTTAATAACACCAGATTTTTGAAATCTCATATTTCATTTAAATTGGGAGCTCTCAAAACATTTACTTTGTCGCATTGAGATATTTAATGTTCAATATTCGTTCACTCAAAGAACAAAACTCTATCATAACTATTCAATTCAGCTACAACTTTTCTCCTCACAATCTGTAATTGTGATTCTTTGTTTTAAAATTAATCAGTAGAATCTGTTAATTTGTTTCTAGTTCATCATTTTAAAGTAAATGACATCAACATATTCATCTAGTTTGTCTGTACCGTTTGCAGCATAATTATTTCCGTAGAAATATTCCTTAATACGTGAAAAGTCTTTTTACTTTATATGATTGTCAATTCATCAAAAGTAGTTTATAATTTCGAATAAATATGTGAATTTTTTAAAATCACTTTTTAAAAGTTAAATTTTACGGTTAATTCATGTACTAAAAATATGGAAAATCTTAGTGCTTGAATGCCATTTCATTCATAAGTATGCATATGAATCCTTCTCATGATCCCGCGAGTACTATGAGCCTCCAAAGTCAGTAATTAGTGCATTTTCACTTCTCAGTAGATCATTCTTAAACTCTACGTTAGATACTTGCAACTACTCATTAGTAAGTTGTGGACATAAAATTTCGTACCTGTTTATATTTGTCAGTAAACTGTATCCTCAACCTTCAAGCATGTAACATTCTTCAATAAAATTATTATACACATGACGTAAGTACACGTTACTGAATTAGTCAAACGGCGACTGATGAATCGTTGGACAAAGATATTTACAACAGTGTTATGTTATTTTGCGGTTGAGATGACATTTTTGAATCAAATAATCACACAACTAGTTCTCTTAGTCTTTATCCAGTATTAACATACAAATCTCTGTTGGTAATCAAACATTAAAAACTGATCTTGATTTTTTTTATCCATTTGTCTTTGGTAATTACTGCCTACACCCGACAGGGTTGAACTCCACTGGTCATGTCTTCTCAACTAGAACTCCGAGAATTTCTTCACGAAGCAGCTAGTCACTAGTGAGCACATTTTTACGATATTTTCAATTAGAGTTATGGAGATTAGTATTTTTACACATTTGAAATCATCAATCAATCAAATGGGTGAGGTTGTGCAAAATCTGTAGATTGATCAGAGTTAGACATTAACACCGTTGGATACCGGCCCAGTGGTCCAGAGGTTGGGCGTTCGTGCGCAAGACCAAAGGTCCTGGGTTCGAATCCTGTGAGGTGCAGGAATCGTGGATGGGCACTGTTGATGAGTCCCATAGCAGGACGAAACGGCTGTCCAGTGCTTCCAAGTTTCTAATAGTGGTCTAACAACGATTGATTGATGATTTCATATGTGTAAAAACACAAATCTGCATAACTCTAATTTAAAATATGATCTTAATTTCATAGTTCTACCCACTATTATATGTTGAACTTGTTCAAAAACTTGTTGATATATCTTTTTTCTCGTCGTCTTGTTGAATAATGACTTCATAAATTTGGAACGCTTTGACAGTCTTAACATCCCACTGACCATTGTCTTAGACAAAAAAATGCATGTATACGTCATATTCATGCTGATCACTTCACATCACACATTGGATTTTAATACTCAGATTTATAGTAGTTAATTAGTCTGAACATAATTTTCATTCAGGACATGAGTTAATTGTAAAAACTGAAAAACTCAATGTCACTAAATAAATATTTCATTATAATCTAAACGAATTACTACTTTTCACCTCTGTATACCTAAAAGTTTAAAATTCACAAACTAGGTGAATGACAAATCATCAGTTCACTTAAGTATTCAGTAACATATCAGATAATATCAGTTCGTAATGAAAAGTATCCAAAATGTGTTCTAGTTTGACTGACTTGGTTTAGAGAAGCTTATGTTACTCACCTTGATATATATATATACATATAATTTTTTCAAAACATTTAGACTTCTGTCCATTGACTTACTTCTTCATCCTGTTTGCGTAATCTTTGTTCCCATTCGTATTTTTGTAATTCTAATTGTTTAACTTGCTCATACCATGACTTAATCTTCTCTTCAAGTTGCACTAAATTTTGAAAAAAATAAATAAATTTATTTACGCATTTAATTGTATGTTGATGAAGTCAATAGAGCAAACATACATTTAGATAATTCTATGTTTAAATAAATTAAAATCCTAACGAAATAGAATCTTAGTAATTTTGATGAAATTCTATTGGAAATTAATATCATCCAGTTGACCGCTAAATATAACTTGCAAGCTGTAAATTGTTATTGCAAATGTCATGTAATACTTAAGAAATTTAGAACTTTGAAATCTTTCAAGTTCGGAATATAACTTTGTGGAGAATATGTTGTGTAAGAGGGAGTCTACATATGTAAAGTGTTTTTATGTAGGAAGCAATTCATTTTTCTTGTTGTTTGTTCAGTCACCGTTAGCTTATACTTTTCACTGAAACCATAAAAGAAATTTAACCATGTCGAGTGCAAGGGAGGTGGTACTCAACGAAGACAGTAGAGGATAGTTGTACAGTATAACAAACGGGTTGAAACTAAAATTTTCCAGTGATCTAAAGGTTAAGTGTTCGTGCATGAGACTCACAGTACTGAGTTCAGTTTCTGTAGTCAAAGTCGTGTGTGTGAGCTGTTGGAGAGTCTTATACGGGGATAAAACTGCTGTTTAGGGCCTCCAGACGATCATAGGTTTCGAAATTTATTTCGGTTCAATATCTCAGTAACACTTCATAATCCTCATACTGATAAGACTTATGTATCCAAATAAGTTGTTGCATTCCATATTAACAATCCAAGATGAAATGAATATAAGAGAAACTGTAACTGCGTAAATAACAATATCAAAAGTCAGTATAAGGTTATAAAGGTTGTTGAGTTTCACTAGAATCATGAATTGAGTTTTATTGTAATCGTGAATCGATCAATGTTTGACCAGCATTGGAAACATGGAAGTTCATCCATTTCATATATGTGGCGATGGGTGACGGTAGTGTGATATTTGTTTTGATAAATGTTGCAGTTTACATGTACATTTACTAGCTATCGTTGAGACATGGATGTTTAATCATATTCCATTCTGAATATATCTACATCCTTAGTGATATTTCATTAAAAGATCTGATGAAATCGTTTCCATTTCACACTTTGGCTTGTTAATAAATGAACTAGCTATATACGGATATGGTAAACTGAAGCGATTTCAAGGGCTTTTTCCATTACTCACTAACTACTTCTTTAAATTACATTTTGTTCCTGATATCCTTTTAAACACTCTTTTATCACTTCATTTATTGCTTTATGTGATAATTTTTTAAAATAAAAATATATAAAACTAATTGACAATTGCACTCAACAGGTGACACAAAACTTAAACCTCATTGATATTTGGAGCTTGTAATTCATAGAGTAAGATGAACTGATTAATAATTCAAAAGCTGCAATTTCAATGTCAAACACCATTTTGTCCTATTCAACAAAGTAATCATATATATATATATATATCTGATCAAACTTCATGTTACTTGAAAAAAAAAAAAACTTCCTCACATTGATTCAAACCATCAATATCGAATGGTGGAGCTCGTTGTTTGATGTGATCTTCACGATTTCGTAATTCTTTTCTTCTTTCTTCAAGTAGTTCATTTTTTGCTTTTTGCAATATCATTTCCTTGAGAAAGAAAATGATTTTTTTTTTAAAAAAACAAATTTAAAACTTAATTCACATCTATATCAATTATAGTATTACTAAATATATACTAAGCTTAAAGAATGTTAGATTAATCACTGCATAAAGTTAAAAAGCATTGAGAGAAAGAAAAACGTTTCGTTTCAACGAAATAATTTTGTTTAAACTGTACATTTCTTCTCTGTTGTGGGACGTTCGATCCCCAGAACTCACTTGATAAAGATCCGAATTTTGGATTTTATGCTTGCGCACATGGGCTGATCAGTTGACCTTGAGATTACATTTCCCACTCGGAAAATCCTTGACTGTCATTGGTTGATGTGTTATTTTAGTACGCTGTTTTGTGGCTCTTCTAATTACGTTTCTATTATGTCATGTGAACCTCTGGGTGCTTGTAAAATACACTTTTCTACGTCTTATCAAGATTTATTTCTCTACTTAGTGGTGCATTGGGACGTTCGGATTACAGTAGGCTATCGTGTCACTGGATCATTTGTCTTCGATCTCGTTTACCGAGTAAAGTGAACTCGTTAATAGTTTAAAGCATATCAATTGACGAGTATATCATTCTCTTTATTTTTACGCAATGGTGATCAAAAGATGTGATCACTTAGAAGAATCATTTAAAGAGTAGATGTATTCAATCAATTTCAACTGTGTTATAATATTTAAATATTTTTAGTGTAATTTTCAAATTATCTTTGTTTATTGGTTAAGCAGAAAACCATGGAACAAATATTTCTATTATCTTAATTGAATATATTCTAACAATGTTCATATTGTCTACTATCATCGTTCTTAGTACTCTCAATAGATAAATTTTCTTCTCTCTATCCGAATTGTATAGTTTGGTTTTTTTCTTTTTCAAATTTAATAAATCTTTCGAGAAAACAATAACGATATTATTGTTAATTTATTTTGATGAATTCGAATTGAATAAATAATTTTATCACTTTAGAGTTACGGAGATTGTTGAGTTTCATGGAAGTTATGAATCGATAATTGTTAGACCAACATCAGAAACCTGGAAGCACTGGAGGGCTGTTTCCTCCTTAGTATGAGACTCTTTTGCAGTGCATATCCACGACCAATCTCCACAACCCTATAATAACATTAGTGACTAGTTTAGTGAGGAATTATTCAGAGTTTTATTGAGTTCAACCATGTCGGATGTGAGGTTGTTACGCATTGAAGATAATGCATGAAGTCACTCAATATTGTGGATTGTTTGATGTGAGACATGAACACCGTTGGATGCCATCGGTACTTTGGAGGTAAAGCATTCGCACACGAGACCGAATGTCTTGGTTCGATTCCCACATGCGGAGGTCATTGATACACTTTGTTGACCAGTCCCATACTAGGAGAAAAGGGTAGTCCAGTGCTTCCAAGTTTTCGACGACGATGTAACATCGATCGATTCATAACATCAATGAAATGAGTAATTTTATTTTGTTAAATAATTATGGAAAGAAGATAAAAAATCCTGTACTTTTCCCACAAGTTAACTATCTTCTATAAATTTATATGATCAAAAATAATAACGTAACTATGACCATTCCTATTATATTCTCACTATTTTCCACTATTCAATATCATTGATTAGCGAAATTATTTGTAAAATCATGTTTTTTTTCAAATGTAAAGCGCCTTTCTTAAGTTTTATTTAATATTCTGTAGTTTTCAATGTACAATGTTTTTACTTTTATTCACTTTTTTATCTTATCATTGAAGTTATTGCTGTTTGATAGAATTACATAATTTGAATGACATTTCCTCTTCTATCGAGTATCTGTTTTACTGGTTATTAATAGACATGGTGAAAGATTAGTGAGTTAAGATTATTTTGAAATTGATTTACATTTTAAGTGTAGATCTTATCGCGCGAAAATTACTTAAAGATTACTTTTTTTCTTCACAAAATAACTTATTATTATTTTATACAAGGAATGACATGAATAAGTGGGCAAATCATAACTAATCAAATGATTTATTCTTTGTCAGTATGGAGTTGTGGGAGATGGTTGAATTTTATTGCTGTTATGAATCAATCTGTGTTTGATTACTATTGAAAACATGAAAGTACTGGACAGCTATCTGATTGTTAATATGAAACTCCTCATTAGTGCGTATCGGCCACCGTGGAGGCTTGAAATAAACCTAGAACTGTTGGTTTCTTGAGCAACTGAGGCTTATTCTTCGTTACTTTTAAATTAAACAGGTGACGCTTGCCAACCTTGGAACTTAAATTTTAGTTACCAGTAGTACTCCTACTGTCTCTACCACTATGGGATTTGAATTGACAATTGCATCTTTGTGCTAATGTGGTATGGCAACCTGAACTGATGTACTTATGTACAAAGTTTTACGTTGTAACTGGCTGACTGACTGACAGTATGAAGTTGTTTTTCAAAGCTTTGTGTTTAAACATTGACCGATAAAACTGATTTCTATCATCAGCCTTGTATAGTTAACAACATCACTACACGACAATAGTATCATGATAACATCTTAGGAGTGTCCAAATCAGACATGCATATTTATAGCGAGGCAAGTAGTTATTAATGCAAACTAATGATCAAACTTTAGCTATTTCATCAGAAGAATGTTTCGACATCTGCATCCTTGAAGTATGGCCTTAATCACAGGAGGTAAATAGATAAGATAATCATTTTAACAGATAGTATAACTGTCTTAACTTTGATCGCTGTGTTGATAATCATCTTCAATTGACAATAGATATTAAATATATTTATTTAAAATTATTTTTGTCTAAAATATGTAAAAACAGATTGTCAAACAGTGTTTTTTTTATAGAAGAATTTCGAACACTGTTCTCTTCATCAATGTAAATGGTTTCTGGTAAATTAATTAACTTTCAAAATAGCTTTTTTTTGTAGGTGAATCATACTGGGTAAATCGGTAGACTATAAAACAATGGTACGAAGTATTTACTAGTATGAATTCTCATTATGGTACTTTGATATAGTGTATAATTTACAATTTTATATTAGTTTGTATTTATTATGTTCATCATTTCATATAAACTAGTTTCAATTACTTTCAAGTTCTATAAAGCCTATGTGAAATGTGATGTGTAAAGGATTCTAGCAAAATTATTTTCATTTATTTTGCACATTATAACACCAGCTACTTATAACTTTTGTTAGTAGTTCGAAAATTCACTCTTATTTTATTTCACATTTATATTTTCAAGAAAAACATAAACGTTGAAATAAGTTTTGTACATTTAAAATGGATGTGTTTTTTTTCATACCACTTTAAAAACTATTTCTATTGAATGACTAACCTTTAATTTTTTTCTACGTTCTTTACTCAAACCTCCCAAACCTTGTTTATGATAATTCACTCGTCTAACTTGATGATTTTTATTAGATTCTTGTTCTTCTGCGACTTTCGACTTGAATCATTGAAAGATAAATTAAAAAAAACACAATTAAAATCATTTAAATTGTTATCATATTTTTTTCTGATAAAATGTTTTTGCCTTATACCGTACAGGTTTCTAAAGATAGCGAATTTTTGCGTTGACAAAATAAAGAGTCAGAAGACAATTTCGATTCAAGTGATATGTTGATCTCGCAATTTAAACTTGATTCTGATCAATGTTATACAAAGATCATTTTCAATCATTCCTCAATACGATCCTTTATAAAGTTAATTTTTTATTTCAAAACTAAACTTAATTTGTTCTATTTTTGCAGATATTACTATCCTTACTACTTAATATATATTTACTAATAATAAGAAAGATTAATGTATTCGTGATATGGTAATGTCTAGACTATTAGAACCTCTGACATTTCACAATGTTATTTAAGTCATTTCTTTGCGGCTTAAAATTAATCCCTGATTATTAATATACTCTATGAAGAAGTAATATTAGTTGCAAAACGGTCAGAAATCTTTTATTGCTACTTATCAAGTAGGATATTATTAATAACCCGCTATTTTGTTTATGAACAGTCCAAGTAATGCCCAGTTTACTTGAAATTATCATGCCTAGATTGTGGTGATGATTACTTATTTGATGTTGTATTTTTCTTCTCGCAAATTTCTAAACTTTTATTCATCAATCTTGTGCACAAGTATAACGAATCATTTATACTGAATTATATAAAATTTATAGAGTTGTTTCTTGTCAAACATAAAATAAATTCAGAGTCTAAACAAACTCTGAGAAGTTAGTCACTGTATTTTAAAACAACAACTACCAACATTCATAACTAATCATCTTGAGAGTTAAGAGAATCAAAGTAAAATATTGATTATTGTCTCGATTCTAATTTTGTTGTTCCATAATCTGCTTAACTAAACTGTACAAATTGATCAGCTGGAAAATCTGTATGTAGAAAAGATTAGAAAGTCTGAAAATATGACACTCGAAAGGTCCAAACTAAAATCAAATGGTAATCAAATCGACAAAAAAAACCTTTCAGAATTCAACCTAAAAAAAATTAAATCCATTTATTACTAAATAATTAAATAATATTTTCTAAATTGTTCGCAATTATTTCATTTGATATAATTCATGTTTAAAAAAATGATTTGAATTGAAATTTTTATCCAGATGGTGTAGGATCCATTTTTTTTCTTTGAAGGTTTTGTTTGTGAAAATTCCTCCATGTATACACAGTTGTAATTTATTCTTATTGATTCCTTCAGTTGTACATTTTGTTAATCTGTTCGATTCTATTTTGAGATGATAATATTTGTATTTTATTATAGTTTCTATTTCTTCTGCCTGCACTGAGTTTCTATGTTTCTTTCTAAACTGTATTTATGTTACTTAAGCTGATACTAAGACATGGCGAAAGCCATATGGATCTGTGCCTCCTTTGATTGGATTACCTGCATGGACTGGAATTTTGCATTTTGATTGTGAATTGCAGAACTCTTCCAAAATAGGAAGCACACTGTGTTATAAAGCAACTAAATATTATCTGTCGAACGAATCTGATCTATCCAGGAGGGATAGAATAACATTTATTTGTTACTGTTGTGGATTTGATTAATTGAACAATGGTTGGTGGAATAACTAAGTGGTAATATTTGTTTAGATAATGATGTATATTTATATTTATGATAAATATAAAAACCGTTATTTACCCAAATCACTTGTTTTGGTTTCAACTGGGCAATAGTGCGTATCTAAACTACCTAGACAGTCTTCCTCAATCCAAACCTCAGTTTGGATCCTACAGATGGTGTTTATCATTAAATTTCTTTTTAGCCTTTTTGTCTAACTTTTCTTTGTAATATGACGTCATTCAGATATAATTAATCATGTTCTAAGCAAATCTTATTCCATCCAACCCATTTATTACTGATTGAAGTTGATTACAAAGAGTGGGGATCAAAGCGAAAGTGTTTTTTCTTTCACCTTTAATTATGAAATGCTAGTATCTTTAATTTTTGTAAAATACTTGATTACAATTAGCCTCATAATTGGGGCAACAGAGGAATACCTTTTTTTTGAAATTTCAGAAAGTATATCAGTTCCCATCAAAGTTGAAGGCGTATTTTATGCCAACAAATAAGAAGTTTAGTATTCAATCGTTTTGTATTGCCACACTGTCTAGTGAACATAATTTTCTATTAGAGTAAGTTGACTGAATCACGTTTATATACAAAACTGTAGTTTAAGGATGTTGGGAACGTTAGATCCCCAGCACTCACTTGGAAAAGGTCTTAATTTTGGATTTTATGCTTTCGCTCATGGGCTGATCGGCTGACCTTGAGATTTCATTTCCCACCAGGAAAAACCTGGACTGTCATTGGTTGATGGATTATTTTAGTACGCTATTTTTGTGGCTCTCCCAAGGATCTTTCTGTCACGTGTAAATAAGTGTGATTTGTGTGCCTGTCGAGCTCGTGTTTTCTGGGTGCTTGTAGAATATAATTTCTACGCCTTATCAAGACTTCTTGATATAGTTAGCCGGGCCGGGGACAAACGGATCACAATAGCCTATCATGTTACTGCATCATTTGTCTTCTCTCCGTTTACCGAGTAATGTGAACTCGTAATAATTTCAAGCATGGCAATTGATGAGCATATCAAAAGAAGATTACGCAAAGGAGTCTACACCTAATTTCTGCAATGAATTATTATTTTCATAGAACTATTAACATGTATTCACAGCTGATACAAAAATTAACACATTTATCGAAATTAACTAGTTGACTGAGTTCAAAATCTCTTAGTAAAGAAATGTATACCGTTTGCATAGATTATCATCTAGTTATTATTGAAAACATTAAAAGAGAATTAAATTTTTTTTTTTTACAAAAAGAAAGATATTCAATACTCACATGTCTTTTGGTTGCTCTAGCTTTTTTAACCTGTCAGGAAGGAAGAATACAAAACAGAAATCAGTCAGTATACAAAATGAATATTTTCCATTTCAAACAGAAACATAATGAGTCTATGTATGACCAGCAGCATTATACAAAAGATAACTATTTTTCTATTGCCCTTCAGTATCTGTAGTATATTCTATTCATTTAACAAGTAGGAGTATATGGGCTCAAATTTGAGCCACACTACCGTTGGAGCTAATATTGTTCAGCTTTCTAAGATGAATTAGGTAGTTGGGTATTCGAACTTGGGATCTGAGGATTAAAGATCAAGCGTTTTTATTTTAAAATCATAAATCGCCACTCATCTGTATTGTAAATTATGGTTCTGCAGAATAATTTGTTCAAAAAAGTGACTGAAATTAGGTTAGTCATATACTGAATGTTTGCGTTTCGATTTAAAAATCTAACTTTAAACTTACTCATTTACCTGGTACCTTGTAGTATGAACTACATTTTACAAATGAACGCTGCTAATTATACACAGCTAACCAGATAGGAGTAGATGAAGCAGAGTTTGAATATGAAACTTAATATTTGAAGATCTAAATGTCTAACCCATCAAACCACTGCTTCATATTTAAGAATCTAACTCAGATATGTAAAAGTGAATTTATTGGAGAAACAAATTATTATTATTATTTGATTGAATACGTAAATCATTAAAATGCATGCGCTCACCTCTTCACGTTCTAATCGCAATTGTTCTTGATGTTTTTCCATTTCCTGGTAAAGAAGAACAAAGTGAAATAGAATATTTTCGGGCAGAGTTTTTGAGGTTTGTGTTTTTTTACACATTTGAAATCATCAATCAATCGTTGTTAGACCAGCATTAGAAACCTTGAAGCACTGGACGGCTGTGTCGTCTTGGTATGGGACTCACCAGTAGTGCACATCCACGACTCCTGCACCTTGCACTACTGATGAGTCCCGTACCAGGACGAAACGGCCGTTCAGTGCTTTCTGGTTTGTAATGGTGATCTAGCAAGCATTGAATAATGATTTCAAATGTGTAGATATAGAATATTGTAATAAATTAATCTAAATAACAATCAAACAATGTGTCATCTGTCTGTTTCATATTCCCAGTAAATGAATATTTTTTGAAAATAAACTATTCAGAAAAATTCACAGATTTACTTTCTGAGTTATTTTAAACTAAATAAAAGCCATTACAGCAATGACCAGTACTATCATTTTCAAAGTACTAATAATTGAGTATTTCTAAAGGTCATTCACATGACTGTTCATCATATATACAATCCTCATATGACTAAAATTTTCAACCCTCAATGAACAGACTACTTCAATCATACAACACAACATCATCAAGTTGAAATTCAGTACTATGGAGATTTTTTTATATGGACTATTTCAATCATCAGTTCACTACAAGAGTATATCTATTCACCCATACGATTTCTGTTCTAACAACGTAATCCTCGATCAACAATGATCACGGTAGAAATACTAAAACACCACTTGTTACTTACAACTAATAAGTAGTAAGATTAATTATATCAAAAAAAATTATTTAGTGTTTTACAAAGTTGATAAATATTGATGTTTTCCTTTTTGAGATTGTTTTCTTGTTTTTTCCTGTTCTTTCGAAAGACAAATAAAAAACATCATTTTCAAAACTTCAAAATAGATTAAAAAATGTTATTTACGAATAGAAAAGTAGAATTTTTTGGTACCAAAAATTTGTATTAGGAAAAACCAAATACGGGAAGGTAGTAAGTAATATATATAGAAAGAATATTTTCGTGTAAACAAATAACAATTTTTTTTTTTAAATGTCAGCCTATATAGATTAGGAAACTAATTAAAAGAACAAATGTTTGGTTTCATCCTACTTGTTTTGTTTTTTTCAGCAACATGATGGAATGTAGTAATGCTGTTGTTGTTAAAGGTAAATTTGAAAACAATGGAAGAAAAATATATTTTGATGATTTTGTGTTTTATAACATGATCTTTTTGATAAGTTCGTCACTTAGTATGCTTGAGGCTATTACGAGTTTACCTTAGTCGATAAACGCGAACGAGACTTTTACCAGCTTCCAGGGAGGCTACCTTGAATCTGAGGCTGAAGTGAAAAGGCTTTGTAAGCGTAGAAAGTATATTCTACAAACACCCAGCGATCACAGTACAATCAAGCATACAACTCTCGTTTATTTATACAACATAGAAACGTCCTTGAGACAGTTAAGAAAATAGCATGCTAAAATACACAGCAGCCAATCACAGCCATGGATTTTCCTGGTGGGAATTGAAATCTCAAGGTCATCTGATCAGCCCATGCTGGCAAAACGTGAAAACCAAAATACGGCATTATCAAGCGAATTTTGGGGATCTAACATCCCCAACACTTTTGAATAGATATTTTTAAAAGGAATGTTTAGATGATATATAATAATAATTGAGTTACTCAATAAATCTGCACAATAAGAATATATCTAATGATAGTTCATGTAAGCTATGATTGGCTTTTGCCAACTTGTTTTACTAATGGTGTAGGCGTGATATCCGTCTGCTAACTTAATGACGACTTTATTGTCCCAAAGTTCTCCCCATACTACTTTATGAATGTGAAACATGACCAGTCACAGTAGAATATATTCGTGGGTTACTGGTTTCTGATCATAAGTGTCTCCAAAGCATTACTCGTGTATCGTGGGACAACCGAGTAAGCAATGCTGCTTTTAGGAAACGGGTCCTAGTTAAGGGTGGCATATCAATTGATGAAGTATTGAGAGTTCATCAATCGACGTGGTTGGGACTTATGTTACGTATACTCAACCACCGACCGCCTTGACGAGCTATGTTTTGTGGTGTCATAGTAGGTTGCGTGAAAGCTAGGGTTGACCAATCCAAAACATGGTAGAAATCCATGAAGTCACTGACAAGTGGACTGAGTCATGTTGGTATATGCAGGCTACTTGCTTGGGGTCCGCGAGACGATAGTCACCGATGGTTAGAGACCTTAAATGACATGGCTCAAAATCGTTTGCAATGGTGCAGGTGCATCCATTCATTATGTTCCCTTAAATCCTAATCTTCTGAATTCCTCACCATCTCTATCTTTAACTATCTAAATTTATCTCACTGAATTATACTTATCGAATCATATCTTCGAACCCTAATCTTCTGAAATACTGTTAATACTTCTACTATCTCTACCACTATGTGATTTGAATTTACAGTTGCCTTTCTATGCTTCTGTGGTATGGCAACCTGAACTTATGTACTCATATACGAATTTCTACGTTTTAACTGACTGACTTACTCAGGAATTATTCAGAGTTCTAGTGAGAAGCTGTAACCGCTAGAGTTCAACCGTGTCGTATGTGAGTTAGTTATCCACCGAATACAATGAATGAGGTCACTGAATATTGTAGAATGACTGAAGTTAGACATTAACACCATTGGATGCTATCGGTCGTCTAGAGATAAAGCATTTTGATTAAATACTTTGAACCAATATTCACTAAAGCCGATATAGTAGGTAGCTCAAAATTTTGATGTTCCATACATTATCAACAGAAAGGATGTTCTACCAGTCTACTTCAACTACCTGCAGTTCACCGACGAGTTCCTACAGCACTGCTATATATCATACTTCTGCAATCATGACCTAGTCTTGCACTCATCTAACTCTGCTAATTTTTATTCATTTCTCATCGAATTGTTCAGGCTTTTACTTAAGCTTGATTTATCTTGTATTTATCAATTTTATGTATTGTACAGAGAAATATAACAAATGATCAAACCAAAGTTTTACAATCATGACTATACAAAGTAAGTAGAAGAATGAAGAATCAATGAAAGAAGAGTTTTAAATTGATAAATTATTTCAAGTAGTCTTTGTTACTTTTATAATCAGCAGTAGTAAACAGAGATTGATAAAGAGTTTTACCACACTGTACATTGTTAATCATATGTTAACGTCCACTGTCATATTTGATCAATAATGATTTAGTCAGTTGTCCTATAAATATATATATATATATATATGTATATAAATGAAATTCAACTTTATGCTTATCATGTTTGTTACTGTCTGCCTAATAATGATTTTTTCCGAAATGTTACAATGTATTCCAGTAGATTAATATTATGATCACAGAATAAATTATAGTTTAAATGTCTTGTAGATGATGATTATGATGATGATCATAATAATAATATGAATGAAACAATCATTTGTATTTCACATTACAAACACTTAGTCGATAATAACAACTGAAAAACCTTTAGAAATATTTGAACAACTGTTTTAACTATTTGTATTTTTGAAGCGACATGCCTACATACATTTTTGTATGATTTTGCAGATTGATTTCATGATTTTGGTTTCTAAATATATATATATATATATATGCTTTCTGATGAAGAATATTAAGAACCATGTTTTAGAAGGAAAATTTATTACCTACTAACTCTGTATTAATTATATCATAACTAATGACACGATCAGCAACAACGTACTGTGGGAGAGAACAAATTAGATTTCAGTGGAGGAGGAAATCAGGAAGAAGTGGTGGAAGTGGATAGGACATACATGGAGAAAAGCACCTAATTGCGTCACAAGACAAACCCTCACATGACACCCTCAAGGTCAAAGGGGAAGAGGAAGGCCAAGGAACACATTACTCCGAGAAATAGAGAAAGAGTTGAGAAGAATGAACAAAACTTGGACAGAAATGGATAGGGAAGCCCAGGACAGAGTTGGTTGGAGAAAACTGGTCGGCGGCCTATGCCCCATTGGGAGTAACAGGCGTAAGTAAAGTGAGTAAGTAAGTAAATGACTATTCTTGAGACTTCGAGAAAGGTGAAGAATAAACCCATCTTTTGTACCCAGATTGAGTTCAAGTTATCTAGGGTCTTAAATATAGATTATCAATTTACTGAGAAAAAAACTGGTAAATTTGTAGCTGAAATTGATTATAAACTTTTTAAACTGATATGATCCGACAGTTCCTACCTACTTAATCAATGTAAGTTAGTCTTCACATCAGTACAGTGGTCACTGATGGTCAACTTTGTTGACCTGTATTTCACAACTTTTTGACATAACGAATATAATTCTTATTACGGAGTGACATCAGTTAAGAAACTATTTGCAACAAAGTAGTATATCAATGAAATCACGAATCAATCGAAGTTAAACAGCTATTTAAAACCTGGAAGCCCTAGATGACAGTTTTGTCCTATTGTGTATATGATAGGTCATGATGTATTTCACACTTGCTCGATATTGTTTAACAGTATGTTAAATTAATCATCTATAGTCAAAATGTTTGAGAGTAATCCTTCATCTGTTATCAATTACCTATTAACTATAACTTTGATTATCTGTAAACTACATAGTCGATTAATTACATATTATCCTACAATCATTATTGTATATTTCAACTTACTTCACGTTCTTTTTGACGTAGAAGCATTTGCTCTGCCTCAAACTAAAAATTAAAAAAAAAGAAATGCGCTTATTATGAAATGGATAAGATTGATTATTTTTTAAAAATCTATGCAAAAAAAGATCAAAATACTAGTAAATAATATGTTGGTACTCTATTCAAGTAAGAGAGTACACGATATTGTATATTTCGAGATAGTGCACTAAGGAGTATACATTCATTTTAGCTCTCATCAGTGTATCTTGTTTAATTTGAAACATGAATCATTTACCTCGGCATTTGAGACACCTACTGCTGTTCCGTTCTGGAAAAATATATTGAAATCAACATAAATAGGCTACAGAATGTATGCATATATATATATATATATATATGTATATATATATATATATACATATATAATTTTCCTTTGCATAAGCATCTGCAGTCTCTTTCTCACTAATCACAGCATGAATTTATTAATAAATATTTCAATATTCAGCTTGTGGGAACATCAAATCCAGGTGTTGAATCCTTCAATATCAGTAATTTATAAAAGTCTTCATAGAAGTTTTTATTGTGTACATTTATTGAACAACCAACGGGTTATCATGAATCGTCATTGATTAAGATTCATGCAGAGTAAAAAGTAGTAAAATTGTGTCAAAAGATTGAGACAACTAGATGCAATAAAATACTTATTCATTTACATAACTAATTTTTGATTTGTTCATAACTGGATAAGATTAGTTATAGCTATGCTATATGCTCCTTCTGAGCTCATAGCTTTAAAATACTGATACTTCTCTTAGAAACCTAAGTGTTGGAATTCAGCGTTCTCGATACCTTTTTAGTTGGTACTACAAAACACTATTAGTTTGAGAAACATTAGAAATAATCTAAATGCAGTATAAAAGTGTTTTAGTGTCTCCACATATATTCCAGTTCGCTTACATTTAATTTGGTTAAGCCCTTTCGATTAATTTATTTAACCAAGCCATTTGTATTGCAACAATTTATATGTACCATTCCTTCTTATTATTGTCTGGTTTGTATGAGCTCACATGACGTGTCCCACTTGTCATTTAACCTTGTCAACTATTCGTCGCTTTTATTCATGTATGCCTATTTCGCTTGTCGCATGTCTGTCTTATATTTGTCTGACTATATACTCTTAGTCACGCTCTATCTCTTGGGGTTGGCTCATTAGCCTTCTCCAAAGCGCTTCGCCTGTTCACTCGCTTCCTTCGCCCATTCGTTCGCATTGTGGTCCTGGGAGTTGGCTCAACAGCCTTCTCCAATTCACGTCGCTTCATTCATTTTATTCACTGCGTCTCCGCTTTGCTTCGTGATGTGTCCCAAATAAATGTATTCAACAATTCGAGTTCACTTTCTGATTTATAAACCGTCAGACGCTAATTAGTAACGACTGTCTAGACAAGCTAATCACTAAAGATTAAGAACACGCAGTAAATCGACCCACTACAGTGTCACTACATTTCGGAATTTTTCATTCCAGTAAAAGAAAACTTTGAATATGACTAATAAAATCATATTTGTTTACTACTCTGGACACAAACAATAAATAAAGTTAGATTAGAAATTCGATTATATATATACTTCATGATAGAAAAAACTTCACAGATTTTCATATGTAATGAATCAGTTACGGATCATTATTCTAATAAGTAGTATTGAAGAATGTTGTGAAAGAGAATTTTACTCAATAAAATCTTTTGAAAAAAAAATAAATAACTTACTCCCTTTTCTTCTTCTTTCAAACTTATATGACGATTGATGATCATGGATTCCGGTTTCTAATTTAATTAAAATGTAAGATGAAAATAAATTGACATAGATTTAAACAAATTTCATCACAACTAAATAAATGCTGAATATATATCCAATGACTATAAATTATGTGGGACAATAGATCCCCGGCTATCTGTTAGTCATTGAATACTATGCGGATAATTGTAAAACAGAAACCTGACTAGTAGAGGACCACATCTCCGACCATCAGAGAGAACAAGTATCTGGTAATGCATACTGAGTGGTTAGTATTCTACGGCGATTTAGTTATCAGCCGAAATCCATGAGGTGCATTCTGATGAATGAATGACTGAACAAAACATAACTAAATATATGTGAAACTTTCTGGATACATTGTGGAATCGCGTTAATCATTCAATGTTTAGTTGGTGATGATTGAACTCTTTTAAACAAGCTGTCATATGAGCTCTATGCTAAGTGATTCTAAATTGTGGCGCATTTAGTTAAAAATCAGTAAATGATTTTGTATAAATCATATACCGTCTTATGGTGAAACGTATTATTAGACAATCTAAACCAAACATGCCACTGGAGAAAGTCTATTATGCACCTACTCAAGGTTTCATCCCAAATTTCCTTAATCAGATTGGTCATCATAAATTTACTTATAATTTGTGTACTTAAATATTCAATCTCCCTATTAAATCTTGTTACTAATTTCAGCCTTCGCGTTCGCATAATGTGTTACGTATAAAATATAATCTGGTATCAATCCATGAACTTCATGATTTCGGTTCGAGTTAGGCTGGTAGATATAGACTATTTGACTGAAATCTACAAGATGAACATGACCACTGGTTGAAGATATAACATGAAATGTCTTGAAGTCCTTCACACTGGTGCAGATACATTCATTCTTGGTATTTCGTTAGATCCAATGTCTCAAAGTTATTTTATACCTTTTGTTGTTTGAATCTATGCTTCTCAAATCGAATTCTTTATCCTTAATCTTCTAAAGCAATTAATTATCCCATTGTTTCTACTACTTAGATGTTCTTCTTGATAATTTTATCCTGCTCTGTTAATATGATAAGGCAAGTTGTTGCGATGCACATAAGTGACGGGTTCAACGTTCTTTACATATGATTGACCTATTTGATGGAGTACATACATTACATGGCCTGAAAGCTAACAACTGTTAAGATACGCCACTCAGTGGCTAAATCGTGTTATCTGATCTCTCTTATCTAAGTGATTTACAAAAATTAATAATTTTTCAAAAACATAACTCTTGATGTCAATGAAAATTGAATGGCGATTAGTTTGTTATCCATTTTACCATTCATTCACTTCAAATGAACAGAAACTCTTAAATAATTTCTAGTAATTATTTAGTGATTTAAACAAATTTATTTTAGATAATTAGGCCATAAATTTCAAGTGAATTTCCATTTCCTTAGATAATTTACTATCTGATTGGAACAACTATCAGGAAACCAATTATTCCTTACAGTTTGACTACTTCGGTTCATTGAATGATGAAAGTATATCTGTATCATAATGTTGATAATAGTTAAATGAGAAACCAAGTCAATGTTTATACTGTCATAGATGAATGGAGATGCTCAAACTGAACTGTCAGATGACAATCGTGATGTAACAATAAATACTGAGCGTTTGTCATTTCCTTCTCAATCCATCGTATAAAACAGTAGGGAACTGTAAATGGATTGACTTGTTTATAATCATACTAGATAGTATTTGACAAGGCAGTGATATATTTTCTGAGTTGTTTTTATGCATACCTGCCTGTATAATGACAATGTGACCCACAAACGCACATAACAATGGTGTAACCTGGCAGTTCATCTTTTTATTGCAATAAGTGAACAGATTATGTGGAAAGGAAGATCTTATTTGAAGCGAGGAATGTTTTGTTGAAAATCATTCCAAGTTTTCAATGTTCACCGTTCACTTATATCTTCAATTAAAGTCTACGTTTTGTTCAGCAGTAGTAATTGGATTCCGAGATTACTTATGCTTGCGATAACTTTCTACAAATCATTATTTTCGTTCATTTTATTTAAAACTACTCTTTCCGTTCACACATGTAACTGTACAAGCTAATAAAAAAAAAACAAGTTGGCAAATTTTCAAGTTAATACTTTTTATCATGAATTTATTTAACAAGTAAAAATATTCATCAAAAATAAACTTACAACTTCTGGTTGCGAAAGATACATGTCCAATGAAGACATTCTTGAAAATACAAGATAAAGAAAAAAACAATAGAAATCGATCAAAAAAAAATAAACTGTTTAAGGTAAAACTATAATGTAACGAACAAAACATGACCTTAGGTAATGTGAACATTATTTAAAAGATCTAAATCATCCTATTTTGTAGACGATAACATTTATAACCAAGTCGAAGTGTTTTCGTGATTTAAAATTCTGTTATTCTGCTCTAAAGCTGTTTTCAAGTCAACCGAGTCACTAAATCCAAGCAATTTTAAACAGTTACTTCATAAAAATGACATTATTTAAATAATTCACTTGATATTAATTTTTTATAGTGACTAAATAGTTTGTTTTTATGTCAGTTAACAATTATCGACCCATAGCTTGATATCACCTTTGTGTTTGGTTCCTTTTAACACTGATCTTGAAATCTAAGAGACGATTTTATAAATGCTCTTGCCAGACACTTGATGGATAGTTAATAAACGAATAATATATTTAGGCTTTTAAAAATAATGAACAAACTGATAACATTAAATATATCTTAGTTTGCTATAGCTATCAGCCCTAGGCGTTCTTTGTATATCAAGGAAAAGTGTGGTAACTTTCTCCCTCTGCAACAAAGGAACTTAAGGACCGCGTAGTTGCAACGAGTTGGTTTTATCCTAATTACATCGTTCCAGAATGTAATCACTTATAACTAGTAACCCTGTGGCTCACTGACTTTAAAAGTGAGAAGTTCCAAATAAATATTGAGACACCGTAGTTGTTAGAAAACAGGAAGGTCACTGTTCAATTTCATACAAGATTATAGACATGCACTACTGAGGTGTTTGATAATAACAAGAAATAAGTATCTAATCACTCGTAATCATATACAATTTCTTAGATTTTGTAAGTTAGTAATAGAAACTACTCTTAAGATAGAGAAATCACTATAAATCATCTGAAAAAATTTCCTAATAATAACAATAGTAAAACTGGTATATGATCACATATATTATCATTAAAATTGAATGTTGAAAGCTACATATCATAGCGAAATTTAAAATAAATATGATCAGTCCATAAATGTAATTAAGTAATCTGACGATTCGTTATTTATCCTACCTGCGTTTTTCTGTTTGATCATTTCCACTAAGAAATCGACGTGCAATAGCTGCTTCTTCTTCCGCTGTCATTACATCATCTTCATCATCGTCATCATCACTGTTGTGTATATCATTTGTTTGTCCATCTACATTGTCACTGACTACACGCAATAGAGGTATGGACGGTTTCTTATTTCGTCTCTCATCTGTCTCAGTGTCGTCTATTGCATTCACGTGAATATTTGGTATTGGCATGTTGATTATTATTTATCGTGCGTATTTGTTACTTTTATTGATCAGAATTAGGAATTAAACAGCACTGTTTGCATAACCAACTATCTGAAACCAAACAAAAACCCATATCAAAATGATATTAAATGATATAACTTGAGAAAATATTTCAAAGGTTGAACAAAAAACTATCGTTAGGCAATATCTAGCTTGTTTTTGCTCATACTGATATTAATCTATCAATTTAAAGTGCATGATAAAACGGTATGTGTACGCCAGCCAGTCCCAATGGAGCATGGACAGCTGACCGATGTTCTCCAACCTACTCTGTCCTGGACTTCCCTATCCAGTTCTGTCCAATTTTTGTTCATTCTTCTCATATCTTTCTTTATTTATCTGCGTAATATGTTTATTGGTCTTTCTCTTTTCCCTTGAGCTTCAAGGTTCCAGGTGAGGGTTTAAACTTGGGTACCTTCCTTAATGTGTGTCCTATCCTCTTTTCAGGACTTCTTCCTGATTTCCTCCTCCACTAGAATCTGATCCATTTTATCAAAAGAAAAAGTAGAATTGTGAGCAAAAGCCGTCTAATTATTAAGTTTTTGGATTTAATCTATTCTCTTCCAACTTTTATTACGTTATCATTCATATTAGTAAAAATACATTAACCAGAATCAAAAAAGAATGTAATTACTGAATGTAAGGCGATAGCTAGAAATGGAGTTCAGACAATAAGCTCCATCTCAATAAGTACTAGTAATGAAGCAGTAAATGACGCACTGTTATAAATCATCTCACATAGACTTCGGTTCAAAGACCCAGTATTTATTCACTATTCTACTGGTTATAATAATGATGGATTCTTGTTTAAATTTGCTCCTAAAACTGATGGGCTATACAGCCTCTAAATTAAATTTATAATCATTAATGGAATTTTTTCATATTTGACATTTTAACACCAATTGTTCACTTTATTTATACTAAAATATCACCAATTACTGGTGACTAATGAAGATTTTAACTTCCTCTGTTTATTGTTACTGTACATAAAGCCTACCATTGAATATTAATAATACCGTAAAACGAGTAGTTGGTTGATTGATTTCATCTAATTACTGATTACCTTCAGTCTGAGAGTTCTGCTAGTATGAAAAAGTACAAATCATAATTTTATGCATAACAGATCATTACATAATGCACATTTATTCAGTCACTCTTGCGCTACTATGACTGAAGAACTGGTTCTTTCTTAAACCTCTGGAATTATTCAACATGAGTAATTGATAACGGTTGTTTTCGGTAGTTTTTTTCTTCACGTCAAATTTCTGAACTGAAGAAGTTCATAGCAAATGTTAAAAACATTGTTTTCGAGAAAAATTTCTCCAAGAGAAATAAACTACATTCTAACACATTTCATCATATGTCTATGCAATTGAACGTCATCGCAATAAATAACATGTATAATTTAGTTAACCTTGAAAATAAAACAAATTTGTTTTGTCAGAGAAAACAAGAAAATAAACACACGTACACACACCCACACAAGCACATTACACAATAAATGTCATTTCGTCAAAATCACCTGCATATGTATGTATATATATATTCATGGAAAAGGTTAAGTGGAAGAAATGGGCAAAAAGAAATATTTTCTGTTCTAATTGACATTTGAACAATTGATTGAAATTTGAAAAAATTGTTTTAGCTATTGACGTGATAATAATAGTATTACAGTTGATGACAATGGTTTTGATGATCAGAAACAGTAGGAGAAAAAAACAATCAACCACAAAAAGTCAATTTTCCCCCACAAATATCAAAGTCACTCTGTGCAGTCAGTGAATTGATCACAATACTAGTCAATTAAGAAATATCCCACGCATTTAAATTTGTTTCTTAAACTTTCACAATATATTCATCAATTGTATGACAGATATTCTAAATCAGAATCATAACATTTACGATTACTGAACTGCATAATATGAAAATTTTGATTTAAAAATTTTCAACTTTATTAATTTTAATCTCATGAGTGTACATGATTAACAAACTAATCAAGATAAGTGTTTAGTGTTTCCTGAATTCTGTTGAATAATGGTGTCGCACAAATCCATTACGGCAGATTCTTTAATTCCTAACAATATATCTATATAATATATAGAGATCACTGTTTTGTTATCTAATTCATAAATAAATTGTGCTCTTACCAAAAAACAGTAAAATCTCAACTTCGGTTGATAAAATTGAAATCTTCGTTATGTTAATTTTCTTTTAACTTATTGACAAATAAAATGTACAAATTTTTTGAAACCATGAATCTATCAATCTCAGACCACCATTAGAAACCTGCAAGCACTGGACGGCCGTTTCGTCCTGGTATGGGACTCCTCAGACGTGACCAGTGAAGTTCAACCTGTTCCGGTGTAGACAGTAACTACCTAAGACTGCGTATGAGGTTGCGCAACTCCGTGAATTGATCAAGTTAGACATTGACATCGTTAGATACCGGCCCAGTGGTCTGATGGTTAGGCGTTCGTGCACAATACCGAAGGTCCCGGGTTCGAATCCTGTGAGGTGCACGAGTCGTGGATGCGCACTGCTTGACAATCTTCACAATCCCGTAATGCAAATGTAATGTATACATGATTTACACTGTGTTATAGATATGAGAAATATCGATAACTCCTCTGTTTTAAAATCAATCGTTTCAGTTTAAGTATAGTAGTTCAAAGTATTCATTGAACAAGTAAGTCGCGATATTTAAATTCATATGACCGATGAAATGATATCTATTAATTAGAGACTTATTGAGGGTAAATACTAGATGGAAATGCTTCTCTCATTATTCTTGTAGCTTCCCAATGCCTTAGAAGTGGAACATTATATGAAAGCATCTTCATATCTCTAACAGAAAAGAAAACTAGTGACAACTGAGTGATATGATGCTATATGAGGGGCAAAAGATCTTATCAATTCTTTTGTGAGCTATGTAGTGTGTTCGTTCTTTTGAAGAATCGAAAACTAGTGAGTGGATAACTATACAATGTGATCTACCATCATTGTTCTAACTGATATTAGTCAACAATAGAATCTGTTTCCGAAAAATTCTTGCTTAGACAAATATAAAAATATTTTATTAGTTATTAGTAGTGTTTAACCGTATAAACGTGTTTAACTAGTGACTTTTCACCATGTTGGATATATATTCATGAGGTTTGACAGGTTTACAGACAAAACTTTTATTCTAATTATAATTATCGTTTATCTAAAAATATCTTAATTACAACACTAAAAAAACTAAGTAATCTGTTTACTAAAAAAGTACTAAGTAGTATAACTTGTTATTATCATTACTCCGAATTCTATATCATTTTGTCATGAATAATTATTGCAACTTCAAGCAACAACACATAAGGCATTCAGATCAGTGTACATGAGTTAGTTAAAATAATATTAAATATCTTTCAGTATTATAGGTACAATGCCCATTGTAGTGTTATGCGATTTAGTGGTACAAAAGATCGATAAAACCGCATACCTTTTCCTCCAATATTCATTTTCATACATGGCTGAATGATTAATAGATTAGTAAAAACAAAACTATTTGTGATAATTAATTTTCCTGACATCGCCAAGGTTTAGTCACAATGTTAACTAAAACAAAACAGAAATAAGTCATTTACTGAACATATAACGAATAAAAGAAAGATCTTTTTAAACCTTTAACTTTCACAGTGATAAAGTTTATATGAAGGTGAAAAATTAATCATTGAAATGTTGAAACCAATCAACTAATTTTTATACATTTTGATGTTGATTATTTAAATGTGTTCTATCAGCTAGTTGTAGTTTTCACTGTATTTCTGGACAACAGAGCCAGATTAACAGTAATAAAACGAGCTATTACAATTTCTGAATAAATGAATAACCAGCGTTTTTGTCAATATGGAAATCTAATTAATTAATACATGTTGTTATCTATACATTAGCTGATGAGATATTCTGATAGCTACATGTTTACGATGATGCTATCTTGAAAGATAATAAAAGCTTTACAATTATATCATTCAATGTAGACAATGGCATATCATCGTTATCTTTGCTCTGATTTGAAATATTTCTTCACTAACTTGAAAGTTATAGACTTAATAATCTTTCAATATCATGGAAATTTTGAAATGGACATGATTTATAGTGAATCACAACTGAAAATCTTACCAATAAATGTATGATTATATAGAGTATGGAGTCTGTAAAAGCATTCAATAAGTTAGTAAGTATACATTTCAAAATTATAAAAATCAAACTGACTATTTGAAAAATATATGAATAATGCGGAAATGACCGAACTGCTCCACAAGGCAAGCCTTAATATGGAATCTTCAAGGCCAACGGAAGAGCGGAAGACCAAAGAACTCATAACGACAGGAATCAAAAGCAGAAATGAAAAAAAATGAACTGTGATTGGGTAGAACTTGAAAGTTAAGTTCAGGATAGAATAGGTTGAAGAATGCTAGTCGGTGGCCTATGCTCTATTGGGGTATTAAGTGTAAGTAAGTAAGTAAGTAATCTGTCAAGTTTTATTTTATCATTTTACATTATTGTATGAAGTAATAATAATTTTGATGATAAATTATATGAAACTATATAAATAAAGCAATACAAATGTCAAGACAATTCTACTATATGGAGTGGGAACTTGGAAAACTACCAAATCCATCATCCAGAAGATACAGGTATTCATTAACAGTTTTCTACGCAAAATACTTCGGATTCGTTGTCCAGACACCATCAGCAACAACTTACTGTGGGAGAGATTAAACCAGATCCCATTGGAGGAGGAAATCAGAAAGAAGCTCTGGTAAAGGAGAGGACATACACTGCGGCAGGCACTCATGTGCGTCACAAGACAAGCCATTACTTAGAACACTCAAGGTCGAGGTGAAAGAGGAAGGCAAAGGAACACGATACGCCGATAAACAGAGACAGATATGAGAAGGATGAAAAAAATTGGACTGAACTAGCAAGGGAAGTCCAGGACAGAGTAGGCTGGAAAATGCCGGTCAGCAGCCGATGCTCCACTGGAGGTGACAAGCGTAAGTAAGTAAGTTAGTAAGTAATATGAATAACGATAAAGTAAATTGCTTGATATTCAAACTATGAAAATTCAGATAGAATATCCTAGATATTAGAATTTTGGATAAAATAATGCTTGAATAATAAACTGGTTGATTTTTAATGATGGTCTAAATCACTAACGATTGACAAATTTCTGGATGATGTTATGAAGCTCACTCTTATTTGGCCCTTTTTTATATCACACTAAAGTATACTTTAAACATAAATGAACATATAGACAAAATGTTTTTTTTTATCATATTTTGTTTATCTATCTATCTATATGGTTGCAGTTAATGAGTCAATTTAATTTAACTTAAATTCTGGCATATTCGTGTTTCGCTTCAAGTTACCACATCAGACTAGAAAAGTGAAATTTTCAATATAAATGCTAAAGAAATAGAAATGTTAATAATATCAGTAGTATAGAAAAAACTACACAAGTAATATATAATTCAAGAAGAGAAAATGAATTTGCGTAATACATAAAATTATAAAAACTAGGTTAAAACTCACGATTTAGTGTTAGAACAAACACAACTCACTTTCATAGTCAGTAAATTAAAGAAGTGATTGTCTGTTTGAATGGACATTTTTATTGAAAACTCTTAATTTTAAATGAAACAATCATGTAATACGGCTTAATTGTTTTTTTAAAAGATGATGTCAGTTCTTATTTTGTGTTGTTTAGTGAAAGAAAGCAAAAATTGAAATTTAATTCTTAGAATTTTTACCCAATTATTTCTCGTAATTTGTATACACGTCAGGTAATAGTGATCCCAATTAAGTGTAGTCACTTAGTTTCTTTGATAAACACTTTTAAGTCAAGTAAAATTGTAAACTATCGATTAATTGAATAATCCGTAATTCAAAGGCTCCGTTTTCGAATTTCATTTTTATTAGAAAAAAAACAAACTTCATCAATTGCAAAAGTATTTATGCACACATTTCTATGAATGCATAGCTAATTATTTTGCTAATGCTGTCTATACTGACATGGAAATATCAAATAATTTGGTTTTAAACGATTTCCTGTTGCAGAAAAACACAAGACAGAATATTTTATGTAGACTCCTTTGATATGTTAACACACTGTTGATAATTATATGTTAGATACGCTCTGATTGTTATTATTATTATTATTATTATTATTAGCTGATAGATTCTTTATACAAATGGAAATTCCGTAGACGAAAAACAATATGACCTTTTGAAAAAAAACCAAAACCATATTCCGTAAAGAGAAAATAGATTTTCTATTTCAAATATATAAAAACACTGTCTGAATTCTGGTTTTAATTACAATAACCAAATGGCATTGAAAATTAACTCGTATAAACCATAAAACAAGTTAGAATACTAGCTAGTAGGTTTTATAGAGTCGGTGACACCATTAGAAACAATATACAATGTTGATTTTTGTGAATCACGAAAACACACTACATGTTTTCGTCGATTACGGTTATAGAGATCAGTGTTTTCATAGATTGTAATTACCAGTCAATCATATTTAGACCACCATTGGAAACCTGTAAGCACTGGACGGCCGTTTCGTCTTGGTATGGGACTCCCCAGCAGTGCATATCTTCGACTCCCGCACCTCGTAGGATACAAACCCAGGACTTTCTGTCCTGCGCGCGAACTCCCAATCTGTGGACCGCTGGGCCGGCATCTGACGGTATTAATGTCTAGTTCTGATGAATCTTTGAATTTCACGTGGTCTTACCCATTTGACTCGGTTAGTTGCCGCCTACACCTGACAAGGTAACAGGGCGTAAGACCAAAGGTCCTAGGTTCGAATCCTGCGAGGTACAGGAAACGTGGATGCTCACCGCTGCCGAGTCTCATACCGAAACGAAACAGTTGTCTAGTGCTTCCAGGTTTCTAGTGGTGGTTTAACAATGATTGATTGATGATTTCAAATGTGTAAAAACGTTTTTTTTGTCGTTACAGTCAGTCACTTATAACTAGTTACAGCTTTGTAAAGTATACAGACATAAACATGAAATCTTGAAGAAATTGACTAGCAGCATGAGTGAAATATTTTATTTCAGTTATTAGGATTTTCAAAATCATTATCTCCATCCATAATATCAAGTCAATAAACCTGTTCTAGAAACATTTCCATCCTAGGTAGTGTAAAGTTACTATTCATGACAATTTAAGAGAGTCTTGAAAATCCTGATGATAAAAATTGAACTACTTTAAAAAAATAATTGACCTCATTACTGTACGAACGCATCGATTAATATATAATCTTATATCATAAACGAGTTCGAGGGTTTGTAAAATGATAAGCTTTAAACTATGGAAACTAAGCATTCACTAACTGAGCAGTTATCCACTGTAGATTTCAAATATTCTAAAAATGAATCTGAACACTGCAGAAATTTGAGATCAGTGATGCAAAAGTATTCTACTTTCCGTGTAACGTAACTATTCTGAGTGTAACCTTGTATATGTAAGGAATGACACTAAAATTCTTTCTTAGTTGTCTAATTTAGATAGAGTGCCGTCAATGGAGGATAATTTGCTTCCTAACTGACGAAACATAACATACTTCAAAGCTACAAATATATATAACAATTATCAATACATTCTTTATATAAGAAAGCATTCATGTCCCGATAAAAGATCCTGATCAAAGTTCTAACTTGAATTAAATGAATAAACGAGACATGATTATTAGTGTTGCAATTACCAATAGAAAATGACATTGTTCAAGTCACATAATTTATGTACAAATTAAATTCAACTAAAGCTAATCACTTTTTATCGAAAAATTTTCTTTTTCAAATTCATACGTCGGATTTTCTTTAATTATTATTATTGATACTGTTGTTATGCGATGTGATATCTTGTTACATATGTGAAAGTTTCCGATTAATTAGTTTACTTTGACTTTAGAGAAAAAAAAAATGAAAAAATAATATTGTGTTAATTAATTTTTCGTCTTATTCTATACCAAATGGTTTGATTTAGTAATGTGTACTACTTTTAGTTTTGTCTAAGACCTTACATTAATTAAACAGAAAAAAAAATAAATCAGATTGCATAATTCATATAAACAGACTAGTAAACTGTTTAATTTTACAGTAACCTTTTTTTAAAAAATCGTGTATAAGTTAATTTTCTGTGAATAAGATTCGTTAGATTTTATACGGATTCAGCATACATTGGAATCCATTGTGTTACTTGTTTAACATATTTAATGGATTTATGGCTTAAATCCATGAAGTTACGGACAACTGGATTGAGTCATATTGGTAAGTATGGACTACATGGATGAGGTCCGCAAGATGATAGTAATCGATGGTTAGAGACTTTGAATGACATGGCATAATATCGTTTCCACTAGCTTAGGTGCACATCCATTCTTTGTCTTCTCTCAAATTTTAATCTTACGAATTCCTTATGACAAGTTTTCTATTTTTAAATTTATTTCACTGAGATATAATTACCAGATCATACTACAGAAGTGTTTGAATCACTCTGAAATGAATAGTGAGTCATTATACGCCACTAAGGTCTCAGCAAGAATACAGAAGGCTCGATTAGCTTTTGCGAAATAGCGTTACCTATGGCGTGGGCGAGATATCCTCTTGCCAACCAAAAGGACAAGTGTACTGCGTAGCAGTTCGCTCCGTCCTAATTTATGGATGCGAAACATGGCCAGTCAGAGTAGAGGACATCTGTAGTTTACTAGTATTCGATCATTGGCATCTTTGAAGCATTGTTTGTGCATCCTCGGACAACTGATTAAACAATGGGTCCTAGGTCAAGATTGCAAATCAATGGATGAAGTATCGAAACTTCCTTCGTTGAGGTGGTTGAGATATGTGTTATGAATTGCCAAACCACCCATTGCCTCGACGAGCTATGTTTTGTGGTGTATGGATAGGTTGTAAAAAAGCTAGGGGCGGCCAAACCAGTACATAGCACAAATCCATAAAGTCACAAACAAGCGGACTGAGTCATGTTGCTACATGTAGACTACCTGATTGGGGTCCGCAAGACGAAAGTCACCGATGTTAAGAGACCTTGAACGACTTGGCTCAAAATCGTTTACAATGGCGCAGGTGCATCCATTCTCTGTGTTTTCTCAAATCCTAATCTTCCGAGTATCTCGTCTCTGTCCTTCTCTCTATAGTTATCTTACTGAATTATACTTCTCGAATCATATCTTCGAACCTTAATCTCTCCAATACTGCTAATACTTCTACTACCTCTACTACTATGGGATTTGAATTGACAACTGCATCTCTGTGCTAATGTGATACGACAACTTGAACTGATGTACTTGCATACGAAGTTCTGCATTGTAAGCAACTGACTGACTGTTTACTAGTATGAACATTTTATTTTATGATTCAAAAGTTATCGAAGCCTTTGTGAAAACACCTCATTCACGTTGGTTAGGTTTTCTCTCGCATTTTGTTTTCTTGTACAATCATTTAATTTGATTAAAATATGAGAAAGGTTTGTTTTTAAATGTTACTCTTTTTAAAAAAAATATTTTCAATCTGGTTACAAGTGATGAGATTTTGTGAGTTAAAAATTGTTTCCTTTTATTCTTCAAAGCTTCTAATCGTGTCTTTATTCAAAACACTAATGAAAATGAAATGTTTAAAATAAATTCATCATTTGAGCATCTATTATAATATAATTGAACTGATATATTAAACGTTTTAAACAAAATTCAAAATGCTAAATGTCCTACCAAAATTAATATGGTTTCTTTTGCTTTTAAGAATAATGAATGCAAGTTTTATTCTGTCCCCAGGAGGTGTTATAGATTCAATTCACCTCCGCCTAGAGCCTTCCTGAGGTTACTGACGGTACCAAGCTTGAATAAATGATTAGGTTTGAGCATTGGGTTAACTGCCCTATCCCAATTATAAACCAACTCGCTATAAAAGTGCTAACCAGAAAAACTAATCCTCTGAACGGTGGTCTATACCCCATTGAGGGTAACAGGCATAAGTAATTAGTTCATTCATATTGTTCGGTTTACGCCTAAATATTTTCCCTGAATCATTGTTTTACAGTATCAAACAGTTAAAAACTGATTAGTGTAAACTTCATCAAATAACTTATCAATCTAAATTTTATTTGCATTTTTTCTAAATTTCGTTTTCAGCTATCGATAAACCCAAAAATTTTGTTAAATTTATAACATCAAATTACTTATCAAATCGTTTATATGAATGTGCCATTATCATTTCTGTACACAAATAGAAAAAAAAATATTTACAATTTATGATACTTTTAATACATCGCCGGTTTTTTGTTTTTCGACGAACAAAGAATTTAAAAGTTGTTTTTTTTTTGAAATTGTTTGATTATCCGAAGTCAAGATAACATTAACATACTATTTGTTCGTCGATGAATATTTCCTTGTATGTAGCTTTGTCGTAGGTTTATAATACATAGTTCATAAAAGAATAAAAGTACCAGTGTATTTTACATGTCGGAATATCCACATAATATTTAGATGAAAAAGTACTTTAACTAGGTGAGACATTGAATATGTGACTGACTCTAACTATGGTTGAAATATTTTATTCGGATTATTTAATACCATAGTAAAAGAATTTAAAAATTTTATTAAATATATTATTATTGTAATGACAATCATGACATAGTTTTATATTTTCTACACTTAGGAATTAAATCATTAGCAGTTTTGAAAATATGAACATCAGTGAAGATAAACAAAAAGCTTTATTGAACTCGTTTCACTCTGATTACATCCATCATTGAATAAATGAAATTTTGATCGGTAAGTAAAACCAAAACAAGTAAATTGAAGAACACGAAAAAATGTCTATGTACTACTACTTCTATTCATCATGAAGTTTTATGCTCACATGCTCAACTCTAACTGAAATTATCGTAACATGTGCTCATTAGTGACTAGCTTCGTGAAGAAATTCTCGGAGTTCTAGTTGAGAAGATGTGACCAGTGGAGGAGTTCAACCCTGTCGGGTGTAGGCAGTAACTACCGGAGATAAATGGGTGAGGTTGCGCAAAATCCCTAGATCAATCAGAATTAGACATTAACACCCGCTGGATGCCGGCCCAGTGGTCCAGTGGTTAGGCGTTCGCGCACAATACCGAAGACTTCTAATGGTGGTCTAACAATGATTGATTGATGATTTCGAATGTGTAAAAAACACAGATCTCCAAAACTCTAACTGAAGATATGATTTTGTTCTTTTGCAATGGTTAGACGATCTAAAATTACAATAAATTAGCTGAGTTATAATGAGTGATATCCGATAGCTGAGTAGCAATCAGTGCATTTATCTTCTTAGGATATTTCTGACTGTCATCAATTAACCTAGTTCATTCACTTTTGATCGCCTTGCTATATCAAGCTGTTCATTTACATTTAGTGAAATACTGATCAAAATATTAGCCTGATCATTTATTTTATGATAAAGATACTTTAAGCATTAAAAAATTTAATAAATTCATTCAATAAACAAATTTTGCAACAAATAGTAAATCTTTGTTATTTAACAAACAGTATCAAACTTTCTTTCTTGTTCACTAACCTTTATTAGTATTATTATTTACGTCTGAAAGAATCGGTAATGATTGGAATGAAGTATTATTTTAATAGTAATAGTTTTGTAGGAAGAATTGATCGAGACTCGGTCAAGAAAACAGAATACCTAGTTTGACATTTCTTATCAATTGTATACCTATAGGTCTATCGATTTTTCGAAACAAAAAAAAAACATATAACTGTTTATATGAAACATATTTTCATTCATCCAGTATAAGTTACTTATTGAACAGTACTGGTCTTGGAAATTTCAACGTTTTTTGTTTATCTTACTAAAAAGGAATGTGAATCATGGTAAATCTAGGTAAACTGACGGTTTGGTATTTAACCATCAGAAATAATTATAATTAATATTTCATGCATTGATTATGAAATCTTTCATTTTCAAAGTAAAGTAATCGAATTAACCTGTTTTATATTTTGTTGTAAGTATGTGATTATTAGAAAAGTGCTAAACTGTTCAGTTTTTAGTAATCTCAACTGAATTTTTTGTCAATATTTGTTTGGTATTTGAGCATCCTGTGAGGATAAACATGATAAAACCACTTTTCTATCACTTCTGTTTATGTTTTATGACGATGTTCACTTAATATTGAAATGATTGATCTATTTCCTTGTAGGCTACTAGCTCAAAAGCGGTGATTATTATCTGGAAACAGCAATGGGTGTAGATTGGAATGTATTGTAAATTGAATAGAAATGGAATGTATAAGCAATAATATTCAAAACCACTGACATAACTATTACTGTCAGAAGCACAGTACCAATTGTTATGTGTTCTGTAATTTTAAGTGGTTTTCTGGCTTGTGTCATCTCATGTTGATAAATAGTTTTTAATAATTTTCTTAGTTTAGCAGACTGATTTACCGCATAATTAATCATTGTTGGTTCAGTTTAAATAGAGTTTTGTTTGAAAAAAACTGATATTGTTACTCTGTAGCATATTCATCTAACCGTAGATTTGATCAGGCAAAAAGTGCAAGATATTTTTACTCGGTGTTCTCTAAAACAGTATTTCACATTAAGTATACTAATGCAGAAACATAATGAGCAGGTAGTTTAAGTGCTTTGTGCCACATTTGTTATATAGTCTTCAATCGCTCCTATTATCTTTAAAATGTTTTGAAACCACTAGTAATTTCTTTGTCAATCAGTATGAGTCAAAATAATCTCTGTTCACTAGAATAAATCTAATCTTATTAAAATGTACAGAAATGGCATTGCTCCATAAATCAACCTTAAAATATATATTAGTCAGGTTACAAAAATCCAACAGGTTTTAACCCTATTAAACTTATTTCATTTATGTCATAGTAATCATGTGGTTGATTTCATTTTAAGAAAACTTGTTTTTGTTTGAAATTGTACCTACTGCTGACGATTTTCTTTTTTCCTGAGCTTTCACTGTCTCTATGGATATCATCATCAGCAAATATGTGAAAGATTTTATTCCTATTTCTGACGTTATTTCTGACTGAATTACGTAGATACTTCAGTTAAGTTATGTCATAATTAGTACTTAAAAAATTTTTCTTTAAACGAAAAACTAAGAAAAATAATTTTTTTCCACATGTTGAAATGTTGTAGCACATATTGTTGATGATTTTCGATTTTAAAAAAATGACATAATCGACAGTTATCTTGTTTTTTACTTGTCATTAAAGTAATTAGTGTTAAAAATAGATGTCTAAAACTTCAAAAGTCATAACAATGTCAGTGATAATTGAACATTGTTGAACATTGATCAACACATCCGAACCATCTGTCATCATCCGTTCGAAAGAATTACAAAATGATTTAAATACAATATATTTAGTTTAAAACGGTAGTTACTGAATTTTACCTTTATCTGAAAGAAATATGTACAACTGATAGCTTTTTAATACATGTATAATTATAGAATGGTTTCATTTTCGGCAGTTTCCTTTCATCCGACACTTCGTAGAAATCTTAGTCGGATATATTTTGAACCGCACATTCAATCTCATGTTCTTTTCATATTATTTCTGCTACATTTATGTAACATTGTTAGATTTTCAAATAAGAACAACTGAAACCAATCTTTCAACAAAATATTAAAATAGAATTTTACTCTGATCCCCTTCTAGAAACGCTAATTAACTATTTGAATATCCTACAACAATAATAGAAGTTCTTAATCACAATTTATTTAGTGTCCTCTTTAATATTTTATAACTGTTTTTAATACAGTTAATGCCAATTGTGTTTTTATTATCAGTTTATTAAGTTGAATGTTTTATTTGATTTTATTTCTGAATACTACTAAAATGTAGATAGTTAATTTTTTAATTCGCAAAAGTTAAATCTTACAGTGATTATATTTTTTATAACTGTTTTACTCAATCAAACTCAAACTTAACTATCGGTAAAGTTGTATGCTATGAACATAGTTTGGATTCTGATTAATTTTTTGAAGAAGCCTGAAACAGTTTTTTTTTTAATGAAACGTTAGAAATATTTAAATGTCAGTCATTCAGATCGTTTTAAATCTAATTTTCATATAGAATACCTTCTAAATATTTTGAGTTTAATATTTGTCAAACTGTTCGTTCAGCTTCTGCTGCTCTCAATATAAATTTTTAAAAATATGTCGTTTTGAAATTAACATGGGTCAATGACACAGCTTGATTCAATTTGTCAGTTAGCAGGAGATGCTTAGAAAATATGATTTCAGCAGGTTCCTACAAAACAACTATGCAGAAATTTTAAAAATGTGATTTTTCATAGATACCTTGGTTATAGTTACATTCATCATTGACAGACATTCTTAAGTTAATATTAGGATGATATATTGTATGCTTATAAAATGATCCATTTTGTTAATAGAAGTGAAAATTATTGTTTAAAACCTAACCTTGTTGATTAATCAACAACTATGAAAATAGTAAATATAAAAACACACTAGTTTGTTAAATATTTGAACAGTGATCAACGTACCACATTATATACAGAACAGAAGCTGTGCTTTCCGAATTTCTCTGGAATAGTTATAATGAACTGAAATAATCTTGTAAACCTCTAAAATGTTCGGTGCAAAAACACAGATCTCTTATGTTTCAACTCAGTGCTGTAAAAATAACTCGCTCGTCAATAGAAGAATTGAGGTGTGAAGTTATCAGTGAACACTGCTTATAAATATCAAAGTACTTTTTTACGATATCACTGGTTTTTAGAGATTATCAAGACAGATTATATCTGTGACAAAACTATGTAAGAATAAAATCTCTCTGCACTAAATAGATCTAATATAGTTTAGTTAAAATAAGTAAATTTTACTTGATAAGATGCAAATCTCTGACCAGTTACTGTCTCATTCAACACGAAAAATAGAAAATTTCTTAAATGATCAAATCTGTTATTTACATAATTTTCAAATAGTCCTAATTACAATAACAGTTAGTCAAAGTTTCTTTTTTTTTCTTTTTGAAAAAGCATTGACATATTGACAAGACAATTTTAGGTTATTTATATAATTTTTTCATGTCTTGATAATTGAAATTTTTGACAGATTCCTTAATTTCTCATTAAAAATAAAGTAGGTTCAATGATTAAATAAACATATCAGTTTAAAAAAAATCTGCAGAAAGTTATGTAGTTAGTTGACTAAGTACAATAAAAACTGATCATTTTTGAATTCCCGCTCTCCAATACGTAATTTCCAAAAAATCAAAAAACTTTAACATTGAATTAAATACTTTAACAGGTTTAAAAATAGTGTCTTCTTTTTCTAACTTCTAAATAGGATCTCAGGTTTATTTGATGATATGATAGAGATAACTAGTGAAATATTGAAATGAAACTTAATGATGTAACCAAACGTATTCACATTACATTGTTTTCAGTAAACGTCTTAACGGAATGGTTATCAATAAAACCACTGACCAACTGATTGGGCATATATATACATATATCACTTGGATATAGAATTTTCAGTAAATGTTATTTGACATGTCAAGGAGTAGAATAAAGGTTACTGAATGACTAATAAGATACAATCTACATTCTTCATATCACAATAAACTAGTTTTTAACATTTTCTATTACCAAAAGCCTTCCATGCATACAATGAACTTATCAAGATTATGATATAACGAAAAAACCAACGTGTAAACGGTTAATAACAGAAAATATGAATCACTGTTTGAAACACTTTGATGTATATACAATAAACAATATGTACTTTAAAGTACGAATAGTCTGACAATTGAATTTGTTTAGAAAAAAAAATCAATCTTGACATTAATCTACACATCTGCCAAAAATAGTGTTTTAGTCTTTTTTATGGCGATTGATTTGGTGAATTGTAGTTCTTCTGATGTATGTGCAGGTAAAATTATAGGAAAAATGGGGCTGGAATTTATCAACCTATGGCCATCTTGATGAGGGACTCCTCACTGTTGAAGTCAAGTCTCAGGAAGATAGGCTCCGTTTTATTCACTTTAATCTTCCTAAACTTGGTTATGATTTTCGAGGATAATCACTAATATGTAAACAAAGTTAAACGATGGTTGATCCCACATCAATTTTATCTTCTGAGTATAATCTTCTGACACGACTAAAAAGCGTTCAAATCAAAATTAATTTGTAGCTTATTGAACTGAAGCTATTGAAAGACATTTTATTTGTCCTTTCGATAAATATTTGTATTAAGTTTCATAGTAAGGCCTAGAAAATGAATTATGCTGTCATATTTACATGCCATTGCAAATCTAATATTCGCTTGATAAATTTCAGTATTTGAGAGAAGTATGTTGATAATCTATACTATCTATAATCGACTTCATCAATAAACCTGACATTATATTATTGATTACTAATTTTATCACTCTCTGCTCTGAGTTGCCAAGAAAGTAATCTACCAGGAATGAATATACTAGATTACCCAAAGCAACTTCACCAATTCGACAAAATAAGGAGTTATTCAACTCAAGGTGAATATTTTTCGGCACACACACTTTAGTAGAAGCTATATAAATTCATCTTTTTGGTAGTATGAGGAAGTCAGCATACTAACATATTATTGGTATGGTGTTTTTGTAGTGGGATTTTGATAAATCACTATTATTTATCAAAAAATATCTTCAATTTATCAGAAATTTCAACTTTTTCTTACTTTTGAGAAGAAAAAAGTAAAATATCTTTTTACTTGTAAACAGTTTCACTTTGAATGGATCGGTTTTTAATTTACTGGTTAACCTGTAAAATACTCACATTTATTTAGCATGTAATTACTTTTCATAGTTATTCCATATTTTTCCCCTTTTTTATCATGAATTTTCAGTGATGACAAATTTTCCGATGTTATGACATAAAGTTTAGATTGTAAGTAGGTGGCGAGAATTCGTTATAAATAATGAATTCATATTATTCCATTGTGGTAAAATGTTCATTCTTTAAACAAGTTTACAAATGAAAAAAAATTATATGAAATAAACAGTTTGACCTAAAATAAAATTGTATTCAAGATTCCATAAAAAAAATGGCAAGTAGGAAGATCTGAATCAGTGTAACCGAACTCAAACCGATTTCCTTGTAACATGCTTGAAAATAAAATTTGTAAGTACAGAATTACAAAAACAAATTCCATAATTTACTGTTTTGTACTTTACATCCAGATAAATCTACACAACAAACTATCATTTATGATAAAATTGAAAAGTAACGTATAGTCATGACTGATATGATTTTGCATTACGAGGTTGTGAAGATTGTTAAGTTACACATTTTTGAAACCATGAATCGATCAATGATAGACCACCATTAGAAACCTGAAAGCACTGGACGGCCGTTTCGTCCTGGCATGGGACTCCTCAGCAGTGCGCAACCTGTTCGGGTGTAGACAATGTCTACCAAAGACTGCGTATGAGGTTGCGCAACTCCGTGAATTGATGAAGTTAGACATTAACACCGTTAGATACCGGCTCAGTGGTCCGATGATTAGGCGTTCGCCTACAATACCAAAGGTCCTGGGTTCGAATCCTGTGGGGTGCAGGAGTCGTGGATGCGAAACGGCCGTCCAGTGCTTGCAGGTTTCTAATGGTGGTCTAATATTGATATGATTTTGTTCATTTTTATATTCATAAAATCTTAACCTTAATTTTTTATAATCATTATAGTTTTAAATTAGTAGTATTGTCGTTTTTTTCAACTACTGATTGATTTTGACCGAAATATAAGTGTTCTTTATATATATATATATATATATATATATATATATATATATATATATATATACAAAGATATGTAGACATTGATTTGGAGAATTTTTGACATGAATCCTTTAGTAAATGCAAATTCTATGAAGTTAACGATTTTAAATTCAATCGGTAAACTAGTATTGATTTTTTCCATGGATTATCTAGCCGCAGTCGTTAGTTGATTTATTCACTGATGTCATAATTATCTGATAAAAGGTTATATATATATATATATATATACCATAGGAAACGTTTTTCCGATTTGTTACAGATATATATATATATATATATATATATATCACCGAATACTTAGCCCAGTTATTGTCACTTGGCATTTACACAATGATAAACAATGTTGCACTAAAACAATGCCTCCTTAACACACATGCTTAAAATATGATCTGCATTTTTTTCCAACCAAAATCCATACAGCTTTTCTGACCATTGAATATTTAAATGTTATTTATGAAACAAATGTTGTCTACAGCCTTCGTTGTATTCATATATATCCATTCATGCATGCATGCATGTATGCATTCAAGCAATGCAAATACATTGCATGAAATATTACTTTCCGCTTTATATTGTTTCATCAAAATTATGTGCAAATGTGCTTTTGTTTTTGTTTTTTCTTTCTTCTTCACTGAAACATTTCGGTAAATTTGCTTTAAATAAGCAATAACACTGTCATTGACACAAATGTCTCAAGATGAGGATGATGATGATGATGATGAAGCTACATTTTCTCATCTTTTTTGCCCATTTTTTTCGTCCCCAAATGGCGGGATTTTGGTTGTGGCATCTATCATTCAATCTGCTTGCATATTTTTACAGAGAGAAAAATTAAAAATTCAACTGTCTCATACTTGATCAATTTGTCGTTAAGGAAAAAAAAACAGAAATTTTTTTGTTTTCCGAATGTAAATCAAATAATTTAATTTTTTTTGTTTTTCAAGAACAATCATTCCGATTGACTACTTATGTGTTTTAAGGTTTTTGCGTTGGTGTTTTTTTTTTTTGAAAAAGAAAACAGGAATGTTCAATGTGAATGGTGCATTTTGATGATGATGATGATAATAATCAGAAGAAGAATCAATAAACAAGCAGTGTACATGATTATTGTCTACATTGATCGAATACATTTTAGTAAGATGGTATTGTGTGAACTAGAATATTCGTTTGTTTGTTTTCTGAACAATAGTTTAGAAAACAAAACATTCAAAAATGCATGAACTTCAGTCTATTTTTGACAATGGAATTCATTGATTTAAACAAAAACACCGATTCATGTCGATTAAAACGGTATGGAAAATGGCTTACTTTATTACGATCGATTGGACACTGAAGTGTTTCATGATTAAGCTTGTTTAAGTGATAGTGTAATGCCTCCTCCACTATATTCCAGTCCGCTTACATCTAACTTGGTTAAGCCCTTTCGATTAATTTATTTGACCAAGCCATTTATTTGTATTGCAACAATTTATATGTACCATTCGTTCTTATTATTGTCTGGTTGGTGTGACCTTGTACGATTGAGCATTGCTTACACCTGCGCGCCTACTCATCATTTTCACTTTAATGTTAATCTCATAATATCCCTATGAACTCACACAACTTGTCTCGCTTGCTTTTGACCTTGTCAATCATTCGTCGCTTTTATTCATGTGTGTGCATACCTATTTCGCTTGTCATATATTTGCCTTATTTTTGTCTGACCATATATTCTTAGTCATGCTCTATCTCCTGGAGTTGGCTCAATAGCCTTCTCCAATTCACGCCGCTTCATTCGTTTTATTCACTACTTCTCCGCTTCGCTTTGTGGTGTGTCTGAAATAAAGGTATTCAACACTACGAGTTTATTTTCTGATTTATAAACCGTTAGTAATGATTGTCTGGACGAGCTAATCACGAAAGATTAAGAACACACAGTAAATCGACACACTACAATAGAAACGTTTCGGTAACTTGTGTTGTCATTTTAATTAAGTAAATAACTAATACATAAATCCGTAACACAGAATGATATCAAAGAAATAAACTTCTAATGCATACAGTTTGGCATGTCCTTATAGTTCGAATTGCCATTTCAATCAAAATTATGAAAGGTAACTAGTTTCTTCTTTAAAGAATGAAACTTTCAGAAAAATTTGGTTTGCATACGCTTAACAAAGCACTGCTCAATCAGCTAATTACACATTGTAACATGATAAAAAATTGTGCAAAACGTTAGGTGAAATAATGTGATAATGAAATAATAACTGGAGAATTACAGCAGTCAGATTTAATTGGAGTTGAAATCGGAACATGTCACATTTATTTCTTCATCGATTTTGTAGCATTTTGAGAATAAAATATAAAAATTACAAGGAAACTGATGCTTATTAAGTAGAGAGGCAATTATTTCTGGTAATCGTAATGCACCATAAGATCTAACACATTAATTTAACAAATTAAGTTACGTGTAATTTAAACGTACAGAGTAATGATGTAAAGGGATTATAAATCAAGGACTTATGTACCGTAGAGGTTCTAACAGCTCACCTATTCCAGGCTCATCTAAATATATTAATACAACATACCCGAACCCTTATCTGATAGTCAAAATTCAAATTTGGTTTTCTAAAGAAGATAAATTAACATTTTCTTATCTTATTTAAACTGAAAGGTACCAGACTCACGAATACTTTGGTAGGATAGTGTTATTTGTCAGCTCACAGTTAGTGTACATTCAGAATAAATTTCAACAGTACACTTTGTTCAATACGGTTTGTAAGCTATTAGTTAAAGAAAACAGTTTCATAACTACTGACATATAAATCTGTGTCTACTCGCCATGAAAACTCATCCAGAAGATACAAGTGTTTATTAACAGTTGTCTACGCAAAATACTTCGTATTCGCTGGCCAGACACCATCAGCAACAACGAAATGTGGGAGAAAACAAACCAGATTCCAGTGGAGGAGGAAATCATGAAGAAGCGGTGGAAGTGGATAGGACACACATTACGAAAAGCACCTAACTGCATCACAAGACAAGCCCTCACATGGAACCCTCAAGGCAAAAGGAAAAGAGGAAGGCCAAAGAACACACTACGCCGAGAAATAGAGAAAGATATGAGAGAAATGAACAAACACTGGACAGAACTGGAGAGGGAAGCCCAGGACAGATTTGGTTGGAGAAAACTGGTTGGCGGCCTATGCTCCATTGGGGGGTGACAGGCGTTAGTAAGTACTCGCAATGAAACATGAATTAATAACTAATCCTGGGTACATTTCATGGCAAAAGCTAGCGATGTGTATTGATAAATGAAATCCATAATTATAAGTTCATTAAATTGTCTTTACCATTCATTTTGAAGCATAAATATAAATATCAGCACACTTACTTTAAACAGGATAAATGTTATTCAATAATAAATTACTTCAAAGGATTTATCTACCCTAAATTTTTTTTACTTATTTCTTGTTTAAATTACATGGTATACTAACATGAAGTACATCTGACCATCCATTACCAGTATGAAATATTATTCTGCAGTGTTAGTATGTAAACATCTGATAATGAACCTTACTAACTATTCAGTTACCTGTGTACGTTGTGGTTGACTTTGTGATTCAATGTAATTTTGAAATGTCTTAATGTTAGCCAACTGAAATGTTTTAAATTTTTTTAATGCTGATATCTTTGTGTAGTGCTGTGGTGTGAGCTACTTATAAGTAGTATATGACGTGAGCGTCAACGTAATGTCTGGCAGCGGGAGATGGGAGAAGATCAAGAAAGGAAGAGTTAGAACACAATGGAATTTGTATGAAACGCATGAATAGTGACAATGGATTGATTTTTGACAACAGGAACAGTCCAGTTCGATATGATGAACTGATATTTTGCAAATGAACAATTTACGATATGGTATCCCAATTTTACTGAGTAACTCTGTAATTTCGTTAAATACATTTCGGTTGCCCCACCTGTGTTCTCGTTCACTACAGTGCTAATGATTATAGCGGATTCAAATATTGTCTACTGATAAGTATCAACAGATATAAACCTGAAGAAACACTGAGCTTACTATTTATCAATTCTAACTTCATAATTTAGCATTGATGAAGTAATCTTATCTATAAATAAGAAAATTTTTGTCACTTTGTTTAAACGTTCACTGAAGACAAAATTTACTAAATTAGCATACTTTATGTTATGATACTCAAATGTAAATGGATTTATTGAATTCATCGATTTACTTCAACTAAGAATGATTCACTTTCATTGATGCTTTATTTCAACACTTTCAAAATAGACCTACCTAAATATATGTTGAAGAGAAATTGATTAATTTCATCCAAACACTGATGTGAATTACAAACAAAGTAATGATAACAGACCTTACAGCTCCGTTATCCATTCAATATGCAAAAACTGTTGGTCATAGTCTAATATTTGATGGGAATTTATTAAGGCAGTATGGAGCTTACTAAATGACGTTAACATTAATCAGTAATAGACTACGATTATCCCATTTGAAGAATTAAAATTAAGGTCCTTGACCCTTTCTGGAAATCACGATATTTCTAGATCACGGTTTATAAATATAATTACTACTAAGTTTCTGGTTAGCGTTTTCTAACGAGTTAGCTTTCTACGGGATAGATTGTCAACATCATGCCTAACCGTCCTTCTTTATACGGGCTTAAGGACGGTAGTAGCCCCAGAGGGGCTCCAGGCGGTGACAAAAACCCTCACTTGGAACCCTCAAGGCCAAAGGAAAAGACGAAGGACAAGGAATATATCACGCCGAGAAACGGAGACAGACATGAGAAGAATGAATAGAAATTGGACAGGAATGGGAAGGTAGTGTAGGTTGAAGAATACTGGTTGGCGACTTATGTCCTTTGAGGGTAACAGGCGTAAGTAAGTAAGTAAGTAAGTATGTTTCTATCAAATAAACACTTAATTATTACACCATTCACATTCAGTTAAACGTTTGCAATGAGTTTGAAATCTAGACCATGTTAAAATGCGATTTCTGTCAGAGTTGCAATTAGTTTTTTTTTTTAAAAATAATTCCACAGCAAAGTTTCATAACGATAAGTGAAATGATTAAACACAAGCCAAAAATTTTCGATAAAAAATTACTTGTAATAAATGTCAACTGTTACTATTTCAAAATACATATTAACTGTATACAAAAGTTTTTGTCATTTATTAAACGGGTTACTTGTCAGTATATTGGTTTTTTTTTAACAACTATAACAAGATGGGTAATATTCGTAAAGAATAAAGTGTGAACATTGTAAAGATGAAAACGACGCAAATAGTTTATTCGAATGCGATATTTCAAACAAACTAGACGTTAACTTATAATGAAGCACTTGAAGCGCTATCCCTCACAAGGTTAACACAATATTAATTCCAAACGTGAAATAATAAATTGTCTGTGGACGTGGTCTTATTCAGAATTAGTTCAAGATAAACAGTGATGTCAGTTACAAAACCGCTATAACGCAAACTCCTTCAGATGTCAATACACTTTTAACAGCTAAAACAAGATTCGCACAATGTAAGGACTTTGTTGAAATTACATTTACGAACTAAATCTAGTCAGACAACTACTGAAAAATAAAAAAGTACTAGACGGCTGTTTCATCTTAGTATGGGACTCCTCAACAGTATACATTCACAAGCTCACCTCGGATCAGACCAACGAAATTCGAATCTCTAAAAACAATGTTCAATATTGGTGAGACTTAATATAATCTTGATTCAAAAGTTTACATTTTGACGGATAACATTACCCTAATCTGTCATGTTTACATAAAAAAATGCAGTAAAATTGAAATGCGCTAATGATGACTAGTTTAGTTGAAATTATCCTTCATAATACCTTTTCCTTGTTATCAATCAGTTTACTAATCAAATGTAACAAAAATTACAACATAACATTGAATAAAGAAATAGTCTTCAGAAAAACCACATTTCATCGGTACCAGTCGTTACATTTGACAATTTACCCTACTTTTCTCACCTCTACTTTTGTCTTTCTAACCTTATCTTACTGAATTATACTGCTTGAATAATATCTTCAAACCCTAGTCTTCTTCATTACCATTAATATCTCTACTATCTTTATCACTTTGGGATTTGATTTGACATTTTCGTCGCTGTGCTAATGTGGTATGACAACATGAACTTATGTACATACGTACGAAGTTCTACGTTGCAACTGATTAACTGACTGACTTTTTTCTCGCATGAACTGCTTTCACTCATTTGTAATTGACTACATTCAAAATATTTTTAGGCAGAAAATTTAAAATTGATTATTCATTTCAGTAAACATTTCATTTCTATTCAATTTTAGGATAAAACTATTTAAAATGCAACAGATAATAAGAGACGCTTTCAAAAACAATTAGAATTTCATATCACTGTATCATATCACAACTGTTTACATTACATTTCATTGTTACGTTTAATGGGCAATAATGAAAATGATAAATGGTTATCAATGATTATCAATTTTAGCTTCACCTGTACACTTCAACTATATTTATACGCAATGCTAATTTGTTTACTTTGTAAAAAATTTTCTATCTACTTGCTTGAAACTGGGTTATTATTATAGTTTTTTTTGAAAATAAATGGTTCAATTTTGATCGAAAATATTAGCGATTACATTGAACAACATAGATATAAACGAAGAACAATATGATTGTTTTCGATTAGATCGTCATCAGGCTGCTTCACTCTCTAATATGAATACATGAATATTTATTTTATGAAAATGTTAAACAAATCTAAGCAATTAACGAGTCTATAAGCACGACGAAATGAAATAGATTATTACGTCACTACACACATAATAGTAGGAAGACAGGTGTACTGATAGTAGTGGTAAGAAAATTATAAAATACGATAACTAAAGTATTTTGTCAATAGTAGGTCAAACGTGGATAAATAGACTTAAAATAATCATTACAAAACATTAAAACCATTACGTAATAAGAAGTGTGTACATAAATTAGATAGTGAAGAATATAAACGGAAAGAGGCAGAGAATTATCAACAAATACAGGATATGAAAATAATGCTAACAATAACCAAAATAGAATTTAAAAAATTTTTCAACGTTAGTTAAGTCATATCCAGCCATGGAAGAGATACAGGTGTCACAAATTTCTTCTGAACGCATAAATTGGGGTTGAATGTACGTGTTCCTATGGCTTCTATGTGTAGGTGACGGGATCAAACTCCGTTGGCAAATGATTGAGGTAAACGATTTAGGCATATTAAAGATTCCTATTGTGAAAATTACAACAACACATAAGCGAACAATATGATTGTTTTCGATTAGATCGTCATCAGGCTTTTTACTCTAATATTTATATTGAACATGTTAAACCAATCAAGGCAATTCGCGAGTCAATAATCACAATTTAATGAAATAAATGGTGTCACTAGTGACGCTTAACATACTCATTATAAATATTCATGTATATATTAGAGTGAAGCCTGATGACGATCTAATCAAAAACAATCATATTGTTCGAATAAATTGAGTTAATACCATTGTGTAAACAAAAAGAATACGTCGAAACTTCTCTAAAACATTAGATGCAGATCAAGTATAACTGTTGTTATATTGTAGTTGAGAAAAAAAATATCACAAATCGTAAAAATCCAGTTCAATGCTAAATAGTAATTGAAAAATCAATATTATTTTTTTCAATCAAGAAAGCGATAATTATACTCTGTTAAGTAAGTCTTCATTTAGAATGATACATTTATTCTGTGCTGTATAATTTTCACTGATAACTCAGTTGATAACAGTACTTGACAAATACCTAGATCCAAGCTACATTAATTATCTTCAAAAATAAAAAACCCTTTCAACAAAAATATCTAGTAAGCGTAGGTGACACAATTAATTGTCTTTTTAAAATTTTTACACTTTTTGATTGCAGCTAATGAGATCCGTGTAAACGAGAAGTTTGCAGATACCCTTCTATATTAATGATGTATATTAGTATCTTTCATAAAGTAAAATCAAATAACACATAGCTTAATATTACTGTCTGCTTCGGTACTTTATCGACTCCACACGAGGTCATGGAGGCAAGTTGTTGAATAGTGCTCTCTATGCAAATATCGGTTTACTATAAGCATCAAATTGAACAGTCTTTTTTTGAAATCGCTATTTTAATTGTCACCATAATGTTTGCGTTTTTAATTAAATTATAAAAACCCCACGATCTATTGAAAATTCATTGCTTAGGCGCTTAGATGATACACATAATGCAACAACTTTTGTAAATTGATAGATAAAATTAAAATGCAATTATTTCATTTGAATATAATAATACACTACTTGTTAAAACACCGGCTTTGATTAATCTGATTTCTTAACAGCGAATGGAATAAAGGAGAAAATTCAATATGTCGATTGCCTTTTATGGTTAACAAACGAACCGATTTGAGTCAAATTCATATTGAAATGTTTTAAACATTTAATTACCTATCAGCATAAGAGTCATCAACATTTAAGAATGGACTTAAAGCATACTTTTAAAACGTTAGTCAATAACCTGAAGGCCTCAGTTTTATTTTTTAGTGACCGGTTATAGATTTCAGATACTGTAACCTGTGAACTCAGCCAAGTCGGAATCATAGCGATAAATCACTGGCAACAATGGATAACTATTTTAGTCAGTCATAACATTAATCAACTGATTTGTATTCACTTACTAACCTCACTAATCTCTATATGATGTCATTCAGAAGGGGAGCATTAATGATCAGCTTCACACTAAGATGAAATACATGTTCAATATTTTTGTGTTTGAGTGTTGTTTCAATTTATTTATTACAGAAAGTGTTTGAAAATTTCAACGGTGATTATTTAGAGTGTATATTTCTGTAAGCAAATCTTCCACCTATCCACTATCTTTCTTTAAAAGAATACTGGCTATATCAATTATTAAAAAGATTAGAATTTTACAAAACTAACTATTTATAGTTTTATATCTGTTAATTAATTTTGAAGACTTCGTTGCTGTCACACATTGAAATTATAAGAAATGAAACTGATCGAAGATGAGACAGTATAACAATTATATCAGTTGTTTAATTAACGTATTTATGGGTTTTGAGTTGGCAAACTCTCTCACAGATATAATAATAACAGTCCAGTTTTATCAAGCCGCGATGATTTCAAAAAATAGTATTCATTAATTAAATTAAAACTGTCGACATTGCGAAAAATATTGTATTTGATTATCTGCAGTAAGATAGTCTTTAAGTGTTTGCATAAAAGTCAGAAAACGCCTCAGATATGATGTAAACGAATATTAAATAAGTGAATGTTAAATAAGGACAATTAGGCATTTGCAAGTAACTGAATACACTGTGTAACATAACCCTATGTAATCACATTGACTGACCAACGGATAAAAATGAATATCATGTTATATGATTCCAAATGTTTATTATTGACAATAAACCAGTCGTTCTGTATGGCGTCATCCTATAGGGGACAGCTGTTACCTGAATAGCGCCCATTATAACAATGAATGACGCAAATTTGAATACTGCCGGATACATCAGTCTATACAAGTTTCTAGATATATCTTATTGGAGTGTGCCAACTAACAACCAAACTATGGTTGAGCACTTCAGGCATATATTTACTTCAACTACATAATTTGCTTATGGTAAAGAGCAAACTATTGGCAAAATAAAATGATCCTGACTGTAAGTAGTTATGTTCAACATTATAAATTAATCCAGATGATAATACCACATTTAAAAATAACGCTATTTGGAATAAGTAAATACAGCTGTGCCAAAATATTCTTGGTATTTATGTTAAATAAATTTATTAAACAATGAAATTTATTATCAAATTAAAACAGATTGCTATAACCATGAACTTTGGAAATATCACAGCATGAAATTGACTTCAAGCCAAGGAATTCGTCATGTTAATAACACGAACAATAACAATAGATTTTAATGTGTTTATTTACTGGAATAACATTACAATTCAGCTGATACATAGTTCTCCATTCAAACTTGACTGTGTATAAACTTTACAGCTACGTATAATTCTTGTTCTTCTTAAATATCTACAAAATATCAACTAGTTGATACTTGATAACTAGGACACCTGTTAGTTGAATTGGATGCTGTTGCTGGTTTCATTTCCTCATGTTAAACTATTGACATCAACCTACTAAAGCACTTGCCTAAGATTTAAAATAATATGCAACCAAGTATTATGTGCATGTGTTGATAAGTGTATACTCTTTTTGGGGAATAAATTGTCAGAAATCAATCGTGTGGTTAAAAATGCGTAAAATCTATCGAGTTCGTCAGAATTTCAATAGGAGTTTAATAGAATTACAGTGTCTTCACAAATTTTTGGATAAAAATCAATAAGATAATATGAAAACTAAACATAACTTACTCTAGAAACGCAGCTCTATACAATTCTTTAAAATAAAAAATGTATTCACTTGAAAAAGTTGATATATATATATATGTATATTGAGTACTACTGACCAACAATTGTAATTCCACAAAAGTACTTTAGTTATTCGAATAAACTTTTTCTCTAACAATTAATAATAATGTGTTGATATTTGTAGGAGGTAATTTTCCGAAATCACAATTTGATTTGATTGAGTTGATTGACTTATTAATTGTATAATTAAATTTTATTTTATGTTATTTAATATGATTTTACGGATAGTATATTTATGATTTTTCTCAGTGATAAAATTCACAGAAACGATACATAGGACTTTTATAATTTTCTCATCAATAATTGTTCATTTATAACGAGATTCTGGAACGTTATGTATATGTATATATATTTGTCAGTAAATATTTATGTCGAATCTTGAAATAATAATAATAATAATGTTAATCTTTTGTCACTTACTACTTGAATCGCTAACTCAATTAGTTTCTCCAAAGAATTTTGTATAGTTGATTTTTAAGAGTTGACAGTGATGATATATTATGACAGAGTAAAAAAAATGTAGTGAACAATGATCGTTTTATGAAAGATTATTTTTACTAAATCAGTTATCAGTAATAAGAAGTGTCTGATGTGCAAATTAGTGTTCAACAGATGATTGAATGATTGAATCACTCACTCAATGTCAAATTAGTCTGATTGATGATATATATGACCAAATTTTCAATGTTGTACTTTTCGTTGATGAAGCCGTTGAATTATTTGTCTTGAATTTTCAAAGATATTTATATACATATATATATGCATGCATGTATGTATGCTTGGTAGGCAGATAATATAACTGTCTACAGTCTATTTACATGTATAGTTGTTATACATATGTTGTTCAATTACAGTATTTATAAATACAACTAGGACAGATTTTCTCTTCTGAATTATAATAATTATTATTATTATTAATATTATTATGAATATTATTATTGATAGAAAACAACAGAATAATGAAATAAAGATTGAAAGTTTTTAGTCGAAAGTGAATATGTTTTTTCTTTGGGTGTGTGTGTGTAGGTGTGTGTGTAAGTGTAAACCAGATGGTTGTTAGTTTATTTTGTTCTGCTAAACTACATGTCTATGTGAATGTTACTTATTTACTATTTATTATTATTAAGGCATACCTACAAGCACATATATATATGTATTGTATTTTACCAAATATAAGTACTTTCATGTGTATTTCGATTGGTTCGGTTTAATAAATAAGAATAAAAGGAATTTTTCTACACACCTACACACACACGCACACCCACACAAAGAATTAAAACAAGATAAATAAATTTTTTACAAACAATTTTATTTTATTTAATTTTATTTCATTTTTTTTTCTATTCAACACATGTGTATTCGTACAAAAAAAAATCAAACAAAATTATACTTACATAGATTTATTATGGTGTCAAAGGAAAAAAAAATATTTCTGCATTAAATATTTGTTTTTTAGGGGAAAAAAAAAAGTTGAGTTAGTGATTAAAAACGAATTTTATATGATAAAAAAGAAAGCAATAGAAAGACCTACATGATTGTTTTTGATAAAAAAAATTTTTGCAACCTTTCATGTTTGTTTGTTTTTCATGCGACAAAGAGAAATGAACTCATTTGTATAAAGTGACAAATGAAAAAATCCAAACGTTTATAATAAGTAAATTATTGTCTGAAATTTATCAAATATCCTAGGAGAATTAGTTTTTTCCTAAGTCTAATTCTGTTGGTCAATTCCTACTGGTCAATATTATGATTGTCCTAATTGTCAATATCAGAGACTTTCATGTTGTTTCCTATTCGACCTAATTGTATAAATGTGCATGATCTGTAACGTTTTATGACCCGAACCCGGATCCTTATCCTTGATCCGGTATCCTGATTCTCTTCTGGACTCGGAGCTCGTACTTTCTGGATGCTTGTAGAATACAGGTTCCACTTCATATCAAGTCTTCATCTTTTACTTGGATTAGAGAAGCCTGTCGGGTCGCCGGATCCTCGTTCCTTACTCTCGTTTACTGACTAAGATAATCTTGTAATCAAATTGACATATTTACCAGTAGCGATTATCAATAATAAGTTGAACTGAAATCAATGCGATACAAATTTAAAGAAAGTTCTACCTACAACTAAGAATTATTACAATGTAGTTTTAAATAGAAAAATTTATTAAATCAATAACGTATGACAATTGCTGAATATTTTGAATTTTTAAAAGTACTGAATACCTAATACTAGTTAGTTAAGGTTATAAGGAATGATTTATTTAAAATAGGTGGGAAAAAGAAAACGAAAATTCCTACTTTTTGAACTTAACAATAATCAAATCAATATTACAGGAAATTAACAGTGTTTGAAACATTGATCAGGCTGTAAAAAATATCAATAAACGTTTTAATTGATTGGCGATTAATTGAAATCAAACATTAGCTAAACAGAAATGATTTAGCTTATGTCTAAATTTATAACAACTTCATTCAGAAATTCATTTATATTGGTTACTTGAATCGCATCATTGATGTTTAGAATTGCGGTTGATCAGTCTATTTCGTATATGTGTATCCTCGGTATTGCCTTTAGATTACAAGCATCAGTCGCAGAGATGGATAGTAGCTGTCAATGAAATACAAGATACGTGTTTCTTCCTGTTCGGGAATCGTCAGCTGGATGTACCTGCACCTTACAGTTGATGTTCACTCCGTCTTTCGAAGCGAAATGTGCTAGGTTTAAGTCTCAAAATGCATGTACATTAACATGACGAGTCCAAAATAGCATCCCAGTTTTAGCCACTATCCATCTCCACTAATATATTAAACAATGTTAGTGAGAAATATTCATTACAGTTACGTTAGAATAGGATAACTTATCCATATACTATGAGAAGGAACTTGATAAATCTTGAGAACCATACCAAAATATGGCTGTCGCCATTATAAGTATCAGCTGAAACAACATAAATGCAGTTCAGAAAGAAACATAGAAACTATAAAAAAAATACAAATATTATCATCTCAAAATGGAATCGAACAGATTAACAAAAATGTACGAGTGAAGGAATCAATATGGGATTTTCACAAACAAAGCCTTCAAAAATGGAACCTACATTTAGTTATAATAACAAGATGCGACTATATGATGAACATTTTTGTCAAGCTCATGATTTAAAAGTAACTTCACACTTTTGTAAGCAGACTTTATTGTTTAAACTTGATAAAAACAATGCAAAAAGTGACCAGTTGAGTTCAACCCTGTCGGGTGTAGACAGTAACTACCGAAGACAAATGATTGAGGTCGCGCAAAATCCCTAGATCAATCAAAGTTAGGTATTAACACCATCGGATGCCGGCCCATTGGTCCAATGGTCCGAAGGTCACGGGTTCGAACCCTGCGAGGTGCAGGAGTCGTGAATGGGCACTGTTGATAAGTCACATACCAGAACGAAACGGCTGTCCAGTGCTTCCAGGTTTCAAATGGTGGTCTAACAATGATTGATTGATGATTTTAAATGTGTTAGAATACTAATCTTCATAACTCTAATTGAAAATATTAAAACGGTTTTATAATATTATAGTAGTATTTTATTTTTGAGAATTTCTGTTTTTAAAATACATTCTATTGAAACTTCATATATTATTGAAAATCGTTTGTTCGACCTGTAACAAACTTCATGCATTTTAAGCTGATGGATAACTTTGAGTATTGTCAAACTTTAGGAAGCATTGCCTTTTAACTCAAGTGGATATTCAGTTGTGTGGTAAGTACAAAGATTAGACTGCAAAAAAAGAATTTCATTTTATAATTCAAAATCAAACTCATTGTGTAATTTGACTGAATCCTTTTTTTGTTTGACCACCCTTATCAGTAACAACAACAACATGGAAGAAAACTTTCATCGTGTTTTAAAACAATAAAAAACAGAATTATTTATCCTTAAATTACATTTTTTATGATGTCTATAATTTTATTTAGAAAAAAGCGGACTTGAAAAGTTTTTTATTGTCATGTCTCTTTAAAACAAAAAAAAAATAAACATGACGTCTTGTCGAACTACTATTTATTGTTTGTCTCTGTGTTTTTTATTTTCTTCGGACTGTCACATTATTTCGCATGTTTTCTTTTCCTTTGTTTACCTACCTTTTTTGTATGTAAACAAAACACAGTTGTCAAAGTGTATGATGTTGACGAAAAGTGCACATAGTAAGCACCATATAGAAACACATGTATATATATATATATATGCGTGCGTGCTTACTAATTAATACGCCCATCAAAATAAAATCAAATCAAAGGTTGGCATGATACACAGGACACCACAAGTATACTAATTAAGGAGAGGAAAAAAAGCTGTTGAAAATTAAGATAAACATTTGGAAAAAATAAAATTTTTTTTCACATCTTGGCAACTTTCACATGACATGTAAACAGTATTATCAAATAAATAAATACATCAGAGAGAAATAACAACAAATGAATATATACTTTATGACTTCAATAATAATAATAATAATAATAATGACGATCATAAACAAAGAAATGACTACAAAACATTTTACATTTTACAAAAATATTTATTACGAATTTGCATTACAGGGTTGTGAAGATTGTTAAGTTACACATTTTTGAAACCATGAATCGGCCAATGTTAGACCACTATTAGAAACCTGAAAGCACTGGACGGCCTCTTCGTCCTGGTATGCGACTTGTCATCAGTGCGGATCCATGACTTATACACCTTGCAGGATTTGAACCTGGGACCTTCGGTCTTGCGTGCGAATACCTAACCACTGGACCACTAGGCCGGTATATTACGACGTTAATGTCTAACGTGATCAATTCACGGAGTTGCGCAACCTCATACACAGTCTTCGGTAGTTACTGTCTAAATCCGAACAGGTTGGACTTCATTGGTCACGACTACGCACTAGAACTTGGAGAAGATTCCTCACGGAGCTAGTCATTAGTGAACACAGGTAATTTGCATTACAGGATTGTGAAGTTACACATTTTGAAACCATGAATCGATCAATGTTAGACCACCATTACAAATTACATGAAAACATTGTTTCTCATTAAATCAAACAGTGTTGTTAATGTTTTCTCTTTTTGAACTGATAATACTGTCAAAAAAATAATCGAAACCACAACAAAGAGGTGATGATAATGTGCTTGAATTCCCAGTCGTTCCGCTTGCTGATAATAAATTTAGTTATTTTGTGTCACTTGTACTGACTGGAATTGTGCATTTTGATTGGGAATTGAAGCACCCTTTCAGAATAGGAAGCACTCTGAGTTATAAGGCGACTAAATATTATCTTTCCAACGAATCTCATCTATTCAGGAGGGATAGAATAACATTTATTCGTTGCTGTTGATTTGATTAATTGGACAGTTGTTCGTAGAATAACTAAGTGGTAATACTTGTTTAGATAATGATGTATGTTTATATTCATGATGAATATCACGACCGTCATCTAATCAAATGTTAGGTTCGTCACTAGGTATGCTTGAAACTATTACGGGTTCATCTTAGTCGATAAAGGCGAACGAGACAATTAACCAGCGTCCAGGTAGGCTACCCTGATCTACTGACTAATGAAAAGTCTTGATGTAGTGTAGAAAGTATATTCTAAAAACACACAATAATCACACTGCAATCAAGCATAAAACTCTCGTTTATTTATACATCATAGAAACGTCCTTGAGAAAGTCACAAAAATAGCACACTAAAATACACAGCAGCCAATCACAGCCAAGGTTTTCCTGGTGGGAAGTGTGATTTCAAGGTCAACTGATCAGCCCAGGCTCGCAAACGAGAAATCCAAACTAAGGCATTTATCAAGTGAGTTCTGGAGATCTAATATCCCCAACACCAAATCACTTGTTTTGGTTTTAAACTGGGCAGTAGAGTGTATCTAAACAACCTAGACAGTTATTCTTTAGTCCAAACCTCAATTTGGATCCTACATAATAAAATAAATAAATACAGTTGAGAAAAATAACAAAGGATGAATATATATTTTATGACTTCAATAATAATAATAATAATAGTAATAATAACGATGAAAACAAAGAAAGAAGTACAAAATATTTTACATTTTACAAAATATTTATTACAAATTACAGCGCAACATTATTCCACATTAAATCAGACAATGTTGTGAATGTTTTCTCATTGTGAAATAAATCAAATCTACAATAAAGATCAACTTCAATTTCCAGTCGTTCCGCTTGTCTATAAATTTTTATTTCTGGATGAAACTACCTGCAGAACCAAGGTCATTAGTTTTTTTTTTATAGCTCTGTATTTGAAAGTATTTTTTTCATGTAAACATTTTTTGTGAAGTATTTCGCAATAAACAAATTAATGCGATTACGTTATTGGAAACCTGTTTAACTGGAAAATCCTTATTAAAAAACAAAATTACTGTCTAAATCATTCAATCTACACGTGAATATTGAAAATCTACACAACTAAAATTCATTAATTCATTAAAAATAGTGATTCCTGTTTATAGGAATTCACAATTTGTCGATTAAGATGTAGATAAGATACCTCGAACGAAGAGTAACAGGTCATTCTGGTGGACAATGCAAAGAATCTTGAAGAAATTAATGCTTGAGTAATGAAATTTGCCTAACTCCTATACTCTACAGATGTAATTATACTTGTTTGCTTCCTAATGAAGCTGAACATGAATAGAATCTGTCAAGCTTAATATATACCAGGAAATATAACAGAAAAACAATTAAGGACTAGTAGAAATCTTATGAAAAAGATGAATAAACTTATGTGAATTGAATTATTGACCTGAGTTAATTACTTACTTACTTACTTACTTACTTACCATTAGGACATAGTACCTCCAGCAGGTTCTCTCCAGCTAACTCTGTCCTGGGCTTCCCTCTCCAGTTCTGTCCAATGTTTGTTCAGTACTCTCATATCTTTCTCTATTTCTTGGCGTCATTTGTTGCTTGGCCTTCCTCTTTTCCTTTTGCCTTGAGGGTTCCATGTGAGGGCTTGTCTTGTGACACAGTTAGGTGCATTCCGTAATGTGTGTCCTATCCAATTCCACCGCTTCTTCCTGATTTCCTCCTCCACTGGAATCTGGTTTCTTCTCTCCCACAGTAACTTGTTGCTGATCATGTCTGGCCAACGAATCCGACCTGAGTTAATACTGTTGAGTTAAATGTGAGTGAGTTTTGATTTCATCCACAGTGTGGTTGTGGTCGCTCACTTTTAAACTGTCCTATACTAGAACGGAAAAACTAGCTGCCTTATACTTCCTGGTTATTAATGGTCATCTTAATAATGTTAATCCAGCATGTACATTGTAAAATTCAACAACTTCCAGAAATTTTCTATACACACAGCTATTTACAGGTTAGTTAAATTTTCTTGTAATGACTTGTCAACAGGATATATGCCTATACTTATTGTCCTATACTGGTTATAAAATTTCTGAATTAGGTCATTTCTAGATGCATTAAAACAAAGATATTATTAATCGATTCCCGAAATCCCGATATCTCACAAGTTGGTCGACAAAATTCTATTAGTCTGTACAAGTAATTCGTGCTTATAAGATAACAAGTAAAAGTCGTTTGATAGATAATATCAATTTAATTTGAAACCATGAATCGATCAATGTTAGACCACCATTAGAAACCTGGAAGCACTGGACGGCCGTTTCGTCCTGGTATTGGACTCATCAGCAGTGCGCATCCACGACTCCTGCACCCCGCAGGATTCGAACCCAGGACCTTCGGACTAACTGTCCAGTGCTTCCAGGTTTCTAATGGTGGTCTAACATTGATCGATTCATGGTTACAAATAAAACTTAACAATCTTCACAACAACCCCGCAATGAAATAGATTACGTCACTATACATAATAGGCAAAAGTACAAATTGATGATATGAAGACAGGTGTACTGATTAGTAGTAAGAAAAATAAAATACGATAACAAAAGCTTTATCAATAGTAGGTCAAACATGGATAAATAGACTTAAAATAATCATTACAAAACATTAAAATCATTACGTAATAAGAAGTGTGTATATACTTAGACAGTGAAGAATATAAACGGAAAGAGAGGCAGAGAATTGCGATCTAGTCGAAAACAATATTGTTCGCTTATATGTGTTGTTCTAATTTTCACAGTGGGAATCTTTAATATATATATATATATATATATATATATATATATATATATATATATATATATATACATACCCAATGGTTTCATCAAGAAAAATGAAGCTTATAATAGATTGATAATTTTATGGTGAATAATACTCACTTTAGATCCTGTGTCTATTGATACAACCCAATTCCAACTAGACTGTGATGTAAATTATTTGAATTTTGAAAAGTAACTAATCATATCTTGTCAGAAATGTTTTCTCTTTTTTAACATGACAAATGCATTCACCATGATACTTTCAGTTCGTAGTTTTGATAATTTATGTTGTTAAGGAAGTGTATGAATATGAAACGAAATTTGTTATTCAAGAATGAATGTCTGGATAAAATGAAATGTTACAAAATTTTACTGATTATATGAGCAGACGTATGACTGTTGATTTTCGACAGACAATATGAATATTTCAATTACCGTTGGTAGACATGTCGTTAGCTACATACGTGTTCAGAACGAAATCAATCCTATAGTCAATAAATTCGTTAAATATGCTAAAAAAAGCACATTTCGATAAGTGTACAAATTAATTTGCCGGTTATAACAATTTCTAGTAACTGCAGAGGTATCGAAACTAAAAACTAAATTATAACATAAAACCAAAATCAAGATCTCACGTGTAATTGAACATTGAATTAAAGTTACAGCATTCAGATTTAGTGATAAAAAAACGACGCCTTAAAAAGTGAATAAATAAACTGCTAACCTGTCCATATTTACTTGTTCAATCAAGTTATTTTGATATGTCAAAAATATATTTATAAATAGCCAATGTCTACTTGACCATGAGTAAGCTATTAATATTCCATTATAAGATGTCTTAGAAGCATTGGTCGTAGATACTGGGACAACTGAGTAAGCAATGCTGTCGTTAGGAAAGGAGTACTAGGTAGGGATGGCAGATCAGTAGATGAAGTATTGAAACTTCATCAGCTGATGTGGTTGGGACATGTGTTACGAATGCGCAACCACTGGCTGCCTCGATGAGCGATGTTTTGTAGTGTAGGAGTAGGTTGGAAGAAAGCTAGGGGCGGCCACACCAAAACATGGCACAAATCCATGAAGTCACTGACAAGTGGACTGAGTCATGTTGGCAGATGTAGGCTATCTGGTTGGGATCCGCGAGACAAAAGTCATTGATGGTTAGAGACCTTGAATGTTATGGCTCAAAATCGTTTGCAATGACGCAGGTGCATTCATTCATCGTGTTTTCTAAAACTCTAACCTTATAAATTCCTCATCATCTCTATCTTTCTCTTTCTAAATTTATCTCACTGAATTATACTTCTCGAATCATATCTTCGAACCCTAATCTCTCCAAGTACTGCTGAAACCTCTACTATGGCTACCACTATTGGATTTGAACTGACAGTTGCGTCTGTGTGTTGATGTGGTATAGTAACCTGAACTGATGTATGTACGTACGAAGTTCAACGTTGTAACTGACTGACTACTTGACTATCTTGGTATATATATTGATTTCATTTTTATTGACCAGTTATAAATTTTAGACAACTATTTTTATCTGAATCAAATTTAACAAATATTTTCTTTAAGTATTTTGTTTCTTGTCAGAAAACCAGCATTGAACTGTCATTTTTTTACATGTTGCTAGAATATATTCATTTAAATTTTTTGTCTGGCTATTAGAATTTTCTTTTATACATAAAAATAAACCATTCTAAAATTTTCTTTGTGATTATCATTCAGTTATTTGACTGTGTTAATGTTATTTTATGCATAAATCAAAATTCTTGGTTTATGCAAAGAATAATTATTTGTTTACATATGAGATTTTATTTTATTTTAATGCTTCATCATACTCTTAGTCATCAGGATGATGTAAACAAGTATGATTACGTATAACAGTAATCATAAAAAAGCATTGATAATATCTGCATTACGGGGTTGTTGCGAAGATTGTTAAGTTACACATTTTTGAAACCATGAATCGATCAATGTTAGACCATCATTAGAAACCTGGAAGCACTGGACGGCCGTTTCGTCCTGGTATGGGACTCCTCAGCAGTGCGCATCCACGACTCCTGCACCCCACAGGATTCGAACCCAGGACCTTCGGTATTGTAGGCGAACGCCTAACCTCTGGACCACTGAGCCGGTATCTAACGGTGTTAATGTCTAACTTGATCAATTCACGGAGTCGCGCAACCTCATACACAGTCTTCGGTAGTTACTGTCTACACCCGAACAGGTTGAACTTCACTGGTCACGTCCGATAAGTCCCATACCAGGACGAAACGGCCTTCCAGGTTTCTAATGATGGTCTAACATTGATCGGCTCATGGTTACAAGTAATCTATTTCATCTTATTGTGATTATTGACTCAAATTGCCTTGATAGGTTTAACATTTTCATCATAAATATGCATGTATATTAGAGTAAAAAGCCTGATGATGATCTAATCGAAAACAATATTGTTCGCTTATATGTGTTGTTCTAATATATATATATATATTATATAAAGATGGCTGACGTTTTTTCAGTATTAATATCCAGATTTCTCGGGCATATTTCTACAATCGATACGAATGTAATCTTGACTGGGTTTTATTATTTATTTCAACCATCTCAAAATATTCATTTAGATGTTATCAAGACGCCAGTGTAACACATCTTAACACACTCTAAATTAAAACAACAACAACAACACAACTATTGTTGAAAGATAGCGCTTTAATAAATTGAAACATTTAGTAAAACAAAACAAAAAATTACACTCTAATGTGTAGAATTGATTTTAAATCAACAGAACATTTTAGCTGCTGCATAGAACACACTGATTGAATATTGTAAAACAACTGTATCACATACACAGATGATAATGATGATGATGATGATGATAGATATACATCAGTGTGTGTGTTTGTTTTGATATTTTTAAATTGTGTTCAATCGGTAATTAAAATAATTGTTTAAATTTAAAGAAAAAAAAAGAGGAAAAATTGAATATCAATTACAAGTGTTTGTTTGTTTGCGTTTGCTTTTTGTTGCATTTCAATTTCACCTAATAAATATTCCCACAATTTCGATTGTTAACGGGAATCACCTGAAAAAATCAAAAGAAAAACAAATGAATCCAACTAATAAATATCTTGTTTTCACATATTTTTATCATCAAAATTTCCTATCTATAAATTATGAGAAAGCGTAGTAGTAGTAGTAGTAGTAGAAGTAAGAAGAAAAATAACAAATCACACAAAAATTCTACTACAAATTATTCATCATTAAAATAAATAAGTTAATGTTCTTTTATTTTTAAACAATCGTTGAGTTTTTTCTTAAAGTACAAAATGAATTATGTGAAATGTATAATAATTGTTATTTGTATGAAGAGTAAATTTCAGGTATAGCTACACCTAGATCCAACTACAAAGTACGAAATAGGATGAAAAGTGCAAACTTATATATATATATATATTGACTAAACATATAAAACCCATTTATATTCTGTAAAAAAAGTTGTGACAAAATGTCTAAGTTGAGTTCATGTACACGGTTTGTAAATGTGACAACAAAGTCAAGAGAATTTAGTCTAGAATATTAATAAAAACTATGATTGATTGATGATTTCAAATGTGTAAAAACACTAATCTTCATAACTCTAATTGAAAATATCGTAAAATGTGCTTACTAGTGGAAATTCTCGGACTTCTAGTGAGAAGACGTGACCAGTGGAGTTCAACGCTGTCAGATGTAGGCAGGTAACTACCAAAGACAAATGGGTGAGGTCGCGCAAAATCCCTAGATCAATCAGAGTTAGACATTAACACCGTCTGATCCTGGCCGGCCCAGCGGTCCAGAGGTTAGACTTTCGCGTGCAAGACCGAAGGTCCCGGTTTCGAGTCCTGTGAGGTATAGGAGTCGTGGATGCGCACTGCTGACGAGTCCAGTGCTTCCAGGTTTCTGATACTGGTCTTACAATGAATGATTGATGATGTCAATGTGTATCAATAAAAAGATGGTTCAGATTATTAGCAATGATTAATGAAAACTGATATCCCTGTTATAAATGTTCTGTTTGATTAGTAAGAATAATTCCATGGGATCTTAGGGTTCAAAAGTCCTGACCTCATGTATAGCGATTTTTCATTTGATTCTATGAAGCTGAAAATCGATGTAAATTTTCAATGATCAATCATAGTCATGTTAATTTAGTGGCCCACAATCTGACTTCAATTTGTGTGAACGATTATATATGCTATGAAATAAATCTTCCCTTTGATTTCCTTGTATTATGTTTAGGCGAATCCTGTGTGTGCAACGGCAGTAATAAGAGGTTAAATATGGATTCATTTGGATGAGTATATTTCATGCAATTGTTCAGGCAGGCAGACATGAGAATACAAGGGGCTTATGAAAAGTGCGAAGTGAAGCAGAGAAAGCAAGTGAGCTAACTCAATACAAATAAGGCACGAGTAAGTACTTACAGTCAGACGAAAATAAGCCAAATATGAGACCAACGAAATACTCAGTGCACATACTCACCCAAGTTAAAATAGCCAAGACATAAGCAAATAACTGACATGGTTGAAAGACGTGTGAATAACTAGAGAAGAATAGGTTAATTAATTTGTTTAAAGGCTGGGACTAAGCCATGTGGGCTCGACATATTAGTATACACTACATTAACAAAAATCAAAATATCTTGAATTATGTAGAAAATTTCATATTAGGGAAGGAAATTTTAACAATGTAACAAACTAGACTTATAACCAGGTAATTCCGTTTAAGAGTCTAGTCAAATCTCTGATGACGTGAGTACAACATAAAAATTCTTTTAATCAATGAATAATTCATACACAAAATCTCCCGACCGAAGCTGCTACCTTGACGTAGTGGTCAGACTTTCCTATAGTGATCACCCAACCGAGCTACATTGGATGGAACATATGTTCATCAACGTTCTACCATGACAGGCAGGTCGATTGGAGAACGATCAGACTAAAAGCAGCTACTCAAGGTCTGAGGGCGAAGTCGTACTGCTGACTGCAGTGGAGTGTGACAGCAGTAAGGTGTTCCCCTCGGACAACCAGCATCTAAAGCGATGCTGCCTTCTCACAAGGAAGGAAGGGTTAGAAAAGGTCGACCATAAAAATGTCGCACCTCACCCTACCTCAAGGATTCTCGTCTCCGTCGGTAAGGTTACCCACGAAGGGCTTTCAAGAGCGGAGCTAATACTGAAAGAGCGTTTCATAAAAAGGTCGTGAGTGACCGGTCTCAAGCAGTTGTCCCTTGGGCTCTGCGGTCACGCAACCAGGTCTCTAAGACCAACACTAATCTATCTTCCTTTTCAGGTTCCTCAAGAATCAACCTTCCATGGTGTGGGCAGCCGGGAAGTGACAACCGCCCTCATACCTGTAACACCACACGAGACCAAATTGGTCGAAATCAAATCCTTCATACACCCCCTAATACCTCTCTTATCTCCACGACTAACTGACACAGAATCTTGCCATTCTTCAACATCACAAAAGTAAAAATTCTACAAACAGCTACTTTGATTCTGATCAGCTACCATATTAAACAAACTTTTTCAGGAAAGCTTCATTGTTTCACCGTTCTTTTTTATTATCTTTACATAGTGCAATAATTGACTTATTTTTTTACAAACAATATACTCACTTCAGTAGTAATCATTTTATTGATTATTAAGGTATTTTTTTTCTTCTGTGCGTATAAGATTGATAAGGACAAAGTAATTCGTGAAATGTTTATTAGAGATGATCTTGTATGTTTATCAATACAAAAAAAAACTTCAAACAAATATCATCCTACTTTGATGAATATTAATCATTGGTAATCAGTGAGTCAAATTGATTTCATTTGTTAAATTGAATAAAACCATTTGATGACAACTCAAACGTGCGATATTTCATCAAAAGTATATTAAAATGCTGAACATACTAGGAAGTGGAAATAAATGATAAGCATTAAAACGTTGATAACCTACAAAAAAATTCCATAAATCTATTCTATTGTGATCAATTTTCCGCCATGTCAAGTAAATGTTCAACAACTAACCTTGATTATTGATCATTGACTGCGATGACTAATGCATAATATGATCATCCTAATAACTAAATAACTTTCCTTTTAATTTATTTGAACTTAGAATAATGCATCTCAATATACAATGAATTGATATGTTTGATACGTGACTAAGTCATATTGACAGAATCACCTTCCTACTTTAGAAATGTACATGTGCAAAGATTTTCATCTGATGATTTTACAATATTATACCTTTCACTCTAACAACATTTGATTCAGCAGTGACGTATTCAATTGACATGAATATTACACTTTGATATACAGTGAGATATCTCAATGTCACAGAGTAGTAACAAATGCTAAACTACCCATTATGTCATCTTCGACTAGCCCATCAGGTACAATGCTTAGATGAATAAAGTATAGTCAACATTCGAATACTAAACTCCTTATTTTTTCAACCATAAATCGCTACGTATGATCCATAGAGAAGTGAATTACATTTCATATGTTCGAAAAGTATTTCAAACACCAAATTAATAAGTTATGATGTATTTGCTTAATACGCCTAAGCAAGAAAATGATCTTAGGCAATTCTCAGCTAACCAAAATAACATCCATCAGTTGGCTTTCGGTAACTAAATACACCAGCGTCAATAAAACCACTTTTCAAATGATCGTTCGTAGGCCTCGACAAGACAATGTAGGTTTCAAAGCAAATTTATTCGAACCATAAATGAGATATCTTCGTAAAAATACATTTCGGTTTTACTTCTATTACAAAAAATTTCTATCGAGTTACTTCTAGTCGTCACCTTTTAAATCCTTTCACTTGTTTATCTAGATAAACAAGATAGAATATAAGTGAGCACAAAAATTTAACCAAGGTAAACGATGTCCCTGAAATTAAAGTAAAACTTGATTCAACCTGGTTATATATCGATTTGATCAAATCAGATTATCATCAAACTAATAAATCACTTGCATTTTCGGATGACGTAAACACATTACACCATTACATTTGAAACAATGGATCTGATGCAGATGTGAAGGCGCGAATCGGAAAAGCAAGAGCTGCATTACTACAATTTAGGAACATCTGGGACTCAAAACAACTATCAATCAATACCAAGATCAGAATTTACAATACAAATGTCAAGTCAGTTGTACTGTATGACGCGGAAACTTGTAAAAAACTATCAAAGCTGTCATCCACAAGATACAAGTGTTCATTAACAGTTGTATACGCAAAATAATTCAGATCCGTTGATCAGACACCATCAGCAACAACCTACTTTGAGATAGAACAAACCAGATTGCAGTGGAGGAGGAAATCAGGAAGAAGCGGTGGAAGTGGATAGGACATACACTACGAAAAGCACGTAACTGCGTCACAAGACAAGCTCTCACTTGGAACCGTCAAGGCAAAGGGAAAAGAGGAAGGCCAAAGAACACATTACGCCGAGAAATAGAGAAAGACATGAGGAGAATGAACAAAAACTGGAAAGAACAAGAAAGGGAAGCCCAGGACAGAGTTAGCGGGAGAAAACTAGTGGGCGGCCTATGCTCTATTGGGGGTTACAGGCGTAAATAAGTAATAAAATATCATCAATACACTGTAGTCAAAAACTATTACGTGAACAATATCACATAAATTCTTTTTCTCAAACTAATCATCAACATTGTTTTTTGCTTTCAGTTCCCCAACTAGTTATATATATATATATATATATATATATATATATATATATAGGTCACGAGAGTTTTTAACTACTGTTTACAGCTTAACTGTTGCTTGTATCTATTCTAGTCATGATTAATTAACCAATTATTACTACTATGATTATTATTATTATCATACACATAAATATTCCCTTGATGAATCTTGTGACGGTTGTTTGTTTTCGGCTGAAATTAAGTTATCCAAATACTTTTAAAAAAATATAATCTTATGGGAAAAAATGTCTTCATCACAAGGTAATTAAATTTCTCTGTGAAAGCAGAAACAAACTAGTATGTAAAATGATAGTATTCATGAGTTGTAAAATTTTAATTCTTACCTCAAAGTACTTATAAATTCCTTTCTTAACTCAGTGAGAATTTCCCGAGTGTTTGCTCGTATCACGTGCAGTCTCTGAGGTATGTTAATTACGATTATGTAAAGTAGTAACCAATGAAGCTTTTTCCCATCTATGACTTATTTGCGCTAAGTGTACTGTGCTGAGCTATCATATTTATTACAATAGTTTCGTATGATGAGTTTAAATAACTATGCCTTTTATACCTGGGGATCCTTGTAGATTGTTTTCAATATCCCAACGCATTAAACTATCCGATGACTATACTTTATATCCATTCAACAAAAGTACGACAAATGAAATAAGATTTACATTCAAGATTTAACGACTAATAATCGATCCTTGGAAGCGTTGGAGTACAACTCCATTCTGTAAATCTAACCATACATCCCAAAAACTTTTCAATGTATATTTTGCATCTTAAAATGCATGTAATTCGCATAGACATTCTAAAGAAGACAACTTTTAACTATAAAATAAAATTTATTATCATTATTATTATGTCAGATATAAAAAATTAAACTGAATAAAAAAAATGATCAAAATATCAAAGCAAGCTTTGGAATTATTCGATGACATGATTGATTGTATATAGAGAAAAAAAGGAAAATGAAGTCCACAACAACAACTACAATAACAAGAAGTAATCATTTATAAATCGGGGTCATTTTTTAAAAGAACACACGTTCAGCTGCTGTTGCTTCAAGAAATGGTGATATTGTCGCTGAACTGACAAAATAAAATATTATACCACATGTGATAGATATTGGTAAAGCTGGTAATGCTTGCCGTGTAATACCCAATACTATCACTGTAATACACATTCCAACTAATATAGCTACATAACATGTCACTACAGTGACTGCATCACCGTCAAGTGTTGCACGACCAATCAACAGACTGTAAAATACAAAATCACCTAAACCAAGTTTAACACCTTTTGAATCACGATCAATTAAATCCGCCTGTTAGAAAAGAAAAAAAAAGGGATAAAAAAAATTCGATATGAATGAATGAACGATGATGATGACAATAGTTGAAAGCAGTCAGACTTACTACGAGTTATTATCTCTTCAACGAATCCCAACAATAATGATTAATCAGAAAGATAAGTGTTGGCGACGTTAGATCCCAAGAACTCACTTGGAAAAGGGCCTAATTTTGGAACTTTTTTATGTTTTCGCGCATAAGTCGCTTAAATTTACCCACTGCTCACATTTCCCACTCGGAAAATCCTTGACTGTCATTGGTTGATGGATTATTTTAGTACGTTATTTTTGTGGCTCTCCCAAGGACGTTTTGATCGTGTGTGCTTAGACAACTCGCATTTTCTGGTTGCTTGTAGAATACACCCCTCTAAGCCTTATCAAGTCTTCTTGACCTAGTTAGCCCGGCCCGGGGACAAACGGAATAGAATAGCCTGTCGTGTCATTGAGTTATTGCTTCCGTTCCGTTTACCGAGTCAGGTGAACTCGTAATAGCATTCAAGCATATGGTTTGATTTAACAATGTTTACCATTCATTATGATTAAGAAATAGTATTTATCGGATTAAGGTAAATTAGTTCAAAAGTATTTTGTATGTCTTCCACAGGAATGTGAAGCGTTGAGTTTAATTTTGAAAGGAATAAAAAAAATTAAACACTATTGAGAGCTAATTATTTTGAACTAGTGCGCTCATAGAAATCTATGAATACAGTTATACTTATCAAAATATTCAGCTAGTGTTAAATCATAAACACAATAATTGCTTCATGATTCAAGGGTTAATTTATAAACAAAATTATGCAACACTGTGGAACTTCAATATGGATAGTGTGATGATCAGCATAAAATGATTATACTGTGGATGTAATAAGAAAATATCTTTTCTGAATGGTCGAATGCACAAATGTTATTTGTGAATCATTAAGTCGACAAAATGTACAGAGTGTAGGTGTCATTTTACTTGACGTAAAAGAATAAAATCCGTACAGGTAATTCAGAAACCAAATATAAATTTTTATATCCAACTTTAAACCTACAAACAAAACCTTAAATTGTCTACTTGTTTGTAATATTATGTTAACAAATGGTCGTTTTGACGTATTAAGAACACCTTGATAACGTTTTTTTTCTAAGTCATATTATCCCACTGATATCTGATTAGTTTTTGCTTCAAAGTTGTTATCTTGTTTTAAGTTTTAAGATCATAGCAATTGCTACGTGAGCCGTGTAATTCAATTACAATTTTGACATATCAGAATATCAAGCAACTTCCTCAAGTCTTCTTCTCATCAATCGAATGGGGAATTATTGTTGTAACTTGATTCGACTGTTTTTAATATGAGGATCATTCATTGGAACGTAACTTAACCTTAAAATAGAATTAAACTATATACTATTTATTAAGAACCAATTACATCACATGACTAATTTAAAATTCAAGTAGAACGAACTGGATTTGAACCTGAAACTTAGTTTAGAGTGAATTACTTTAACAACTAAACTATTACTGAACAACAACAACAACACATAAATAGAAAACAATATAACTTTCTCCTTAGAAGAAGATTGAATAGATAGATAGATAGATAGATAGTTATAATTGAATTTCTATCTATTTGACTAGTATTTTTATTAAACTAATTACATAGATTAAGATGAATGTGTCCAAATTGTGGTCTGAACAGATTGGAATAATTAAGCAATATGTTGTTGACTTCTTCTGAACTAAGTTAATTTTATGATTATTTTTCTAACTAGTTAGTCAATGAATATGTATGTATATTTATAGAACAATCTAGAAAATACTTGATTAGCTTGCGTAATTACAATGACGTAAATGTTCTAAGTTATATTTCACATAAATTTGTAAATACACAATGTATACATACATGACAAGTAACAATAATAATAATAATAATAATAATAATAATAATAATAATAACAGATAAACAAATGGTATATATAATCGCCGAGTAAAAGATTATATCTCATATTTTGCCCATTAATCAAAAATTTCAAAAGGTAATCATATCCACAGTTATAGTAAGCTGTCATCATCAGTGAAGTTAAATCACTCCTGTTACCTTCAAATGGAACATAGGCCACCGACCAGTATTCATCAATCTACTCATCCCTGTGCCTTCTTTTCCAGTTCTGTCCAACTGTTGTTGATTCTTTTCATATTTTTCTCTATTTCTCGGCGTAATGTGTTCTTTGGCCTTCCTGTTTTGCCTTGACCTTGAGAATTCCGAGTGAGGGTTTGTCTTGTGACGCAGTTCGGTGCTTTCCTCAATGTGTGTCCTATCCACTTCCACTGCTTCTTCCTCGTTCCTTCCTCCACTGGAATCTGGTTTGTTCTTTCTGATGATAGATTGTTTCTGATGGTGTCCGCACCAAAAAGTAGAACTGTCTTGACATTTGCATTGAAAATTCTAATCTTGGTATTGATTGATAGTTGTTTCGAGTTGCAGATGTTCCCAAATTGTAGTAATGCAGCCCTTGCTTTACCGTTTCGCGCTTTCACATCTGCATCAGATCCACCTTGCTTGTCAATGATGCTACTTAGATATATAAAGGTTTGTACATTCTTCAAGGCATCTCCATCAAATGTGATTTGTTCGGTGTACGTTGTATTGTATCGGAGAATCTTGCTTTTTCGTTTCTGTATGTTGAGACCTGCTTCTGCTCCAACTGATTCACTACACTGAAACGCGATCATACACAATTAGTTGAATGGAAGTCATCAGTATGAACCAACTCCTTTGATTTCAAGCAGTTATCCAACAGCATGGATAGAATTTTGTGGAATGCTCTACCTGACAAAATCGTCACTATCCTACGGAAACACAGCAGTAGATTCGAAAAAAGACAGCCAATGTAGCAACAGCCTACGAACAAATAGATCTCAACATCCACAAGGGTAAAAACAAGATTTTGAAGTATAATACACTGGACATCTTTCAAGTCAAACTTGATAGCAAAACAAGTCGATTGATGGTAAACAAATCGCCTTAATGCTGTCGATAGTCTATTGTTAGTAAAGTCGCTAGGGCTAGTGCTTCTTACGAAAATAGTGTGAGTAACATATTGGGAAGTTCCTTTGATGTCAAGACTAATTATTTGTAAATACATTGAAAAGCTAACTCCACCTGGAATCCTTCTGGGGCTACTTCTGATCCCAAGCCCGAATAAAAGAGGGTTGGGCGTGGGGTTGGCAACCCCATCCCGTAGAAAACTAACTCGCTAAGAAAACGCTAACCAGAAGATATAATTCAATCATATTATATGAGGCAGTTGAAAAATGGTTCCTCAATTTCGAGAATTAATTTGCGTTAAACATATGAACCGTTTGACGCCGTCTTAGCTATTTAAAAGGTTAAGCGCTAACAATCAGATCTGAGGAGAAGTAGCTATCCAGTACTTCCTGGTTTCCAGTGGTTGTTTAACCGGAATTTTGAGTGTAAAATTCAACAGCCTCTACAAATCCCCTATACGATAATATTTTATGCAATGATCCTTAATCTTGAGATGGCTTTAGTAATTGCTCAGTCGGTTTACCTAGTAATTGGAATAAAGGTCATTAAATTGATCATTTGGATAGCACTATTTAATATCCTTCAAAACCTTAGAAATCTCACTGTCTGTGAATATTTAAAGTCCTATGTTCTTAGTAAATGTTGATTTCACAAATTAAGACGAACGAAACTGGTTGTAGATAAATTTCGGATTTTAACTTGAAGATTACGAAAGAGCCAGACCTCTTAATTTCTTATATAATGACTCCTCGCCTAATTAAAAACACCCATGACAGGACAAACTACAATAAAAATACAAATTTATGCTCGATATCAACTAATAACTGCGAAAAGTACGTGTTATGAACAAAGAGCATGAGGTGATTGTATATTTTAAACCATATTCAGTAAGAATACTACAAAATATAACAATACTGTAATAGGTATGCGTTGATTTCTGCCTAGGACCAACTCATTACAAAGTAATCAGTTGATTGAACGGTGTCCGAGATCGAAACTTCAATATGTGTCAACCTTTCATATTGGCTACTTGAGCGACAGAGCAAGAGTGGGAGATAAATTTTAAATGGCTATCGAATAATGTACATGAATACTCATTTATATATATATATATATATATATATATATATATATATATATATATATCTTTCTTCCTCTTAAAAAATGAATCCATTTCATGACTAATGATATGTATTCATCTCTTAGGACATTTCAAATTGTCATCACGTGACCTGGCCACACTTTTGGTTGGCTAGCTATATTAATCACCGAGATGTGGCAAACGATTTGAAAAGAAGATTAAGGTAAGACATATCATTTAAAAGTCAGTTACAATTTACCAAGATGAATGCTTTGAAATGTTGAACAAGCAAAGATACATACATAACTTTGTTGTGTGTTGAATGCTTTTGTCTTTATATCTTAAGAACTGATCACATAGTTGTGATTTGTTTTATTTTCATTTACTGCATATTCTATACTGATTGATATGGTGTGCTACAATAACATTACAAACTGATTCGAAATTCCTACATAGTTAGTTATGCTAAATAAGAGTTTAAATTTTAAAGAATTCAGATATACAATGATACACAATGAACGGATACAGATAGACCATTTGAGATCTAGTCAATATATATATATATAGACTCAGTAGTGTGAGGTGATCAATCAATAAATAGTTTGAAAAGATTGCATACTTTATTTTTTTGTAAGATTATAGCAGAAGGTCGGTCAACAGATGGAGAATACAGGATTGGTTAATTCATATAAACTAATTGAATAACAATGTTAATCAATATAGAGATGCTGAAAGACGTGTGTAAACAAAATATTATACATATAATAATAATAATAATAATAATAATAATAATCATTATAATGAATTCATTAATAAATCAAAGCTACCTACTTGCAATTCACGCCAACGATTAGATCGACCTGTTGTTATAAGTGTACTTGTTTCATGTGGTGTTTGTGGAAGAGTTTCATTATTATTATTCATAATCTTGGAATCATTATTGTTATTCATATTGACAGTGGGAGTGTCTGCTTCTTCAACCATATTGGTTCCAAGAGTCTACAATAACAATAACAATACGAACATAAAACGGTCGAAACTAACAAAAACACAATTTTTAACTAAAATATATTAATCATTAATTATATAATAGAAAAAGTTTCAAAACAAACGATACTTTTGAAAACATTAAATTCAACTACATGGATTGGAATTCTTTAGACAAAAAAAAATAAGTAATATTTACCCAGAAAAATAATTTAAAAAAAATAGAAAAACAATATTCACACAATTTTTTGACTAAGTTATTATTATTATTATTATTCATAAAACTGATATCATCAGTTGCGGGGGGGGGGAAACTAGTTTTATTCATTTACAATTTTAATTGTTCAATGTGATACACTATTTTAAAATGTAAGCAACAACAACAAAAAATCTCATCAAATAAAACCATTGAAAACTTTGTAAATTAAATATTTTTTTATCCATAGCCGAAAACCACTTCATGCACATTTACAGAGAATAGTTAATCAGGTTGTTATGTTTTTTTGTTAGTTCTGAATTTTTAAAATTTCTTGGTTTTCCTAACCAAAGGACAAGTGTAATTGTGCAGTAATTCGCTATGTTCTTCTACTATATGAATGCAAAACATAGTAGGTAAGAATAGAGGACATTCGTAGGTTATTAGTATTGAATTATAGATGTCTTCTAAGTATTGCTCGTATATCCTAGAACAGCCGAGTAAGTAATGCTATAGTTAGGAAACGAGTACTAGGTAAGGATGGCAGATCAACTAAGGTTGGTTGGGATATGTGTTACGAATGCCCAATCACCGATTGTTTCGAAGAGCGATGTTTTGTGGTGTAGAAATAGGTTGAAAGAAAGCTAGGGGTGGCCAAAACCAAACCATAGCACAAATGCATGAAGTCACTGACAAGTGGACTGAGTCATGTTGGTTGATGTAGCCACTTGGTTAGGGTCCGCGAGACAAAAGTCATCAATGGTTAGAGACTTTGAACAACATGGCTCAAAGTCGTTTGCAGTGACGCAGTTGCATCCACTCTTTGTATTCTCTCAGATTCTAACCTTCTGAATTTCTCATCATCTGTATCTTTCTCTTCCTTAATTTATCTCACTGAGTTATACATCTCGATTCATATCTTCGAACCCTAATCTCTCCAAGTGTACTGCTAATACTTCTACTATCGCTACCACTATTGGATTTGAACTAACTGTTGCGTCTGTGTGCTGATGCGATATGACAACCTGAACTTATGTACTCATGAAGGAAGTTCTACGCTGTAACTAACTGACTGACTGAGTTTTAAATTTCTATTCAATGGTAGGTAGGTAATCTGTTATTTATTAACCGACATTGGCGAATAAGTTCAATTGAATGAGCGATTATATATTGTTGGTCACACCGTATTATTACATATTACAATAATATTTAAAAACCCGAATTTAATCTGCTAAACATGATTGTGATAGTGAAATATCTTCATTATCTAACGAACTAAAATCTGATCCTTTCAAATAGTATCCTATTTCAATTTCACTGAAATAATTTTCTCATTTTAAAAGAACTATTCTCTCCGTTGTTATCAATAAATAGAACATATACTATACAGGTAGAATAATTTAAAACTGATAACATAATTAAATGAAACACCTTAACACCTTTGATACTAAAACAAAATGTGCTGGTCATGTGATTGAATTAATGAAATGAGAATAAACAGTTTAAAAAAAGAAAGAACAAGACATAACATGACATGCTAAAACAGCTCAAATATATGGTGGTATAAACCTACCGATATGGAATTAAAATTTAAAAAAAAAATCTATCCAAATTTCCTAAAATTTTCTACTAACAATATACTTTTAAAACTACAAAAAATAAATACACTCTATAGTACAAATAAATAGTTCACATAATAAATTAATAAGCGAGAAAGGGGGGGAATAGAAATATGACAAACATTTGCATTGAAGTGATACACACTATTGTTTTTTTTGTATGAAAGACTTGTATGAAACACTTAGTTTTTTTTAATGTTTTCCTGTTCAAATTTCATATAAACACAAAACACAATACGAGTGAAGTGAAGTGAAGAAATTGATATTCAGCACCGCCTGTCAATTCAATTAAATATATATATATATATATATACTACTAAGTGGGTATATTTACATTCTGCCTAAAAATCGAATATACACACATAACTTCGAATGTATTCATATTTTTATAGTGACTATTTATTTTTAGCTAATACCAACAATAAGTAACATAACAAATCAACAATGCTGTTTTGACATTGTTGGGGATGTTAGATCCCCAAAATTCGCTTGATAATGCCGTATTTTGGTTTTCACGTTTTGCCAGCATGGGCTGATCAGATGACCTTGAGATTTCGATTCCCACCAGGAAAATCCATGGCTGTGATTGGCTGCTGTGTATTTTAGTGTGCTATTTTCTTAACTGTCTCAAGGACGTTCCTATGTTGTATAAATAAACGAGAGTTGTGTGCTTGATTGTACTGTGATTGCTGGGTGTTTGTAGAATATACTTCTACGCTTACAAAGCTTTTTATTTCGACTTTGGGTATTCAAGGTAGCCTCCCTGGACGCTGGTTTATTGTCTCGTTCGCGTTTATCTACTAAGGTAAACTCGTAATAGCCTCAAGCATACTAAGTGACGAACTTATCAAACATTTATTTAGTTTATTTATGATGGACTATTTTTTTACGCTGCATAACAGTGAGCAGTCTCTTTTATATCATCGTTTATTTTAAACACATACTACATAAGCTGATTTAGAATAATGTTGAGTAATACTAATGATGGATGGATGAATGGTCAATGAACTGACTGACTATTGAGTCTCAGTTGAGTAGGTAGATTTAGACTTCCTTACAGAAATCCTAAAAACAATAGAAACTAATATAGTTGGATGGGTGCTAGGTTCAAGTCTCACAAAGAAAATTGATACTTAATAGATTAAAGAGGCATCTAAGTGAGACTTTCAAACTAAAAAAACACACATCTTAATGTTCTGTTCGTCACTTGATATGCTTGAAACTATTACGAGTTCACCTTAGTCGATAAAAAAGAACGAGACAATGATCCAGTGACACGATAGGCTACTCTAATCTGTTGCCCAGTCTAACTGAAGAAGTCTTGATATGGCGTAGAAAGTGTATTCTACAAGCACCCAGAAAATATAGTAATCTCAAGCATACAAATAGCGTTTATTTATGCACCATAGAAACCACCTTGGAAGAGCCACTAAAATAGCGTACTAAAATATCACATCAACCAACCACAGACAAGGAAATATGATCTCAAGGTCAAATGATCAGCTCATGAATAAAATCCAAAATTAAGACCTCTATCAAGTGAATTTTTTGGGGATCTAACATCCCCAACACTTAAAAACCAACAGATCTAGTCATCAAAGAATATCGATGTACTGAGATGACAAATTAATGAAAACACGTTGTAAATGATATTTATACTACACTAATTTATAACGTTCAATAAACTGGTTGGCTGGTTTAACTTTTTATTAAGGCTGATAACTTTACTCGATATTCATACGATTTACCAAATTTTTACAATAATAACAAGTCATTTAAGATATTATAGTTAAAATAATAATAAATTTATTTAAAATTTATTCAGCTGCTTAAAAATATATAAAAATAATTTAAGTAAATAAAATAATGAGATCAAAATTGGAATAATTACATTTACGCTTACATTATTGGGAATGCTCTGCACATTAGTTGAATCCCCTGTTATTGGCTGATTATCATTGTCTAAATATAAGGAAAGAAACACATTATAGAGGCTAGTAAAACACGTACCATAACAAAATGATCCTCTATCAGATAATGAGTACTTGCACTGTTTTTTTCTATTTCTACAATTATTTACTAATTGTAGTCATTACACATTTGAAATCATCAACCAATCATTGTTAGACCACCATTAAAAGAAACCTGGAAGCACTGAACGGCCGTTTCGTCCTAGTATGGGACTCCTCAGCAGTGCGCATCCACGACTCCTGCTCCTCGCAGGATTCGAACCCGGGACCTTTGGCATTATAGGCGAACGCCTTACCATCGGACCACTGAGCCGGCATCCAACGGTGTTAATGTCTAGCTCTGATTGATCTAGGGATTTTGCGCGACCTCACCCATTTGTCTTTGGTAGTTACTGCCTACACACGACAGGGTTGAACTCCACTGGTCACGTCTTCTCAACTAGAACTCCGAGAATTTCATCACGAAGCTAGTCACTAGTGAGCACTGTTACGATATTTTGGGGCACAGTTTTGGAGGTTTGCGTTTTTACACATTTGAAATCATCAATCAATCATTGTTAGACCACCATTAGAAACCTGGAAGCACGAATCCTGCGAGGAGCAGGAGTCGTGGATGCGCACTGCTGAGGAGTCCCATACAAGGACGAAACGGCCGTCTTTCAGTGCTTCCAGGTTTCTAATGGTGGTGGTCTAACAATGATTGATTGATGATTTCAAATGTGTAAAAACGCAAACCTCCAAAACTGTGCCCCAAAATAATTGTAGTTAGTTCATCAATCGAACTTCTTAAAATCACTACTTTTTCTTATGTAAAGAAAGGACTAATGATATTACTTAGCTTCAGTTCCAAACCCACGGAAATAATCATCGTTGTTAGTGTGTACATGGTTCCGGATATGTAATCTATTATTTCCAAACTGTGAACAGTTTGATGAAACTAATTTTTTTTTATTTTTGAAGTTGTTTATTTGGTCAGAATTTATTCTGGAAATTTTACTCTTTGTGAAAATTAAAAACAACACAATGAGAAACTTTAATTTACTTTTTGAAAACAAAAGTGAAAGCGAAATAAAAAACGAATGGACAAAAAATAACAAAATTAAAGTCATCACAACAGAGTCATATGTAAAGTAGGAATGATCATTTTATTCACATATTCAACAATTTTAATGAATTCTTTAATAGTGAATGTGAAATTTTACTTCAATTACATCATAAATAAGATTTCATAAGGTCTATTTAAAAAGTAACGAATACTAGCAAAATTCAAGAACTTCGTACGTACGTACGTACGAAGTTCAAGTTGCTATACCACACTAGCACAGAGATGTAAATGTCAATTCAAATCCCATATTGGTACAGATAGTGGAAATATTAGCGGTTTTGGATAAGATTAGGGTTAGTGGATTTTCAAGAGGTATAATTCAGTGAAATAAATTTAAAAAGAGAAAGATGCATCTGCGCCACTGCAAACGATTTTAAGGCATGTCGTACAAGGTCGCTAACCATCGTCTCACGGACCCCAACCAGGTAGTGTACACCTACCAACACGGCTCAGTCGACTTGCCAATGACTTCATGGATTTGTGCCACGTTTTGATTTGGCCAAAACATGAAAAAGAATGAATGGTAATCTGTTAGAACTGGAAAGGAAAGCCTAGGACAGAGTAGGTTGAAGAATGCTGGTCGGTGGCCTGTGTCCCATTAAGGGTAACAGTTATGTGTAAGTGTAAAGTAGAACAAATTAAAAACAATGTTTGCGAAACACTAGTCAAATCTGAATTTGTTTGACAAAATCATCAAAATAAATCCGATCATAGAAATAGTTCTCCTAACAATAATTGTTTTAACATATTCCAATGTTAAAATCCAGGTTTACAGTATGAGTGTATATGAGTCATCTAGTGTGAAATATAATCAGACTGAGGTATTGTGTAAAACATGTTTTAAACATGCTTTAAATGCAATGATCATTGAACAGATAAATTATTTGTTTAGGATTAAATGAATTATCATGGTTGACACAACAATGAAATATTGAACTTGTTATAAACCTTAACAAAAGAACAGACTGATAACAACCGATAGCATTTACTGCAAGGTGATTTATTTTTAAATGTCCCATAATGGTAGTCATATGTAAAGTAGGAATGATCATTTTATTCACATATTCAATAATTTTAATGAATTCTTTAATAGTGAATGTGAAATTTTACTTCAATTTTAATCATAATTAAGATTTCATAAGGTCTTTTTGAAAAGTAACGAATATTAGCGAAATTCAAGAACAGTTATTGACATCAATCAACAGCAATGTAGAACTTCGTACGTACGTACGTACATCAGTCCAAGTTGCCATATCACATTAGCACACAGAGATGTAATTGTCAATCCTAATCCCATATTAGTAGATGTAGTAGAAGTATGAACAGTAAATCAGAGAGATTAGGGTTCAAAGATATTATTCAAGAAGTATAATCTAATGATCCCTAGATCAATCAGAGTTAGACATTAACACCGTTGGATGCCGGCTCAGTAGTCCGATGGTAAGGCGTTCGCCTACAATGCCAAAGGTCCCGGGTTCGAATCCTGCGAGGAGCAGGAGTCGTGGATGCGCACTGCTGAGGAGTCCCATACTAGGACGAAACGGCCGTCCAGTGCTTCCAGGTTTCTAATGGTGGTCTAACAATGATTGATTACACATTTGAAATCATTAATCAATCATCAATGATTGATTAACGATTTCAAATGTGCTAATGAAATAAACTTACAAAGGAAAATGCCAACATGATGAGGAAATCAGAAGTTTAGGATTTGAGAGAACACAATAAATGAATGCACCTGCACAATTGCAAAACAGTATCAGTTATTGACAGGTAGAACAGAAATAAAGCTTTTTATCGATCATGATGCAATTTTGCTTTTTCTCTTTCATTATTACTTAATTTTTTTAAATAAAAATTCATACTCTCTTGGTTGAATATAAAATTGACAAGTGTTATGTAGAGAGAGAACATTAATAGTAAACAATTCAACTAAACAACTCAATAACATAACGAACAACTCTAGTAGATTTACATTACCTGGAATTATTATTCTCAGGCCCAAAGCCTTCCACTCTTACACATTAAATGCTGAGAAGATAAAGCGAGCAGTTAAATAATTGTATTAACCGTAGCTCTTTATGCATGATATATAATGGTGAATTTGTAGGAGGTATTTAAAAAAGTGTGATCTTGAAAACTAGTTAAGAAAATTAACATAAATCAAAGATAAAAATTAAACATTTGAAAGTCATAATTTAAAATACTCTCATTAATCGATTCTAGTCAGTCAGGTGTCGATTCTAGTCAGTTATTAATTGGTTTCCTCCTGAAATCTATTTCAATAGTGATACAAGGAACAACAATTGAACAAGTAAATCGTCGATCAAAGAAAGACATCTAATCATCATATCAAATTCATTGTTCCTACAAAAAATTATCGTACAGAGATATACAAATTACCACACTACTGACATGACAGACAGACAGACAGATACACGGCAGAACTTCGTACATAAGTACATCAGTCCAGGTTGCTGCCATACCACATTAGCACAGAGATGTAACTGTCAGTTCAAATCCAATAGTGGTAGCGATAGTAGAATTATTAGCAGCAATGGAGAAGATTAGGGAGCGAATATATGATATATATAATTCAGTGAGATAAATTTAGAAGGAGAAAGATAGAGACATGAATATGAACCGACTGAAGGATATTGATTTTTTAGATTATTTAATCAATGAATTTTCGCCTTAAAATTCTAGTCAATTAAAAGGTTATCAATAATTAGCAGGTAAAACTATGGAATACAATTAAACACCACTAGAATTGATCAACAAGTTAGTCAATATGCAACAAGCAATTCTTGATGATCCAATTATATATATAAATTTCACTGAACATAAACAGCTTCAAAAATCATTTCCAAAATCAATAAGATTATATATACATTTACCTGAAACTCCTAGTTCACATGTAGTAGAACAAGATTGTATAGTATCATTACCATTGGATACTTCATTTGGAATATCAACAGATTCAACAGAATGTTGACTATTTTCAATTTGATCATCAGTTGATGATTGATTTTGTTTGACAAGATAAACTGCAGTAGTTGAATAGAGAAGAGCAGGAAATAGAGGTTGTTGTCGTTCATGTGCCATTTCGACTAACATTCGTAATGGTCCATTTGGACATAAAACAGCGACTATATCTGAAAGAAATATTATTTTTTGTTTCAAATTTAAGGTTTAAAAAAAAAAGAATTCATAAAATAATATTAACTGATAATTTAAACAATTTCGATGACTCGCTTGAATATTTGTGCTACCTGTTTCCTAACATCAATACATTTCAACAAGTTACCTCTGTTTATCGGTTTTACCATGTCAATTATGTCTATTAAGGGAATAATCTATTCAGGCGTATATATAAAAGGTTTATGATATATCACTTCACAAGGTACAAGTAGGTACAGTCCGAGACATATCAGTGGTCCGCAATCTGAACGTTGATTAGATGTCAACCCCTAAACTGCTTACTTGCAACTGTCAATCACGAATGGTTTTATAAAGGAAACTTGTTGAAACATCCTGTCCTAGGAATTTCATATTGTACCAAGCATATATAATGTTGAATCAAATTATTATTATTATTACTTAGAAATTATATAAGCCTGCATATTTGTTCTAATAGATTGAATATATAAGACAAGGGTTATACAAATGTTATACAAATAGATTTTTCTAATACTATATATTTAAAGAGAAAAACGAATCACATTCCTATTTACCAAAGATTGATTGATATATTACTGTACACAATCCTTATGGGAATTCGTCAAGCATTTTTCACCTATATACAGGACAAAAGACAAACTAATTGCTAAAAATGCAATAACATACACTTATAAACATCAAGCTTTTTTGTTTTTACAAACACTACATTACACAAGAGAAAACCAAATAAGAATTCGACTCTGAAATAAGTTAACAATCAGCGATTTTTAGGAATAATTTAGCACAAGTTCCATAAGTAAATATGTTCCGAACTTTCATCATTTTAAAATCTACGTCTAGTGTCATTAGTAAGGTACAGTCACCCTTATAAAATGAATAACTCCTCCAGTTGCAGTCTAAGATGATGAGATGGGCCTTGGATGATAAAAAAAATCACAAAACTATTTAATTTACCGATTATAATTGCTACACTAATAACTAGCATAGAAATGAATTTACTAAATTAATACCAAGAAGTCTTGACAGATGAAGATCAACCAAGTCCTTAAATGCCCTGGTACGGTTAAGAGTGGAGAGAGCCTGCTTTGCCTCTCAAAATGCTCTCACATGGACACGCACAAATAGCTACTTACATTGAAGTCCCACTTACTGCCTCCTCGTAGCAAGAGCGACGGTTACGAAATCGAGAGGATAAAAACCGAATGTCCGGAGCTTAAACCGAGTTGATAAGCACAGAGTACATAAGTCAATATTTCGATTAAGTGACCAAAAAGAGTAGTGTCCTTCGTAAAGCAAAAAGGCCTTATGCTCGATCTGTTAGCAGGAAATTGATTTGATTTGAGTACGTTTAACGTAAGGTTATGTTGGAGTACACTGATTGGCTGGCTGTTAGCCAATTAGCGCCAGGGGACAACTGGAGAAGACTACAGAATGTTTTTTTTGTACAATTATAAATATACCAACAGTTTTCTGATTGTAATGCACTCCTATTCAACTTGGTTTATTTGGAATACATATATATGCACCTTCCAAGGCGGTATATTGATTTTTGGGAACTACTCAAGTAAGGTCAAGTATCTAAAGAATACTAAGCAATAAGAGTACCTGGATTAGCAAGAGACTTAACCCAACCCAGTGTGCCGTTTAAGATATTCACTGTTGTGAATTTAGGTACTTGAATGAATGTTTAATATGAACATTTGTCGTAGTTAGAATAAACAGTTTGATAGAGATTGATCCCGAATTAGATTAAACAGTCTGAAAATAATCTCGGGAAAGAAGCTAGGATTATTAGATTGCCAGACAAAAATGTAAAGCTATATAAATTTTAATCATTATTATTTAAAACATATAATTTTGGATCTAATGTCTGGAACAAATAAACTATCTATCCCTTCTTAGTTTGACAATCAATGTCAATTTATGGCAATGAAATAAAAACAATCATGAATCGATTTATGTTTTCATAATGAACCTATAAGATGATGATAAATATTCAGTTAATAAGAAAAGCAAAAGTCTACTAGATTTCTCTTTTAGTTTAAGAAAAAAATAAATAAATAATATACCATATAACAAGACAATATTGTATTGAATGTGTAAAAACAGACATTGAACAATGAAAACACTATTATTATTATTATTATTGATCTATTTATTTCAAGTGACATTTACTGTTTCATGCAATAAACAAGACAATATTAGACGTTGAGTAAAAAAAAAAGCTTCAGTAACAATCTTATCGTAAGTCAGTCAGTCAGTTGCAACCTAGAACTTCGTACGTAAGTACATCAGTTCATGTCGCCATACCACATCACCACAGAGATGTAATTGTCAATTCAAATCCAATAGAAGAAGAGTTAGTAAGGGTATTAGAAGTAATCGGAGAGGTTAGGATGAGAAAATATTATCTTATCGTAATGGCAATATGAAACTGAATGCATCTAATATCATAAAGTTAACTTATACATTGGAAAAAAAACGTAACTACGCCCAAACTATTTAAAAATGCCGGTTTTAAATATCTATACAGATAAAAGATGTTTAGACTACGCACATAATTGAAAATATTTTAAATATATCCTAGTTATAATCGCAGTCATTACAAAAGACCAATGTAATATGGTACATACAAGTGTGGTAGGTTCAGTTATCCAATTTATAATTAACACAGTAAGAGGAGATTATAAGAAGTAAATAATTAACATATATCTTAGCAAAAATGTTAAGAGACATGGAAAAAATTTAGGCTTCTGAATCACAAACTGATAGTTGATAAGCAGATGCCCCACCGAACCTGGAACTGTTGGAACGACATCTTTTAATAACATTATTTGTAGGTCTTGATAATACGATTAGATACTCATATCTTTGACCTCCTTCACCAATGAACACAGACATATTGCTAGGTAGTCATCATTTTAACTAAAATCAATGTAGGATTGATTTATGAATGGAAGTTTGACAAAAACATTTCTAAAAACCCATACTACTTATTAGTTGTTAGTAACACAATACACTTAAGTAAATTTTAGTACGAACACAAAGGTACGCATCTCTAGGATAATGCAAAAATACTTAATATTATTATATCCTTAATAAAATACATACTCCCATTTCTACCCAGTCCATATCGACTTTCTATTAACTCTATGTAGAACGCATTCTTTACCAAGGATGTAAAAACATTGTTAGTAGAGTAAAATGAATACATTTCGTATTGAGGTTTCGCTTCAATTTAAATCTTGACATGAAATTGATTAACAAATCAAACAATAAATCTATGCCCATTTTGAATCACAATGGGATTCAATGGTAGAAGACATTGCAAACTTGTCTGGTGATCAACTCTAAGGTCTTAATGATAGCTATTTTCTAGAAAGATAAATCTCATCACCCCTCGTTTAAAATGCAATGATGATTGACTTTTGAATTGAGGAAATTCAAGATTCAGGCTCTACTACTCGTTTTGTATGATCCATATATCGTTCAGTTTAACTTTTAATTTGATTTTCCACATAAGCCAAGTCACATATTTCATAAGTACTTGAGTAATTCGCTTAATAAGTGATCTGAAGTAACCTCACAGAGTTTCGACCACTTATTAGGTCCACGACAGAGTTAGGATGTAATGCTGGAAATTAGGTGTAGGAAGCCAAGGTTAGATTCTTTATCACAAAGTGACATCAACTATAATACAAAAATACTTTATAACTGTATGCATGAAAATAGATCTCGTGTAGAAATTCATGATGCGCTGCCACCTTAAATCTAATGGTTTAATTTACAAAGTATCATGCCACTTGCTACCAATGAAACTGCAGTTTGACAACCATAGTAAGCGCCATGAAATTGAAGCCACTGCCACAATTCGAATTGACCTATCCACAAAGTATGATGTCAATATCTACTGTTTGAAATTGATTATTGACATGTGAATTTTAAAACAAACGATTCAAAAAAAATCATCAAAATGAATAAGAGTAGCAATTTTTATTTAAAAATTGTTAGTGACTGTCAGTCAGTCAGTCAGATGCAACGTAGAACTTCGTACGTAAGTACATCAGTTCATGTTGCCATACCACATCAGCACAGAGATGTAATTGTCAATTCAAATCCAATAGTAGTAGAGGTAGTAAGGGAATTAGAAGTAATCGGAGAGGTTAGGATTAGAAGATATTATTCAAGAAGTATGATTAAATGAGAAAAGTTTAGAGAGTCAAAACTAGAGGTGTTGAAGAATCCAGAAGATTAGGATTTGAGAGAACACAAAGAATAAATGCACTGGCGCCATTGCGAACGATTTTGAGCCATGTCATTCAAGGTCTCTAACCATGGATTATTATCATCTCGCGGACCCCAACCAGGTAGTCGACAATTACCGACATGGCTCAGTCCACTAGTCAATGACTTCATGGATTTCTGCCATGTTTTGGTCTGGCCGCCCCTAACTTTCTTCCAACCTACTCCTACACCACAAAACAAAGTTCGTCGAGGCAGTCGGTGGTTGGGCATACGCAACACATGTCCCAACCACCTCAACTGATGAAGTTTCACCACTTCATCGATTGATCTGCCATCCTTGCCTAGTACTCGTTTCCTAACGACAGCATTGCTTACTCGGTTGTCCCACGGTATACGAGCAATGCTGTAGACTAGAAAAATATAATAAGGTTTTAAAATACTTCCTAGTTGTTACTAACTTCGTAAAAAAGATAGTTAATAAAGAAAACTTTTATATTTAACCAGACTGTGGGGATTATTAACACTAATAGTGCTGATAATGATTGGATTGTAATAATTAAGTCGAAGCACTAGATACAAGAGTTACCTATTGTATCAAGTGATACAACTACGAACCTTGTTTGAATTCTATGTTACACACCTGAGTATTTTGTTTAAGTATAAAACAAGTAAATGGTATGCAATAACATAACCTAATACGTTATGAGATTCCAATAGAAAATCGTATTTCTTTAAAGAGAATGCCTACAGTTTCTAAACTAAGAAATGTACATAGGAGGATGGTGATTAAAGCAAAACCACAAATTATTTACTTGGTAATCAACCTAAAAAATCATTAATTGGACTGGCATGATCTTTTGGAACTTCATCCAATTTCAATCAATAGTTACAACTAACAATCTGCAATAACTAAAATATTCAAATCACTGATTTATCATCATAGCCGAAACAATTCCCAGTGTTTGCAGTATGTTAAAAGAACAAAAAAGAAGGATTAAAAAAAGAATTATTAAAAGCAAATAAACTAACCCCAAATACTTAACGCTGCTAAGACAAGCCAACATGTCCACTTTGGCAGATATTTTAAAAACATTAATGCAATCTGTGCAGATATAAATATGAGATAAGCTTGTTGTAAAATTAATGGTCCACGCCAATGTATCACTATCATTCCTACAACACCAAAATTCCATAAAGCAAATGCTACCGTGATATAATCAACAAAAACACCCATAGCTCGAAGAACTTCACTATATAAAAGAATAATAATAATCACAGAGTATCTTTTTTAAATCAGGAAAAAAAACATAAAAATGTAAGTGATGAGAATTGCAATATGAAAATTGTCAACACATTCTCTGGCACGAAAATTATCTCGAAAAAATGTCAAATAAACACTCACAATTTAAATCAATCTAATAAAATGAATTTATAATCGAAATTACTAATGGGTGAGTTTTGAGTTTTTTTTTGTACAATGTGACAGTATATTTTATCATGAATTGATATCGATAGAAATGTAGTTGAAAATAAAAAAAAAGAAGCAGTAAATGATTGATTTAGTTCAGCTGAGATTCCCTAACAGTGTGAATTCACGACCCCCCACACAAGATAAGATCTAAAACCTTGATGTTTACCGCCGAAGATGCTACATATTTAAATTGAGACAGAATTCAAAACGATTTTTATGTTGAATATTAATCAACTTGACCTCACTAGTGAGTTACTGTCCTACTTCCAGCTTAACTGACTATCTTACTACTGATATACAAATAATATGAAGAATGTATAAGGATAGACAATTTATTCTTGCTTTTATTAGCTATACACTACTGTTTATACGGTTATTTCTAACTCTACTGTTTATATTCATCATAAACAATAAGTGTGGTGTGAGCTACTTATAAGTAGTATATAACGTGAGTGTCAACGTAATGTCTGGCAGCAAAAGATGGGGGAAGATCAAGAAAGGAAGAGTTAGAAAACAATGGAATTTGTATGAAACGCATGAATAGTGACAATCGATTGATGTTTTGCAACAGGAACAGTCCAGTTCGATAGGATGGACTGATAATTTGCAAATGAACGATTTACGATATGGTTTTCCAATTTTACTGAGTAACTCTGTAATTTTCGTTAAATACAATTCGGTTGCCCCACCTGTGTTCTCATTCACTACATAAGTAGTATTCAAAAGAATGAAATCGAATTTGATTATGTTTTTATTCGATAGCTTAGCATTCATTACTCGGTGCAAATATATGTTACCAAGTTTTCTAGGATAATGTTACAATAATAGTAATACCCTCTTTGTTTTCTATGCGATGTAGAATATTGCAACTTGTAAACTGATTCATACAATCCTATTGGATTCCAAAAATGAGTTATTTCTGTCTCTATGTCTATCTACCGCTATTGATAAATGTAAATAGACAAGCAGTTTAACTTTTTTCAAAGAAATAAACTATTACTTACGCAAAAAACATCAAGGATATTAGGAAAAGCAAGAAGACAGTTGTCATAATTATCCAACCTCGAATAAACTACAAAGGAAATAATTTACAAAAAAAAGTTCAGCAATTTAATGTAATATTTAATTTTACAAGTGAATGAGACAGGAATCTTAAAACTTTATGCAGGATTCATACAAAAAACGGTAAATCATTTTGATATCCATTTCATATGCACGATTAACATGAGGATTTATAGAAAATTCTATGCAAAATTGTTTACCTGTCTTACCTTATAACAATGATACTTGAATAATAAAACAAGAATACATGTCATTACGACAACAACACTCATAAATATCAAAGTATTAGCTATTGTTTGCCATGTTTGTGTGCCAATATCTGCATCCGGTGTATGAAAAGGTGTATACAACAAATACTGATCCGTATGTCCATAAAAGTCAACAGTTGAAGCGACAGCAACAACGAATAACATACAAATGGTTACTGGTATAAATAAACTAAAATGATGATATAAAAAGCACAAAATAGTGTAGTTATAATAATGCGGTAATGATAAGATTGCAATAACAGAATACATAAAGATGTTTTTATTATAAATTGACATTTAGCGAAGAGGTATTAAACACGACGCACTAGATAGAATATATAACGATCTCCATGATCAAACTAATGACCTGCACACGAAAAAGGGATTATCTATACTGATGATACCATAAATCAGCATTTTCGAAGTTCAAAACACTTAACCGTATAGCTCAACTGCCTGTTAAGTTGAATAATACATATTTAAAGTTACTTCTGATTATAGAGCTAGTGGTTTAATATTAAAAAACTCTTTATAATACCATCCAAACTTTACTAACAATTAGTAGGATTTTTATACGCTGGTATGTTCACTAAATCACTGGAGGATTTGCTTTTACAGACCAAAAGGAAACAGTTTCTCTCATGATTCCAAACGGTATTTTTATGGCAATTTGAAATGATGTATACACGTACGAAGTACTACGTCGTAGCTGACTAACCGACTAAAACGTAAACAATTTGAGATTTTTGATACAGAATCCTCAAACCTTATATGGATTATTTAAGAGGGTTCAAAACTAATAAACATTACGATTACTTTCACGAAAAAAATATCCGGTACCTAACAACCTTCCGACATAACTTAATATTAAAGGTGAAACACATCCTTACCACCGGAATCTTAATGCAACACTGGATCTCCTGATCTAATAGGTTGTGCTTTAGTGACATAATGAAAACAAAGTGAACTGTTACATCATATACTCGCTCACTGGTGAGCAAAACGAAATGTATATGGCTTAAAATGTAGGTCTAGGTTATGGAGAACATCAACATAAATGGGTTTTAAATTCAACATATTCTTTTATATCACTAAAATCACTTTGAAAAATTAACCTGATTATCTGCTTTGCGCCATAATAAAGCATTTGGTCAGGATTGATGGAATCGATAGATTCATGGGATGAGAAGCTATGACCAGGTAAACGATTACGAGGTGGTGAACGAGATGTAGGAGGACCACTATGCGACTGCTCCTCTGGATTATTGTTTAATTGTTCAAAGGAGTGAGACGAAGACTGATTGACTGACATTGATATACTGATTGTAAGGACAAAATTTATATTTTAGAGAAGGGATTTATTCGAAAATTAAAATAATTAGGATCGGAAACTTATATAAAAGCATCTACGGCACATAAAAGCATAGGATAAAAACAATAACACTTCAGTAACCAGATGTAGGTTCATGAATTAAGATATTCACTTACTTACAATAAAAGGACTGTATCTTAGTCTACTAATTTTTTAAGATGATTTGATGTTCGTAATCGTCATTTGATATATATGAGTGCTTAGACAACTGAATCACCAGTCTTATTATTAAAAACCCACCTATTATAGTAACATTCTCAAATGCTTAAGACAGAACGAGATTACAAATATAGGCGTTTACTGCGAAATTGGATTATATCTTAGCAGTAGTAACTTAAGACTGTCAAATATAATAACTGTAACTCCAACAACATAACAAACATGCAAGGAATAAAATGGCTTCACTAAATCAAACCAGTAAGTATGCTCCTAAAGGATCCGATCACTCCCAATCTGTACGAACACGAAGAAAATTTCAGCTTGTTTAACAGTGAAAAATGATTAGTAATCATTTTATTGAACGTATATTGCAGTTCAAAGTGGAATTTAAAAGAAATAGCCTTACTATTATTAGTAGACTTCCGGTAGTTGACAACTTGATGGTAAAAACGAAATCTTGTCCTGGATTTACATGATGGTGATTTTGAGAAATTTAGTCCTGCTTCTGACGATGATATAAATGACTAAATTATTATTTGAGATACGACACGGAGGCATAAAGTTAAACTTTATCCTGCGACAAGACGAAAGAATAGTTTAAGAAACCTGATTACGGAATTAGTACCCATTTATTAAAACTGCTTAAGAACGAACGTTCAGTTCATAGGAAGTAAACTGAATGCTTAAATACAGTATATTAGATAAGTAACATGATGAGCATGACGAACCTTAAACAAGTCATTAACATATCACCTGAAATAATTAAGGGAGCCATAACAATCAAAACCTTTACTCAAGTATTCTGTCATCTTAAAGCCATGATTCGCAATCACCCGTAGGTCATTTTGTATTAATGTTGCACAAACTGAGTGCTGGGGGAATTTTCCGAGTAAAAAGTTTGTTAACTTATGATTGGCAGAAGAGTGGGAAACCAACATTTGGATCATTAGACAAATCCCTAAACTACATCTTTACGTTTGTAACTAAATACCATTAATTCAAGCAAGTCCCGGCTAACGATGACTACTAAGTCAGTGTGAGCTGATTACAATATCAGGAAGTCTGAAATATTAGTGCCTCAACCCAATGGAAGAGTGGAAGATTGCATGAAGCATAAGTCAAAGTAATAAGAAAGGAAGAATAAAGAGCATTACATAAAGATAGTAATACCACATTAGCAGTGGAAGACAACACTGATGGAGCCCAGGTATAATAACTACTTTTGCAATGACCATTACTTTCTTGCCCTCGGCTTCTACGCATGTCTCCATCCAATCCCTAGACATTGTGAGCATTAAATCATTCTATCTCACTGGTCTTTTAAATAAACTTGCTATGAGTAAATCGATCGTGCCCAGTGAGATTCATCGTAAACTACCGATATAAAATTTTATTCGAACTCCTCAAAAAATGTTTTAAACTATCTGTATACCAGGCTGTAGAAAACAATTAGCAATAACACATGTGCAAGATCAAGACAGACTGATGGTTGAAACTAAAAATCAACAGCGCAAGGGGTCGTGCCAGTTAAATTTGGCGCAAAAACCTGAGAAACACGGTCTACATTCGGACTGACTTATCTGTCAACAACTTTTTGCCACCGCGAAATCCCCGTCTTTAGAGCACCGTATAAAGACTTGTATAATTTCCAAGGTCGGAAACATTTAACATTGATAAGATGTATGACAACGGTTCAATAACTTTCCCCTCATAGAAGAATAACCTTAGGTACTTTCATTTTCCAGTGAAACGAACCTACCAGATTGAATAATTCTGAAAGTACGCATGTTTATTCGAAATCACTGGAATGGTAAGCCAGCTTGGCCAAAAAGATTTTGATTACGTGTTCGTCGCAGATTAAGATGAAGTTTACCGTACTTACATACGGATTATATGCATATATATATGTATATATATATATATTTTACATTTTTCAGAGCCTTTCGATTAACTCAACGCCTACCGTTGTGAGGTTTGTCATTCCCGATCTATTGCTAATGTAATATTCGCAGCCCTCCTACTCTCAGCCGCCTTTGTCTTGTTCATAAATGAATTTATTTTCTCATCTTATGGTGACATGTAGTCCGGTGTGTTTGATATACAAACCATGTGTGCTTGAAATATAACAAGAATGTGGTGTTTGAATTAACTAGTGACTTCTTGTTGTTGTTGAATGCTTGATTTCGAATTCTAAATACAGTACATTCGTTCGTGCTTATCCCATAGTTCTTGATTCACATACTTCTAATCATCATACTGGCGTCGCGGTGGAGCAAAATTTCATAAGATGATTCGTCAAAACGACCAAAAGGTTAAGGAATTCAGTCTTGAATTGCAGAAACAAGCTGTCAAATGTAATGTCGGTGATCAACTTCATGTGCAGCTGAGAGACCGATTAATTGCAGGAATTAACATACCTAGTTTGGAAAGAGAGCTGTTAAGAATGTCAAACTGTTCCTTTCAAGATGTTAGAACTGCGTGTATTAACTACGAGGCGTTGAATGAACTTGATACTCAGTCGATGAAGATTTCCAATACTTTGATTAGTTGTCATGATGAAATACAATCTCAGGGTCAATCAAAATTGTGTTCGTTTAACAGTGGTTCCTATTCTCGTGTAAATATGAACGGTGTTTCAATAAAGAATTACAAAGGAAATCACAAAGGTGAGACCAAGTTTGGCAAATGTTTATCATGTGGAAAACTTCATTCTCGTAATTCATGTGCATTTCGCAATGCTAAATGTTTTAGATGTGGTAAGATAGGACACATTCAAGCAGTATGCAAAGCTACTGTTCATTTTGCCTCAAGTAGTACTAAATCTTGTAATTTAGATCCCAATAATTCAGCTGATCCTAATGATCATTTATCTTTGTCTACCATTTCGAAAGGTAATGCTCATATTCAAAAGCGATTATATACATCACTTGGTTCATGTCATGACTTTATTGTGGACACAGGCAGTATAGAGTCCATTATTTCATTCAAGAACTTGAAATCGTTAGATCCTAACGTTGTGGTACGACCCACTGAAGTATCAATATTGGGGATTACTGGACACAGACTGCCTATACGAGGATGTTGTGAATTGCTAATAAGAGATGATAATTCCTCATACATACCTTGTGAATTTTTAGTTAGCGAAACAGGACTGTCAATACTGGGTTTAAAGAATTTGAAAAGGCTTAAAGTGGAGTTGTCTTTCCTAGTTTCTAAAGAAAATTCTGATGCTTTACTTAAAGATTTGATAGCCACGTGTGCTAAGTGCAGTGGAGGTATGAAAATCCAGCCTATAAAACTTCAAGTACAGGGTGATCCAGTCTTTCTCAAAAGACGAATAATTCCTTATGGTCTTCGAGATGCAGTGCATAAGACATTGAATGATTTGTGTGCAAAAGGCATAATTGAACCGGTTCAGTCTTCTGCATGGGGTACTCCTATTGCTACGCCGCTGAAATAGGATGGCAAGACTCCTAGAATATGTGGTGACGATATACTAACATTGAACTCCCGTTTGTTGAAGCAAACATGCACGACGGTAGAGGCTGAAGATATTCTAAATCGACTTCATGGTTCTAAAGTGTTCTCGAAAGTTGACCTAAAAGATGCTTATCTTCAAATCCCTTTAGATCAATCCTCATCTATTTTGACGACAATTAATACTCCTTTTGGTCTGTTTAAATACAATTTCCTTCCATTTGGTCTAAGTTGTTCTCCAGCCATATTCCAGGAAGTTATGAATAAGGTGGTTAATGATCTTGAAGGTGTTGAAGTTTATCAAGATGATCTGATTGTTCATGGTGCTGATAAGGGAGTTCATGACCAGAGACTTATTGCCTTATTGCGTCGTTTAATTGAGAAGAATATTACAGTAAATCCAAATAAGTGTTCATTTTGTGTATCTAGTTTTGAATGTCTTGGATACCTAGTTGATGGTAATGGTTTTAGACCAGATATGAAACGACTAGCTCCACTGACAAATGCACCGTCTCCAAAAAATCTTACGGAACTACGTTCACTAGTGGGTGCTCTTCAATACTATTCCCGTTTTATTCCTAATTTTTCTTGTCGTGCAAATTGTTTATTTAATATTTTGACATCCAATTCATTCAAATGGGGTGAGGAACAAGAGTCATGCTTACGTAGTCTACTAAAGTTTCTTCAAAGTGATGCTGTTCTTCGAACTTACTCCCCTAGTGTACAGTCTGTGCTTATCACTGATGCATCACCTGTGGGTATTGGTGCAGTTTTGGAACAGGAAGGTAGACCAGTTATTTGTGTTTCACGCAAACTTACTGTTACTGAACAAGGCTATTCACAGACTCAGCGAGAGGCATTAGCTGTGTTTTGGGCTGTTAAAAGACTTCATAAATATTTATTCGGAAAGAAATTCACTATTGTTACTGATCATGAGGCTTTGCAGTTTATTTATCATCCTGAAAAATCCTTAGCACGTGCCTCAGCTGCTATGGTTCAACGATGGAGTATTGCTTTGAGTGCCTACGACTATACGGTTCAGCACAGGAGTGCCAAGCAAATTCAACATGTTGACTACATTTCTCGACAGTCATTACAAGAAAAACCTGTTAATACTTCAGACTGTTTGTTGGTGCAACCTTTACCAGTGAAACGTCCAGATCTCATTAGAGAAACTCGTAGAAACTTTGGATGTATAATTAATGCTATACGGAAAGGTTGGAATGCTAATCTGAAACGTAGATTCCCTATCTATTTTTCAAAGCGGGATGAGCTATCCACTACTCCTGATGGTATTTTGTGTTTAAATGATCGGGTTGTTATTCCTCCTTCATTGCGTAAAGCTGTCCTGGAAGATCTTCATAGTGGACATTTAGGTGTTGAGAAAATGAAGTCCTTGGCGAGGCTCACGTGTTGGTGGCCAGAGATAAATGCAGATATTTGTCGTACAGCAAACAATTGCGAAAAGTGTCATAAGCTGAAAAATCAGCATTCGAAGTGGATTGATTCTATTGCCGCCTCAACATTTAATGAGCTGGAGAGGGGAGCAGATACCTTTCCACTGCAATATAGAAATGCCAGACATTCGGTGACGAAAGAGACTCCATCAAAACTATTAAAATGAAGAATTCTTCGGTCGAATATAAGATGTTTGGAGTCTGCAGAAGTTACATATTATCATGGCAATGATCTTCGACCATCCACGGGGATTGTTCTGAAGAATATCGGGATATCTATGGTGCGACTTCTAGATATCAATGACTTAAGTACACACAATCGACATGTTGATCAAAGACAATTCCAGGAACCAGGTGAGTCTGTTCCAATTTCGGTTGTTAATTCTAATACTAATGAGAGCATTCTAGATAACACAGAGCCTTTATCCAATACACTGTCTGACAGACACAGGATGAATTTGAGAAGAAGACGTACAATTGATTACAGACACTTGGATTGCAATTTAAGCTGTGGCGGATGTAGTGTTTGAATTAACTAGTGACTTCTTGTTGTTGTTGAATGCTTGATTTCGAATTCTAAATACAGTACATTCGTTTGTGCTTATCCCGTAGTTCTTGATTCACATACTGTAGAATTCTTTTGAATGTTTTGCGTTTTGGAAAATCCCTCCATGTTTACATATTTTTGCTATGACATGATGGACTTTTTCTCTTGACATTTTTGGTATTTTATTTGATTCCAATTTGAGATTTTACCATTGTATGTTGTTATTCTTTCCATATTTTGTACTTATATTGAAGTTTTTGTGTTTGCTTCTGAACTGTACATATATTGTTTAAATTTGATATAATATGGCTACCGCCACATTTTTGGATAGACGCGGTGGCTGCTGGACTTAGTGTCACTTACTAGCTATTGTAATAGATACTCTACGGAGTAATTTAGTCCTGGAAGAAACAAAAACATCGTAAGCCTCTGTATTTCCATTTTATAACAATATAGAGACGGTTTTCTCCTAGAATTTTTGGCCTTCTGATTTGGCTGGGACGTGGATCTAGGAGTATCGTACCGGTGTGTTTCTATTGGACGCGATTAGGACAGCCGCCGGCGAAATAAATTCTACACATACTTCTAATCATCATAAAGAATTTTGTGGAGACTAAAGTATAAAATTCTGGATCAAGAGGCAGTTCTTCAAACATGTGAATAACATCCAGCGCAGGTGGTACAAAAACACTAGCAACTGTAGAAGATGTTTGACTGCAAGCATTGGTACGAAAACGTCTTTCATTCAAGTATTTGCACTGAAGCTGCACAAAGAAGCACAAAACGAACTTACAGAATAGGAATCTCCTGGAACCGGGTGTAGAATTTATTTCGCAGGCGGCTGCCCTAATCGCGTCCAATAGAAACACACCGGTACGATTCTCCTAGATACCCGTCCCAGCCAAATCAGAAAGCCGAAAATTCTAGGAGAAAACCGTCTGATGTTTATGTTTCTTCCAGGACTAAATTACTCCGTAGAGTATCTATTACAATAGCTAGTAAGTGACACTAAGCTCAGCAGCCACCACGTCTATCCAAAAATGTGGCGGTAGCCATATTATATCAAATTTAAACAATATATGTACAGTTCAAAAGCAAACACAAAAACTTCAATATAAGTACAAAATATGGAAAGAATAACAATATACAATGGTAAAATCTCAAATTGGAATCAAATAAAATACCAAAAATGTCAAGAGAAAAAGTCCATCAGGTCATGGCAAGAATATGTAAACATGGAGGGATTTTCCCAAAAACAAAACATTCAAAAAGAATTCTACACCGGCCCGCAAAATCCCTCCATGCAAAAACAGCAAGCGTTAACGACACCTTAATTAGGGTTCCCATGTTATCCCCTAATCCACACCGGAATAACGTGTAGGACTTACAGCAGTACGCCTACCCGCCATCCAACATGGATATGACCTATCGCGCTAACTAGATACCTATACTTTCCCATCAGGCCCTTGATTCCCCTATCTATCGTGGAATGACCTAACGGTAGTATAAACCTTCCCCAATTAACCCATACGAACATGAACAACGCGTCGCAAACCTGGTCATATCCTATCCAAGGACTACATTCTCTATCGTGGGGACGAGTCGCCAATCCACCACCACTTGCTCTGATCAGCAGAGACCATGAAGTCCGTGATGCCAACTTATCAACAGAAGTTTTCGACCCATAACTAATATGCAAGGGTGAGATTTCCAATTTTGACATTTCGTCGTCTCCAGAAGACCTTAAGTAGCATGACGTAGGATCAATATTTATCCTTCCATCTCCTGATGCAGAGGAGGTTTGAACAGTGTTCATCATCGTCGGTAACTCATTTGTCACATCAGTGACATCCAGTTTATTGTCAACGTCTAAATGATTCCGTTCTACATTAGCATCCGTTTCCGCGGCACATGACATATGCTCAACAATAGCATCGTCATCACACATCACTGTAGACTGTCTGTTACCATCAACCATTTTCTTCTCATCATCACTCGACTGACGGTCAACCGTAATAGGAACAGTTACAGCTGCACAACCTTGTGCATCTTCAATCAACTTAACCTTCGTGACGAGGTCCAACGGCGTCGAAACACTAGGAGGCTCACTCGATGAAGTCGATAAACTAGTCCCTATAAGTGGACTGCTGACACTTTCTATATCCTTATTATCACTGTGACTATTGAGGTTCTGATGGCTACTATTTCCATAGCTAATCGTAGCATCCGTAAGAGCATGAGGTTCAGGCTTTTTAGTAATAGTAGCATCATGTCTCCTAGGCTTCTTAACCGTTACTGTATCACCATCACTTATCCTAGAAGCTACTCTAGGTCCAGTTATATAATTTACCCTAACTGAAGGGTTCCGAAAATAAGCTTTATTCCGTTCAGTCAATCCTGTCTGGGCTTTATTCATATTTGCTGAACTCACCAACCTCTGATTACTCGAATCCAAATTACCGTTCCAGGCCTTTCGAGCAGCTAAAAGGCTTTTATCGTCACACACTCCGGATCCATCTTGATGCCTACCTTTTTCACCTTTTTCTTTCTTTTCTACACTTAGAAAAGCCATCTTATCTGTTACACCATCCGGCTTCTTACGAGGACACGCATCAAGAGAATTTACATCGTTACGGTCACGTACTCGTACTTCATCAGGGTATGCTTTCGTGATATAATTGACAATTCTCTTATCTTCCGAGTATGCTTTAGGTAGAAACGAAGAATCCGAATGTCTCGCACGCAGACCACTAGTAGCTTCCTTATTATTTCCTGTTTTAGCCTGATAAGCTAATCTTCCAAACCTACTACCAGCTATCTTAGCACGAGACATAATAAATTCCGTCAATTCGTTAAAATTGGGCTCTCTCTCCTCTTCGTCCCACTTGAATACTAGCTCTGCCCACTGGGCTTGCATTCGACGAGGTAGGAGCCTTACTATTCGTTCTAAAGTAGTCATAGAGTTAAGTTCAGCTGTACAATTTAACTGTTCTAAAGTTAAAGAAGCATTCTGCATTTTAATGGCCAAGTTCGTCAATGATTCAGGATCATTAAATTCGACATTCCCACTTCTAAATAAGTCCTCTAAGGTTTCTCGCGCTATCACATGTGACTGCCCAAAAAGCTGTTTTAAAATAACCTTAGCTCTCTTATATCCTGCCTGTGGGTCCATTATAAGACAGCCTTCGATCGCATTTTTAGCTTTTCCCTTACAATAATGAATTAAATACAATAAACGCACTTGATCATCCTTGATTCGAGGTTCTATAAACGTCTCTATCTGTCGTATGAACTTAAAATAGTCGCGAGACCTTCCATCAAAATATGAAAGTTCAACCTTAGGTAATTCTAAACCCTCTATCGATGACTTACGTATCTGATCGGTCTCCGGTACTTTAGGACTCTCACTTAATCCTGATTCCTTAATGCCTGCCGAGGGTGACTTACAATAATAAATATCAGACATAACATGAGGATTACCCATAAAAAGGTTATTATCAACGACTTGCCTAGAGCCCTGTGATCCGTCGAGCTCTTCCACCCTCCTCACGTGTGATTTTTTTCGGTTTGACATCATAAATAGGATTCAATACGAAAGGTAACAGATACAAAATAGAATAGTTCCAAAATTCAGTTCAGAATTAAGATAAACGATTAAAATTCCAATTGTTTCCTTGTAATTCTTAATAATCCAAATAGATCCGATTATATGCGTTCTGGTAAATATTTCCAAGTATAATTCACGCCAGAAGGATAAACATCAGACTGTAGAATTTATTTCGCAGGCGGCTGCCCTAATCGCGTCCAATAGAAACACACCGGTACGATTCTCCTAGATACCCGTCCCAGCCAAATCAGAAAGCCGAAAATTCTAGGAGAAAACCGTGATGTTTATGTTTCTTCCAGGACTAAATTACTCCGTAGAGTATCTATTACAATAGCTAGTAAGTGACACTAAGCTCAGCAGCCACCACGTCTATCCAAAAATGTGGCGGTAGCCATATTATATCAAATTTAAACAATATATGTACAGTTCAAAAGCAAACACAAAAACTTCAATATAAGTACAAAATATGGAAAGAATAACAATATACAATGGTAAAATCTCAAATTGGAATCAAATAAAATACCAAAAATGTCAAGAGAAAAAGTCCATCAGGTCATGGCAAGAATATGTAAACATGGAGGGATTTTCCCAAAAACAAAACATTCAAAAAGAATTCTACACCGGGTTCATCAGAGCATCCTTCAAAACAAAGAAAGATGGGATTACTATGGATATTTTTCTGTACAATGCAACTACCAACTACCGATGATAACAGTGAAAACAATAAAGATCACTGCTATGGGATGATGAAATCAATTGTCGAGAAATGGTAAGTATATGATTTAGTCATTCAGATGGAAGACTTAAACACTAAGAGTGGAATGGAAAAGGCTCGATATGGAGACATTATGGGAAAAAGGAATAAATATGGTGAGAGGTTTACATGCCTATACGCCTACAACAAAATGGTTATATTGGTAGCACCATATTCACACCCTAACGACACACGAAGTCACATGGGTTTCGCCGAATCACACTATACGGAACTGAATTCATCACGTGAGCACCTATAAAAATTTCAGAAGGATCATGGAGGACGCAAGAACAAAGAAGGGGGCTGAGGTTGTCCCAGATCACCACTTGTTGATGGGCAAGATGAAAAATAACTCAAGAAGCACTGGAAAAGTGATCAAACGGCATCACAAAGTTTAATATGGCATTTCTTTCAGATACTGACAAACTAAACGAATTCGGGGTAACCCTCAGCAATAGGTTACAGGCTTTTCACGATATACTCAATTGAAAAGAAACTACTGGAAAGGGAACGAAGAAGCAATTAGTTGAGACTGTGATGGGAAATAAGAAGCAAAATTACTCAGAATGAATAACTTTTAGTATCTGGGATAAGATCCAAGAATGGAGGAACAAGAAGGCAGAAATCAACGTCAGCCGTACAAGACAAGAGAAAGCTGACGCTCAAACCGAATACGTGGAAGTAAACAAGCAAGTGAAGAAGAACATCGTAAACGAGAACGACCAGTGAAAATCAAGAAAAGGCAAAGTAATCGCCAACAATAAATAACAGCGAAAATATGGAGTGGAGCATTTTAAAGAACAACTGAATTGACAAGTCCAACCAACCTAATATCTTGAAAATTTGTGTCACTCGGCAAAAGCTATGTGAATGACAACAGCATTACCTGAATAGTGATTAGTTTTTAGATTATCATTTATTTTGTACAGTTCATTCTAAAGAAGTGTACAATAATAATGTGAATATCTGATATTAATTAAAGTTATGTGATGTCTATTTAATCTGACCACTAAAACGGCACTCTCAGCCAGTGCTTTAAGGTTCCCAATGCCTATCTAACATTGATCGGTTCATGATTTCTATGAAACTCAATAATCTCCACAATCCCATGCTCACAGACATCGGTATTGTTATGTGAACAATAAATTTCCATCATTGCATAAAACAGATTTTATGTCAGTGTTTATGATGTCAGAAAAACTGTCAAAGCGCACACTGCAACCAACACACACCACAACATACAAAATGAAAGTGTTTTAATGAAATTGGCTTGGACATGTGACAGTAAAAAGAAAGTATAGGAACGAGTTTATGAATATACCGATATTTGAAGAGAAGCAAAAGATTCAGCGGACTGCATCCTTTCACATATCACCTAACTTTTCTACCCCACAAAAAACAACAAGCTTCTGCTGCAACAGATCTCAACTCACTCAATGGAGAAAACAAGATCCTCCGATATAACACAACGTGCACCAACCATATCGTATTTTATGGAAAATAGCTGGAAGATTCGGAAACCTTCATACACTTGAACAGCATCACTGATAAACAAGGTGAATCTGATGAGGATGTGAAGACGAGGATTAGCAAAGCAAAACAGTCTGTCAGATATTCCAATGTTATAATTTTGACTTAAAACGCAAAAGCAGTTTTACTATGTAAATCAGGAACTTAAAGAACTACTAAAGCCACTGCTCACAAGATACAGGTGTTTATTAACAGTTTTCTACACAACGCACTGATGATCCGTTGTCTAGGCACCTTCAGTAACAGCCTACTGTGGGAGAGAAGAAAGCAGATTCCACGCTGTAAGTAGATGGTATACATCCCGGAAATCGTCAAAATGTAACAAAACGATCACTACCTGGTAGACCTCAAGGCAAAAGCAAGGAAGGAATGCTGGGGAGAACATTGCAGTGCGAATCGGAAGTTGACGTTAAGAGCATAAATAACTCTTGCGAAAAACCGGAATTGAGCGGTTGGTGGGAGAATCCTAGTCAGCGGCGTGTGCTCCATTAGTGATGATAGGCGTAAGTTCGTAAGTAACTGAGATATACTTTTAGAATTCGCTTTAAATTACTCAGCTAGAATCTTGTGAATATAGAGTGGGCCATCACATCTTTCTGACAGTTGTAATGATGACAGTAATAGTAGTAGTAAAGCACGATAAGTCACTAGAAGGGCGTCTCAATGACTACTGCATTTAGAATATTTTAAAAGCTCGCGTCTTTTTCCCCGAGTTTAAAAATACCTCGTTGAGTTTTCGAATTTCGATAAGTCGAAAACAATAATACTTTGTATGTGCTGGCCTAACATTGATCGATTTCTGATTTTAAATACGTGACGTGACAATCCTCACAACCCTGCAATGCAATTACCTGTGCTCACTAATGACTAGCTTCTTGAGGAATCTTCTCCGAGTTGTAGTGGGAAGTCGTGACCAGTGAAGTTCAACCTTTTCGGATGTAAACAGTAACTACCAAAGACTATGTATGAGGCTGCGCAACTCCATGAATTGACCGAATTCAGAAATTAACACCGTTAGATACCGGCTGAGTGGTCTATAGGTTAGTCATTTGCGTGTGAGACTTGGAGGTCCTGGATTCGAGTGCTGCGAGTAGCAGGAGTCATGGATCGCACTTCTGATCAGTCCCATACCAGGACGAAACGGCCGTCCAGCGCTTCCAGGTTTCTAATAGTGGCCTAACAGTGATCGATTCATGATTTCAAATTATATATATTTTGTTTAATCAATTAAGTTAAACTATTTTTAGTATGCCTTTACAAATTTATTTAACTTTTTGAAAAAACCAAATATTCTGTGTGGTATTTTTCTCACATGAAATCACGAAATTGTCTTAGCTTGATCACCATTATAAACCTGAAATCGCATGACCACAGTTTCGTCCTAGTACTTAATTTACCAACATTAGGCATTACCAACCCCTACAGGCGGATGCGGAAACAGGACAATTGGTTTCAAACGCTCACGCATAAGCCTTTCACATCTGAGTTGGTGTACAATGATAAACACGAAGGATTAATCTTAGCATTGTAAAGTTTATATACAATAATGTCATGTATCACACTGTTCCTTATAATAAGAAAAAGGGATCAGATGCTGCTACAAAAGCAAGCAACCAGAATAGTGTTTACCAACGTTTAAACGGCTGGTCACGTCTTCGTACCATCAATAACTCACCAGTAGAATTAGCAGTAGCCTTAAATAAATCCCCAGAAAATAGCTCTGTAATTCTTCAATCTTATTAGTTGAAGTTACTCGGTAAAGTAGCCGCATGATGTAGCAGTCAATAAATCTGCATGAGAAATAGTTCAGTAAGTATTTGAAATCGATACTGACCTGATTCACTTTTCTGAACTGTTGGATTATATACATCTTGACAGCCTGATAATTTTCTATTTACATTTTGGATCTCCTTAAATACTGAATTCTGTGTGGGTGTGTTTGGGATCCTCGAATATAAGGGTGTCTCAGACAATCGTACTGTGAAGCTCTGAAAATCCATGACTTCCTTAACAACGTATTCTCTAACTAACTTTGCTCGCTCTAATTATCTTACTGATCATAAACATCACAATATGTCTAATTAGATATATAGGAAGAAGATAGAGGAGGTTAACTCCTCATGAATTGAAATCGGTATTTCAACACGGATTCAGCGCTTATTTAGGAGGTTGCGTTACTGCACCGGCTTAAGTGTTAAACACTTGAGGCTGCTAGCTGGTCATATATATTTGTCAGGAAACGTAAGTTTCATATGCCATGTATCCGCCAATGTGTTCCAATATTAATTTTTGGTTGAGGGACTATTTTACCACCAGTGTCTCTATAATTTTGGAACCGGACTATTCATTAAGAATTTCATTACAGCGATTACTACATATCCTTAATATAACTTGAAGTTTTACAATATAACAAGATGGAGCGTTTTATTAGTCGTACCGAACGGCCTGGAACTCAAACAGGATTCTGTTTATTGACAATGGAGAATTTTATTGAATTAACTGAAACACTGGGCTTCTAAAATATTGGTTTTGTTCTGCATAATTCACCACCACAAATACGTGCATTAGTTCACATTTTGTGTCCGTTTGACCCACCAAATCATCGTCTCGATTACCCCCTCCCTAATCACAGTTCAGATTTCCATTTTCGTTTCGTAACTGTAATAATGACCCCCCCTGCATAGATGGCAATTATATTTAAAGCAAACTTCACTTTTGTTGATATACTCAGCAGTTATCTTATCAGCAGTTTCGAGCGTCTTGTTCACTGACTAAATCGTCAACCACTCACTTCTCCATACAGTGACCATAGTGAGCTGTCAGCTAAGCTCAAGTTTATCAGTAGTACTTATAAACAAGTAGAATTTAGTGTTTATCTGTTAGTGCTTCTTCGAATCAATAAAAGAAGTCACTATATATCCCAATATTTAAGATTATTACTTTTTGGAGGTTTATTGACATAGCGTTTACAAAAATGTTTGTATGAGGCTAAGACTTCGATATAGCATACAGTTTTTGTTGATTCTCTCAATAATAGTTTAAAAATGTTATCTTCTTAGGAAAACGTTAGCACCGCATAACATTTCATCAGTAATCCCAATTCATTACAGTGGATGTTGGTTTATAAAATGTATGAAATATAGTGCACCATGTTAAAACACTGCCTTAAACCACCAGGTCATGTTTTAAACAACTTGCCCATGTAACTTTTAAACAGAGAACTATATGCTAACTGTAACACTTGTTTGAAAATAAAAGATGGTGGTCATTTAATAAGATGACAAAACAATTGGTAATCACCGTGATGGACTGACATCCTTTAACATTCTATGACTTTAAAAAGGTTAGTGTAGATTGTGCCGCTCAACACTTTAGTATAATACTAAACGTATGTAATAAGTCATATTACTGCAAGGTTTTTCTGTATTTTTTATCACTAGTGTGATTTGACCCCGAGGTAAAGAAACCTTAGTTGTTTTTTATCTATCTATCTATCTATCTTTTATCCCCTCGTTTTACTTTTTGTAGTTTGATAATAAATTCTGCACTTGCAGGAAAGTGTGTATTATTCTGCCTTTGCTCAAACGGATCTATAGTAAATTTGGGGAATGACTGCGATTTGTTAACTGGAAGTGTCATTCTAGTAGACTATCCTGTGAACCTTTCCAAAAAGGTTGAACGCCTGTTTCATCAGTCCACATAAATACAATGTTATAGCAGATTTGTTTGTCACCAATTTGATCTCGTGTGCTGTCACGGGTATGAGGGCGGATGTCACTTCCCGGCCGCCCACACCACGAAACGGTGTTTCTTGAGGAACCTGAAAAGGAAGGTAGATTAGTGTTGGTCTGAACGACCTGGGAGCGTGACCGCATAGCGCAAGGGACAACTGCTTGAGACCAGTCGCGCCCGGCCTTTTTATGAGAAATCTTTAAAGTGTTAGTTCCATTCAATATAAGTCCTCCGAATCTTCATGAAGTTGAGAAAGCTATAGGAAATCTGAAGCGAGGGAAAGCAGCGGGCCCCAATAGATTATTCGTTTATAGATGTCTTCAAAGCATTGCGCGTATATCCTGTGACAGCCGAGTAAGCAATGCTGTCGTTAGGAAACGAGTAATAGTTAAGGATGGCAGATCCTTTGGCGAAGTATTGAAACTCCATCAGTTGAGGTAGTTGAGAAATGTGTTGCGTATGCCTAGCCACCGACTGCCTCGACGATCTATGTTTTGTGGTGTAGAAATAGGTTGGAAGAAAGGTAGGGGCAGCCAAACCAAACTAAATACCGATATTCAAATCATATAAATAGTTCCTCACTTTTTTCTGTTACACTTAGGTTATACAAACTGTTGTCTCATCCCGATAACTCCCCCAGGCTTACTCGTCGCTTCAGCCTGGAGGGTGTAAATAAAACCCTTCTTACTTTTCCCTCCGAAGCACCGAGTGATCGACCATTCACACCAACTATTTCTGTCCTCGATGTTTACGACATAGCTGCCTCAATCGGTAAAGAATTTGAGACTATCATCGGTAAATATGGACCGTACTCAGTATCCAACCTAATGCCTAAAGTAATCAGTGTCCTTGAAGAGTTGGAAGATTTCGCAACAAAGTTTGAGTCGGAAGGAAGAGAGATTGTTACCCTCCAAACAGCTGTACATCGATTAGAACTTGAGAAATTAGAACGTAAAGAAGATCAAAACAGGCATAAAAAGGTAGGATTACACTTTTTTTTTTGATTTTTTAGTGTCAACAACTGGACACTTAAAAGCGATTTGAATAAAAAGGAATTTCACATTCTCATATTGCTATTGTTTTATAATTCGTACATATTACTGTACATTGCGGTACACTTCATGTGATGTTAATTAGGTAACGATTATGGAAAAGGAGCTTTGACATACTGCTTACCAAAATATAGGCTACTTGTCTGCTCAACGCCAAGTGTCTATCACCGTTAGCTTTTAAGCAATTGTTTCGGCTTATGTTCTGCTTTCATTTAGTGTTGATAAGCCTTGAGCATCTGTTGTAAATCCTACTGCAGTCAGCAGTACGATTTCGCCCTCAGACCTTGAGTTGCTGCTTTATGTTTTACCGTTCTTCAGTCGGCCTGCCTGCAATGTAGAACTTAAGAAACAAATGTTCTAGCTAATATAGCTCAGTTGAGTCACCATGGTAGGCAAACACGACTACTAAATCAACGTAGCAGCAGTGGTCAGGTAGGAATCAGTTCACTGGCTTTCAGCCACACCTCAGCTATCCACTATCTCTGAATAATCTAAATGGCAAATTGATATAAGCCCTCTTACTATTAACAAGATTAAAACGGCTTTAGGCAATCTACAACAAAGAAAAGCATTAGAATCTGGTGGATCAACCCCTGAGAGTTTTAAGGACGGCAGTCCAGTTTTAGCAGTTAGATTGACTGAGATCTTAGCCAGAACCTGGCAACTGGATGTAATCCTATTTGACTGGTCTCAATCGGTGATTGTCCCACCCAATAAGAACGAACGAAAATCCGCTTGTGATAATCAAAGACAAATAAGTCTAATTAATGTACTTTCTAAAATCTTAGCCTTGATAATACTTCGACGCCTAACTAGTACTCGTGAAGAGCACATTCGAGAAATCCAAACCGGTTTCAGACCTGAATGTAAATGTATCGACCAAATATTCGTATCTCATCAGGTCCTAGAACATCAACATACTTTCTGACTTCCGACAATAATTACATTCTTTTGACCTTAAGGCGGCGTTTTGCTGTTGACAGTGAAATTCCCTGAGAGCGCCTGTAATTAAAAAAATGTGCCAAAGAAGTACAGTAATCTCGTACAAGCTCTCTCTACTAGAACACTAACAATTAGAATTATTGAAATATGATCATTAATCTCTAATAAGGAGTAGGTATATAAAGAATATTATGAGCATATTGTTGAAATGTGATTGTGGATTTCCACTAAATGTGTTCACTTATTTCATCCACTATCACGTTAATATATTTCAAACTACTTAGTAAACAGTAGCTTATAACAGTGACAATGAATTTTTTTCCAATATATCCATGATACAACATCATCAATATATTAACTAGGATGTATATTTCTATGATTATAACTAGCTCACATTTACCTGTTTCATAAGGAGAGTGAGTAATGAACTTTAGAGAGACGATGTTCGAAACTATCGACAAGTCAATAATACTGAATGTTATTAATTAAAGTAAACTAATAACACTTATTGGTTATTTAATGGGACTATAATTTTCTGATAGAGTTAATACAAATGAGCCTTTATTCTTATAGTTAAGATTTGCGCCACATTTATGCCATTGTTTAAACTGTAAACATCCTTTGATTACTTTAAAATAATAGTTACTTTGATAAACAAACTATAATGCTGTTGCCTGTATTCCGAAGTCGTGTATCGTATCAGGTAATTTATTCGAATTACTGTTGTAGTGAACGAGAACACAGGTGTGGCAACCGAATTGTATTTAACGAAAATTACAGAGTTACTCAGTAAAATTGGAAACCATATCGTAAATCGTTAATTTGCAAAGTATCAATCCATCATATCGAACTGGACTGTTCCTGTTGCAAAACATCAATCCATTGTCACTATTCATGTGTTTCATACAAATTCCATTGTGTTCCAACTCTTCCTTTCTTGATATTCCCCCATGTTCTGCTGCCAGACATTACGTTGACACTCACGTCATATACTACTTATAAGTAGCTCGCACCACACCGTTATTTATATTGTAGCACCGCGAAACTATTTTCCATTGTATGCACATTTCTAAATATCACTGAAGTGTCGTTATATCATTCCTCATTCGTTATTCAATATATATATATATATATAACTTTTCTTATCATATTTCTGTTTTAAGGAATTGGAACAAATTGAAGAGATATGGCATTCTGAAGTGCAAGAACTTTCTCAATTAATTGAAAAATTAAAAGAAGAAAATAAACAACTTAAAAATGCCATTGAAGATAGTGAAGCATCGAATAATCAATCAACGATTCCAACTAATTTTACAAGTAAGCTCTTAGATTTTAGAATTTGCCTTTTCTCAAAAAAACAACCCATTAATATATACCGTGTGTATATATTGATTTTTGTTCTGTCTTATTAATTAACCACTTCATCAGTTGAGGTGGTTGGTATATGTGTTACGTATGCCTAACCATTGACTGCCTAGTTGAACTATATTTTATGGTGTAGAAATAGGTTGGAAGAAAGCTAAGGGTGGTCAGACCAACACATGGCACAAATCCATGAAGTCACTGACAAGTGGACTAAGTCATGTTGGTAGATGTAGGCTACCTGGTTAGGGTCAGCGAGATGAAAGTCATTGATGGTTATAGAGACTCTGAATGACATCGCTCAAAACCGTTCGCGATGGCGTAGGTGCATTCATTCTTTGTGTTCTCTCAAATCGTAAACTTCTAGATTCCACTTCTTGAATAATATCTTCTAACCCTAATCTCTCAGATTACTGCTAACCTCTACTACTATGGGATTTGAATTGACATTGCGTCTCTATGCTAATGTGGTTTGGCAACATGAACTGATGTACGTACGAAGTTCTACACTGCTATTGATTAATCTTATTATTAACCACGAATGAAACTTCATAACATTTTAAAATTTCTAAAAGCACAAAACACTTGTCATGTAAACATAACCTCTTACATTTTTTAGAATGCTTGTGAATTTATAAACCCAATAAGAAGTTGATATTTAAGACAAATATCGGATCCACTTATTTCAGTCTTGGTTTTTGACATATATCTGCTCGACTTAATATACCTACAACCATAGACTTTGTAGGAAAAAAGATATGATGACACTTCAATCAAGTGTTGAATATCTTAATGTACTCAGTGAAGGCCTGTTTAATTGTCAGTAACATTTACGAATTGTTTGAACTTTCCAGTGAAATAAAATAGCAATAAGTCGTATATGTTACCTAAATCGTTCTTCCAAACGTTGTTCGTCAAATAATTTGGATATTTGAACATACTTCTAATCACTGATTAAATTTATGTAGAAAATAATTAAAAATCAGGTTGTATAAAACGTATTTCACCCAATTATTAGATATCTCGATAGTAAGTACACATGATCTTTTGCTGTAAAACTTTAGTATCCTCGGTTTAGTTCCATATGCTGTTGTTAGTATTCACTATTAAGCCTCGGTCAAGGTCAGTCAGTCAGTTGCAACGTAGAACTTTCGTACGTAATTACATCAGTTCATGTCGCCATACCACATCAGCACAGAGAAGTAATCGTCAATTCAAATCCCATAGTAGAAGAGGTAGTAAGGGATTAGAAGTAATCGGAGAGGTAAGGATGAGAAGATACTATTCAAGAAGTATGATTAAATGAGAAAAGTTTAGAAAGACAAAACTAGAGGTGTTGAATAATCCAGACGATCAGGATTTGAAAGAACACAAAGAATAAATGCACCGGCGCCACTGCAAACGGCTTTAAGCCATGTCATTCAAGGTATCTAACCATCGACTATTATCATCTCGCGGACCCCAACCAGGTAGTCGACAATTACCGACATGGCTTAAGTCCACTCGTCAATGACTTCATGGATTCCTGCCATGTTTTGGTTTGGCCGCCCCTAACTTTCTCCAACCTACTCCCTACACTGCAAAACAAAGCTCTTCGAGGCAGTCGGTGGTTAGGCATACATAACACATGTCCCCAGCACATCAACTGATGAAGTTTCATTACTTCATCTATTGATCTGCCATTTCTACCTAGTAATCGTTTCCTAACTATAGCATCGCTCACACGGTTGTCCCAGGATATACGAGCAATGCTTCGAAGACACCTATGATCGAAAACCAGTAACCTACGAATATCTTCTACTCTCACTGGCCATATTTCACAGCCATAAAGTAAGACGGAGAGAACTACTGTGCAGTACACTCGTCCTTTAGTCAGCAAACGGATATCTCGCCTGCGCCATAAGTGACGCAGGTTGGCAAAAGCCAATCGAGCCTTCTGTATCCGTGCTTAGATTTCGTCAGTCACCAGGCCATCGGCACTGATGAGACTCCTCAGTTAAGTGAAGGCGGTCTACACGTTCGACTACTTCACTCCCTATCACTAGTTCAGGTGCCGATGAACCAAATCTTTGAAGCAACATTTTGCATGGATTAACTGACTAATTTTCCACAGTTGTCTAACTGATATCTGCTAACTTCAAACTAAGCAATCAACAAAAAACTCCTGTTATTGATCATATTCTAGTTTAGTAAACTTTTACTATACTGCCTAAACTTAGAAACAGTTAGCGACTTTTGTTTACGTGGCTTAGAATCATTTGCAATGGCGCAAGTGGCATTCGTTCTTTTGTTTATCCAGAGTCCTATTATTCCAATAGTTAATCGTTTCTACCACCACTGATGCTGCTATTCTTTCTACTACTCTGGAATTTTGTCTGATAACATTCTCGCCATGTGCTGCTAGTGTTACTTGCCAGTTTGAACTGATGCTTATATATTTCAGGTTCTGCATTGCACATCTGCAATTAAACTGACTTACAAAAAGTAATCTTATTATTCTCTTCTATTTGGTTGCATTTTATAATATATCTATTTTATTTACTTACTAGATTCTACAAATATCGAGGAAATACAACTTATGATACGCTTAAAAGAAATTATAGATCATCAAAAAATACAAATTCGTTCATTACGTCAACAGCTAGCTCAAAAACATGTTGATTTGGATGCG
>OX103974.1:33597561-33624059 GCA_944470395.2 Schistosoma turkestanicum
AACTAAATACCGATATTCAAATCATATAAATAGTTCCTCACTTTTTTCTGTTACACTTAGGTTATACAAACTGTTGTCTCATCCCGATAACTCCTCCAGGCTTACTCGTCGCTTCAGCCTGGAGGGTGTAAATAAAACCCTTCTTACTTTTCCCTCCGAAGCACCGAGTGATCGACCATTCACACCAACTATTTCTGTCCTCGATGTTTACGACATAGCTGCCTCAATCGGTAAAGAATTTGAGACTATCATCGGTAAATATGGACCGTACTCAGTATCCAACCTAATGCCTAAAGTAATCAGTGTCCTTGAAGAGTTGGAAGATTTCGCAACAAAGTTTGAGTCGGAAGGAAGAGAGATTGTTACCCTTCAAACAGCTGTACATCGATTAGAACTTGAGAAATTAGAACGTAAAGAAGATCAAAACAGGCATAAAAAGGTAGGATTACACTTTTTTTTTGATTTTTCGTGTCAACAACTGGACACTTAAAGCGATTTGAATAAAAAGGGATTTCACATATTGCTATTGTTTTATAATTCGTACATATGACTGTACATTGCGGTACACTTCATGTGATGTTAATTATGTAACGATTATGGAAAAGGAGCTTTGACATACTGCCTACCAATATATGCTACTTGTCTGCTCAACGCCAAGTGTCTATCACCGTTAGCTTTTAAGCGATTGTTTCGGCTTATGTTCTGCTTTCATTTAGTGTTGATAAGCCTTGAGCATCCGTTTTAAATCCTACTGCAGTCAGCAGTACGATTTCGCCCTCAGACCTTGAGTTGCTGCTTTATGTTTTACCGTTCTTCAGTCGGTCTGCCTGCAATGTAGAACTTAAAAAAACAAATGTTCTGGCTAATATAGCTCAGTTGAGTCACCATGATAGGCAAACACGACCACTAAATCAACGTAGCAGCAGTGGTTAGAAAGGAATCAGTTCACTGGTTTTCAGCCACACCTCAGCTATCCACCATCTCTGAATAATCTGAATGCCAAATTGATTTAAGCCCTCTTACTATTAACAAGATTAAAACGGCTTTAGGCAATCTACAACAGAGAAAAGCATTAGGATCTGGTGGATCAACCCCTGAGATTTTTAAGGACGGCGGTTAAGTTTTAGCAGTTAGATTGACTGAGATCTTAGCCAGAACCTGGCAACTGGACGTAATCCTATTTGACTGGTCTCAATCGGTGATTGTCCCACTCAGTAAGAACGAACGAAAATCCGCTTGTGATAATCAAAGACAAATAAGTTTAATTAACGTACTTTCTAAAATCTTAGCCTTGATAATACTTCGACGCCTAACTAGTGCTCGTGAAGAGCACATTCGAGAAATCCAAACCGGTTTCAGACCTGAATGTAAATGTATCAATCAAATATTCGTATCTCATCAGGTCCTAGAACATCAACATACTTTCCGACTTCCGACAATAATTACATTCTTTTGACCTTAAGGCGGCGTTTTGCTGTTGACGGTGAAGTTCCCTGAGAGTGCCTGTAATTAGAAAATGTGCCAAAGAAGTACAGTAATCTCATACAAGCTCTCTACTAGAACACTAACAATTAGAATTATTGAAATATGATCATTAATCTCTAAAAAGGAGTATGTATATAAAGAATATTATGAGCATATTGTTGAAATGCGATTGTGGATTTCCACTAATTGTGTTCACTTATTTCATCCATTATCACGTTAATATATTTCAAACTACATAGTAAACAGTAGCTTATAACAGTGACGATGAATTTTTTTCCAATATATCCATGATATAACATAAAAATTGTTGGATATAATGCAATAGAATCTTTATCATCAATAAATTAACTAGGATGTATATTCCTATGATTGTAACTAGCTCACATTTATCTGTTTCATAAGGAGAGTGAGTAATGAACTTTAGAGAGACGATGTTCGAAACTATCGACAAGTCAATAATACTGAATGTTATTAATTAAAGTAAAGTAATAACACTTATTGGTTATTTTATGGGACCATAATTTTCTGATAGAGTTAATACAAATGAGGCTTTATTCTTATAGTTAAGATTCGCGTCAAATTTATGCCATTATTTAAACTGTAAACATCCTTTGCTAACTTTGAAATAATAGTTACTTTGATAAACAAACTATAATGCTATTGCCTGTATTCCGAAGTCGTGTAAGCTGTATCGTATCAAGTAATTTATTCGAATTACTGTTGTAGTGAACGAGAACACAGGTGGGGCAACCGAATTGTATTTAACTAAAATTACAGAGTTACTCAGTAAAATTGTAAAACCATATCGTAAATCGTTCATTTGCAAAATATCAATCCATCATATCGAACTAGACTGTTCCTGTTGCAAAACATCAATCCATTGTCACTATTCATGTGTTTCACACAAATTCCATTGTGTTCTAACTCTTCCTTTCTTGATCTTCGCCCATCTTCTGCTGCCAGACATTACGTTGACACTCACGTCATATACTACTTATAAGTAGCTCGCACCACACTTATTTATATTGTAGCACCGCGAAACTATTTTCCATTGTATGCACATTTCTAAGTATCATTGAAGTATCGTTATATCATTCCTCATTCGTTCTTCAATATATATATATCATATCATATCTCTGTTTTAAGGAATTGGAACAAATTGAAGAGATATGGCATTCTGAAGTGCAAGAACTTTCTCAATTAATTGAAAAATTAAAAGAAGAAAATAAACAACTTAAAAATGCCATTGAAGATAGTGAAGCATCGAATAATCAATCATCAATTCCAACTAATTTTACAAGTAAGCTCTTAGATTTTAGAATTTGCCTTTTCTCAAAAAAGAAAACCCATTAATATATACCATGTGTATATATTGATTTTGTTCTGTCTTATTAATTAACCACTTCATCAGTTGAGGTGGTTGGTATATGTGTTACGTATGCCTAACCATTGACTGCCTAGTTGAACTATATTTTATGGTGTAGAAATAGGTTGGAAGAAAGGTAGGGGCAGCCAGACCAAAACATGGCACAAATCCATGAAATCACTAACAAGTGAAGTGAGTCATGTTGGTAGATGTAGGCTACCTGGTTAGGGTCAGCGAGATGAAAGTCATTGATGGTTATAGAGACTCTGAATGACATCGCTCAAAACCGTTCGCGATGGCGTAGGTGCATTCATTCTTTGTGTTCTCTCAAATCGTAAACTTCTAGATTCCACTTCTTGAATAATATCTTCTAACCCTAATCTCTCAGATTACTGCTAACCTCTACTACTATGGGATTTGAATTGACATTGCGTCTCTATGCTAATGTGGTTTGGCAACATGAACTGATGTACGTACGAAGTTCTACACTGCTATTGATTAATCTTATTATTAACCACGAATGAAACTTCATAACATTTTAAAATTTCTAAAAGCACAAAACACTTGTCATGTAAACATAACCTCTTACATTTTTTAGAATGCTTGTGAACTTATAAACCCAATAAGAAGTTGATACTCAAGACAAATATCGAATCCACTTATTTCAGCCTTGATTTTTGACGTATATCTCCTCGACTTAATATACCTACAACCATAGGCTTTGTAGGAAAAAAGATATGATGACACTTCAATCAAGTGTTGAATATCTTAATGTACTCAGTGACGGCCTATTTAATTGTCAGTACCATTTACGAATTGTTTGACTTCCAGTGAAATAAAATAGCAATAAGTCGTATATGTTACCTAAATCGTTCTTCCAAACGTTGTTCGTCAAATAATTTGGATATTTGAACATACTTCTAATCACTGATTAAATTTATGTAGAAAATAATTGAAGGCTAGGGTCTATTAAATACATTCTACCCAATTATTAGATATCTCGATAGTAAGTACACATGATCTTTTGCTGTAAAACTTTAGTTTAGTTCCGTATGACGTTGCTAGTATTTACTATTCAATCAATTAATCAACTGCAACGTAGAACTTCGTACATAAGTACATCAGTTCATGTCGCCATACCACATCAGCACAGAGAAGTAATCGTCAATTCAAATCCAATAGTAGAAGAGGTAGTAAGGGAATTAGAAGTAATCGGAGAGGTCAGGATGAGAAGATACTATTCAAGAAGTATGATTAAATGAGAAAAGTTTAGAAAGTCAAAACTAGAGGGGTTGAATAATCCAGACGATCAGGATTTGAAAGAACACAAAGAATAAATGCACCGGCGCCACTGCAAACGGCTTTAAGCCATGTCATTCAACGACTCTAACCATCGAATATTATCATCTCGCGGACCCCAACCAGGTAGTCGACAATTACCGACATGGCTATATCCACTCGTCAATGACTTCATGGATTCCTGCCATGTTTTGGTTTGGCCGCCCCTAGCTCTCTTCCAACCTACTCCTACACTGCAAAACAAAGCTCTTCGAGGCAGTCGGTGGTTGGGCATACGCAACACATGTCCCAACCACCTCAACTGATGAAGTTTCATTACTTCATCTATTGATCTGCCATTCTTATCTAGTACCCGTTTCCTAATAACAGCGTTGCTCACTCGGGTGTCCCACGATATACGAGCAATGCTTCGAAGACACCTATGATCGAAAACCAGTAACCTACGAATATCTTCTACTCTCACTGGCCATATTTCACAGCCATAAAGTAAGACGGAGCAAACTACTGCGCAGAACACTCGTCCTTTAGTCAGCAAACGGATATCTCGCCTGCGCCATAAGTGACGCAGGTTGGCAAAAGCCAATCGAGCCTTCTGTATCCGTGCTGAGATTTCGTCAGTCACCAGGCCATCGGCACTGATGAGACTCCCCAGATAAGTGAAGCGGTCTACACGTTCGACTACTTCACTCCCTATCACTAGTTCAGGTGCCGATGAAACCCAATCTTGAAGCAACATTTTGCATAGATTGACTGACTAATTTCTCCTGTTTTTCCACAGTTGTCTAACTGATATCTGCTAACTTCAAACTAAGCAATCAACAAAAAACTCCTGTTATTGATTATATTATAATTTAGTAAATTTTCACTATACTGCTAAACTTAGAAACAGTTAGCGACTTTTGTTTACGTGGCTTAGAATCATTTGCAATGGTGCAAGTGCATTCGTTCTTTTGTTTATCCAGAGTTCTATTATTCCAATAGTTAATCGTTTCTACCACTACTGATGCTGCTATTCTTTCTACTACTCTGGAATTTGTCTTGATAACATTCTCGCCATGTGCTGCTAGTGTTACTCGCCAATTTGAACTGATGCTTATATATTTCAGGTTCTGCATTGCACATCTGCAATTAAACTGACTTACAAAAAGTAATCTTATTATTCTCTTCCATTTTGGTTACATTTTATAGTATATCTATTTTATTTACTTATTAGATTCTACAAATATCGAAGAAATACAACTTATGATACGCTTAAAAGAAATTATAGATCATCAAAAAATACAAATTCGTTCATTACGTCAACAGCTAGCTCAAAAACATGTTGATTTGGATGCGGTACGTATATTTTCATTATTAATAGCATTGAATTAAGATTGCATAATTTTATATTGAAGAAAATAGCTTTCATACTGACTAGTTTTCAAACTGCCTGGATATTTAGGCACTAAAAATTGATTTCTGATCCACTTAGATATTTGATTGCTGAACCAAGCTAATGGTGCACATGGGCTCCAGGATCCTGACGGAATCAATGGTGTATGAACTTATTGTTGGTCACTGACTACCATGAGACTGCACCTCCTAACGTGTTACTCCACTACCTTGTAGATTAGACTTTTAGGTCAAAGGCTCAGAGCATGACCTCCTAAGAAAACCATCCGCTCTGGTTTAGGAGTCCGAGCAGTATCTCAGCCTACTCACGAGTTCAATAATTTGTGTGGCCCATAATTATTAAGGTGCTCATATGTATCAATATTTATGCATTTAAATAAATAATCTTTCAGTCAGTAAAGCTATTTATCTTCAATCAGTAAATTACACACTGTAACTTGCACTTTACCTGCTTCTACTTGTTCAACCACTATGTTTTATTGCCCTCTCTTATACGAAAAACGTGTTTACAACTATTCACACAAATTTGTACTTAATTGTGTCGAGTTATACTAAAAAATAAATGAGATTTCCTTGTTTGCACAAATAAATAGATTGATAATTATTCGACAGTTGCATTATTAAAGGAATGCTTAGATCATCCGAGTTTGTTTCTCGGTCATCACAATCATATAAAATTCTAAAATAAAAATTCAATATGAAATGAAAATTTATTAATATTAGCGCTGACGACGATAAATAAGCAGTAACAACAATTTCTTTTAAATCAAACTTATATTTGATTAAATTATAATTTATTATTGCTGTGGATCTTAATTGATAACGCACCTTGATACAACACCACATCCTGTTCAGCAAGATTTGGGTTGGAGAACATGTACCAACAGACTGGAAAGAAGGACATTTATAAAGATTTCAACTAGTTTGAGAACTACGAAGACATCACTTTTCTCTCAATCCTAGGAAAAATCTTCAACAGGGTGTTGTTAAACAGAATGAAGGATTCCGTAAGAATCGATTATGTGCCTCCCAAATCGCAGCATCACGGATCACTGTGGAACAATCAAGTAGATGGTATTCACCACTCTACATCAACTTCATTGACTACGATAAAGCATTTGATAACTTGGACAGGATAACACTATGGAGGCTTCTTGGACACTCAACTTCTAACCTCCTGAATTCCTCATCATCTCTATCTTTCTCTTTCTAAATTTATCTCACTGAATTATACTTCTCGAATCATATCTTCGAACCCTAATGTTCTCCATTATTGCTAATACTTCTACTATCTCTACCACTATTGGACTGGAACTGACAGTTACGTCTCTGTGCTAATGCTGTATGGCAACCTGAACTGATGTACGTACGTACAAAGTTCTGCGTTGTATCTGTCTGTCTTCTTGGACACTATGGCGTGCCTGAGAAGATAGTTAACATCATACGGAACTCTTATGATGGATTAAACTGCAAAATCGTACACGGAGGACAGAGCTCACAGATCTGTTCGAAGTAAAAACCGGTGTCAGGCAAGGTTGTTTACTCTCTCGACATTTTAGGGAAAGCACGGTGTACAGTGGACAGCCAGGATATAGCTGGACTATCTGGAATTTTCAGATTATCTTTGTTGTGCTAATATTATTTTTACTAATTATTCAGTTAGTCAGCAACCACGTAGAACTCATTACGTGCGTACATCAATTCAAGTTGCCATACCACATTAACACACAGAGAGATCGAGTTGTCAATTCAAATTGCATAGTGGTAGAGATAGTAGCAGTATTAACGGTAATTGAAAAGAAGAAGAAAGGATAAGTTCAATTGTCAATGACTCCATAGATTTGTGCCATGTTTGGCTGTGGCCGCCCATAGCTTTCTTCCAGCCTATCTCTACATGACAAAATATCACTCGTTGAGGTAGTCGGTGGTTTGGGTATACGTAACACACATATCCTAACCACATCAGTTGATGAACAATTCATTTCCAGTACCACTTTCCAAACAGTAACATTGCTTACTTGTGATAGTCCCCATGTATATATAAGCGCAATACTTTGAAGACAGTTTATTCATTAAGGCTCATCCACATTCGTACCAAATTCTACTTTCTTTATAAATTTACTTATATTAGTCATTCATCGAAATTACCACCCACTTATTTTATCTACATTAAATTAAATCATTTGCATCATATGCTAATGTGATTCTTTACTATTTTCGTTTTAATCATGTTGATAAATAGTGTATAAATTGGATAAGATGCTTGTGTTTGTGTGTTTGTGTGTGTGTGTGACACGAAAACATATTCATGTAGAATTTAATCACTACTACTTACACTGTCGATTACAATGACAAGCTTAATCATCCTCTTCAATGGTCAACATTTTTTAATTGCATCATTCTGAAACAATTTTTTTCCCCTGTCTTATTTCATATTTTTCCTGCTTTGTTGAGTAGGTTGGTATATGCACTTGTTCTCTATCTATCTCTCTCTCTCTCAATCTATCTACTCTTTTCAAAATAATAATAAAGTTAACAAAATTTCTCCTTCAATCAATATTAAGTGACGTCAATCAATCATATCAACTTGTTTATTATTATTATTATTATTATTATTATTATTATTATTATCCTAAGCATACACACTGTGGGTTCTCACTGTTATTATTTTAATAAATCATTATTTATTATAAAAATGAAATTAATGATGATACTGGTCTTGTGATTGATTACAAAATTATCGATTTTTTTCGTTCATGTTGTTTGTTTGTTTTCTACGTTTACGTATATTATTACAATTGTAAATAATGAGTGAGCAATGCTGTCGTTAGGACACGAGTACTAGGTAAGGATGGCAGATCAATAGATGAAGTGGTGAAACTTCATCAGTTGAGGTGGTTGGGACATGTGTTGCGTATGCCGAACCACCGACTGCCTCGACGAGCTTTGTTTTGTAGTGTAGGAATAGGTTGGAAGAAAGTTAGGGGAGGCCAAAACAAAACATGGCAGAAATCTATGAAATCATTGGCGAGTGGACTTAGCCATGTCGGTAATTGTCGACTACCTGGTTGGTGTCCGCGAGATGATAATAATCGATGGTTAGAGACCTTGAATGACATGGCTCAAAACCGTTTGCAGTGGCGCCGGTGCATTTATTCTTTGTGTTCTCTCAAATCCTAATCTTCTGGATTCTTCAACACCTCTAGTTTTGACTTTCTAAACTTTTCTCACTGAATCATACTTCTTGAATAATATCTTCTAATCCTAACCTCTCCGATTACATCTAATTCCCTTACTACCTCTTCTACTATTGGATTTTAATTGACGATTACTTCTCTGTGCTGATGTGGTATGGCAACATGAACTGATGTACTTATGTACAAAGTTCTACGTTGCATCTGACTGACTGCCTGACTGATTAATGATAATAACCTATAGTTTCCTGAATAATAAATAAATAGATACTACTTTGTCTGTCTGATCAACTTTATCGATCCGTTGATAAATGTTTATGGTATGAATAATGATTTTTTGAATATTTTAATTACTGTTTTAATTATTGCTGAAAATTAACTTGACTGTTTGGGGGGGGATTTTGTTTCATTCATCATAGCTGTACAACATGATACATACCGTACATCAGTTCTAATTGCCATAACTCATCTGTTGTTGTAGGGTTTTTTGTCACTAAGGTACGCTTGAAGCTATTACGAGTTCACCGTAGTCGATAAACGCGAACGAGACAATGAACCAGCGTCCAGATAGGTTACCTTGAATCCCAAGCTGAATATAAAAGGCTTTGTAAGCGTACAAAGTATATTCTACAAACACCCAGCAATCACACAATACAATCAAGCACACAACTCTCGTTTATTTATACATCATAGAAACGTCATTGGGAACAGTTATGACAACAGCACACTAAAATACACAGCAGCCAATCACAGCCATGGATTTTCCTGGTGGGAAATGAAATCTCAAGGTCAACTGATCAGCCCATGCTGGCGAACGTGAAATCCAAAATAAGGCATTTAACAAGCGAGTTCTTGGGGATCTAACATCCCCAACATTTGTATCAAGTGAAATAGTGTAATACCTTTGGTACACCGTTTCTAATAGTCAAATCAACTTGACATTCCAATCACTGACATGAAATTTTGCACTCCTACCCTATCTAATTTAGTTTGATTAATTGAATAGGTAAACATATAACTCCATCTGTTAAAAAATTTCTATTGTTTTGTAAGTTTTCATTTTTTTTCAAATCTGTAGGTATAATTATTTCTAAATTCAAGTCTATTTGTTTTTACCAATTAATTTTAATTGAATAAATACAACCTAATTTAACTGTGGTATTACTATTTTATACTGTATTATTTCGTTCGCTACCTGTCCGTTCTAGTATAAATATCACTGTGTACAAAAATCATGTATACATATATGTACTGTCCAAGACAAATTATGTGGATGATGAATTTGGATAAGTGATTAATTGTCTTATTCATAGTACGACACCCACGCTTCTTACATTCCTTACCTGACTTGTGACCTTGTGACGGCACGTGATGTCTGAAATCATCCGTTATACCAAAATACAGTTCAATTATTTTGTCACATGCCACGTAGATGGTGATACTTATTGTGTATGCTGATTTTTAATTAATTAATGATGTTTATTACGTCATTAAAGTATAAGGAACAACCACAACCAGAACATCCAGCTCAGAGAACCAAACACCACCACCATCACAAGTATAAGGAACAATATTTTTTGAGAAATGATCACACTCAACTATAACGGTTAACTATTAGGAGTTTGTGAAATCGCCTCTATATATATGGGTTTTTGCAGATGGTAGCAAAAAATAGATCCAGTACAGTTATTTCTGGAGTGTATACACATCTTTCATCCATCTGCATTACTGTTTCAATGTTAAAGTGATTATAAAATCTGAATATTTATGTCCAACCGATTTGTTTTAATACCTGCCAGTTCGAAACTTTTATTCCCCCACAGCCAAATCCTTTTTATGTGCTCTCACTTCAGTCACTAAAATATCCTGTCTTGTTTGTTTGAGTACACCAGCTTTAAATGACCGTGGGGCTAATTAAAAGCAGGGGGAATAAATACAGTTTAAAACTATATTAATAAGGAGAGTTAAAATAGATGGCAAGGACATATGAAACAATTAGAATAATTGTTGGGGATGTGAGATCCCCCAAACTCGCTTGTTAAATGCCTTATCTTGGATTTCAGGTTTGCCAGCATGGGCTGATCAGATGACCTTGAGATTTCAGTTCCCACCAGGAAAATCCATGGCTGTGATTGGCTGCTGTGTATTTTAGTGTGCTATTTTCATAACTGTTCCCAATGACGTTTCTATGATGTATAAATAAACGAGAGTTGTGTGCTTGATTGTATTGTGTGATTGCTGGGTGTTTGTAGAATATACTTTGTACGCTTACAAAGCCTTTTATATTCAGCTTGGGATTCACGGTAGCCTATCTGGACGCTAGTAATTGTCTCGTTCGCGTTTATCGACTAAGGTGAACTCGTAATAGCTTCAAGCGTACCTAGTGACAAACCCTACAATAATTATGAAATCTTTTCTAAATCTAAAAGATTCAGATATAATTGTAATTAGATCAGTGAGTAGTTAATTCTACAGAACTTCAGTAGCATATCAAATTCTCCATTTCCTCATTAACATTGTATTTTTATTCTTTTTCCTTTGAACTCCTATCAGATGCAACAACAAGCTACACGTTTAGCCAAGTTGAATGCAACTCTACGTCGTAAACATGTTGTTAGTAAACAACAAGCAGATCAATTACGTGAAGAGAAGTTAAATTTAGAGACACAATTAAATACAAAAGATCAACAAATTAAACAAATGCAAGAACATATTCATCATAGTAATAATAATAATAATAATAATAACAATCGTAATACTAATGACAATAATACTGAATCATCTATTTGTACTGATATGTCAAAATCTTTAATTGCTGAATTGATATCACCAGAGACTCCGGTAAATCTATGTATAATTTGTTAATGTCATCTTTTGTTGATTTTTATCGCAATATCATTCATTGTGTCATTGTTAATTGTAAAGTTGACTGTGATTAAACAATTACTGACAACTAAGAAGCACTGAAAATCTGTTCTGTCTTAGTTTGTGACTCATTGGTAGTAAACATACATGACTCCATCGGGGGTCGAACCCTTTGACCTTCAGACCTAGGGGTGAATGCTTATTATTCTGACTTCAGCGCACCATTCAACGGTTAAAACATGTTTTGCTAATATCTTGACTTCATAGCTGTGCAATACTGTATACATGTACAGGATTTTTTTTGTAGAATAGACTATCGGCTATAATGTTATAATTCGATATTGATCACTTAATAAGTTTAGCACGCAGAGGATACAAGTATTGATTAACAGTTGTCTACCCAAAATACTTCGGATCCGTTGGCCATACATCATCAGCAACAATCTAGTGTGGGAGAGAACAAACGAGATTCCAGCGGAGGAGGGAATCAGGAATAATCCCTGGAAGTGAACAGGATACATACTGGCACAAGCATCCGATTGCATCACAAGACAAGCCCTCACTTGGAACCTTCAAGGTCAAAGGAAAAGGGGAAGGCCAGGGAACAGATTACGCCGAGAAATAGAGAAAGATATGAGAAGAATAAGCAGGAATTGGACAGAACTAGGAAGTGAAGCCCAGGACAGAGTAGGTTGGAGAACACTGGTCGGCGGCCTACGCTCCATTGGGGGTAACAGGCGTAAATAAGTAAATAAGTAACGCAGACCCAGTGAATAGGCTAGATTAGTTAGCTAAAAAGATATTGGTTCTGTTAAGTTTTTACAGTCTGCAAATTTATCTTATAAATGTTCTCAATTGATAGATTATCACAAGCGATTAATGATTATAATTAACTGATAAAATTAAATATATTATCTTCCCAACCAATCAACAAATAAACTTAATTTACATTACCTAAAAGTCCGTATTCATTTTCTCACGGAAATTATTCCAAGCTATTTTTTGAGACAGAAAAACAAACAAACAAGAATTAGAAATAGCAGCTTCCATGGATATTGACTTTATTCAGTAGAAATTTATTGTTTAAGATTTTTCAATATTTCAGATGATAAATGTTTTATTTTGCTCCGAATGGGATTATAGCGCTCATCCAGTTAATGAATTTTTAAAAACATAACATCATCTCAGCTAAATTTCCATTGTTCACCAAAAAGTTTTCACTGACAGTATTAACGTCAGTCAGTCAGTCAGATGCAACGTAGAACTTCGTACGTAAGTACATCAGTTCATGTTGCCATACAACATCAGCACAGAGATATAATTGTCAATACAAATCCAATAGTAGAAGAGGTAGTAAGGGAATTAGAAGTAATCGGAGAGGTTAGGATTAGAAGATATTATTCAAGAAGTATGATTCAGTGAGATAAGTTAAGGAAGTCAAAACTAGAGGTGTTGACGAATCCAGAAGATTAGGCTTTGAGAAAACACAAAAAATAAATGCACCGGCGCCATTGCAAACGATTTTGAGCCATGTCATTCAAGGTCTCTAACCATCAATTATTATCATCTCGCGGACCCCAACCAGGCAGACAGTATTAACGTACACAATAAACACTTGATGTATAAGTTTCATGAATTCATCGCATCGATTCAACAAACTAATGTGTTTAGAACTACTAACTTATGAAATGTATTGATGAATATCAACCTCTTTCTAACTATTCAGTTTCAATTGATTTATTTACTTCTAAATAGCCTCCACAATTAACAGAGGAACAATTAGTTGAACGACTTAACGCTGAAGGTAAAATGATTATTGATCGTCATGATCCAAATCGTCCACGTTTCACCCTGCAAGAACTACGAAATGTATTAATCGAACGGAATGAATTAAAATCACGTTTAATTGAAGTTGAAGAAGAATTATCAGTTTATAAAAGAGCTGGGTATGTTATCATGTTTTGCTACCACTATTATTACTATTACTATTACTATTACTATTACTATCATTACTATTGTTAAACAGATCTGATGACTCACTGTATACTTGAAATATTCTAGTTGAGTTATTTAAAGCGAATTCGAAAAGCTTATCTCAATTACTTACTTACGCCTGTTACCCCTCATAGAGCATAGGCAATATAGCAGTATTCTTTAACCTACTCTGTCCTGAGCTCTTTTTTACAGTTATTCGTAAGTACTATTCATGCCTTTGATATCTGTCCCCGATTCACGAGTCAACATGTTCTTTGGTGTTCCTTTGCTTTCACTTTGGGAATTCCCAGGCAAGGCTCGTCTTGTAAGGCAATTTGATGATTTCCGGAATCTGTGTCCTATCCACCTCTAGAGTATTTTCCTAAGTTATTCCTCAGCTAAAATCTGGTTTGTTCTCTCCCACAGTAGGTCGCTGCTGAAGATGTCTGACCAACGGATCATCAGTATCTTGCATCGGCATCTCTTAATAATGATGGTAACTTTTGTATTCTTCCAAGTTGGTCGTGAGTTTTTTTTTTGAGTCCCAGATGTTCTTCAGTTATAGAAATGTTGTTGTTTACTAATCCGTATCTTCACATCTGTATCAGATCCATCTTGTTTATCAATGATGCAAAGGTTTCTACATTTTCCAAAGCTTCTCCATCAAGTATGATTTGATTGGTGTATGTTGTGTTGTATCGAAGGATGTTACTTTTTCCCTTGTGGTATATGTCCAAAGACCTACTGCTGTAACACCGATCGTCTTCACCTGTATTCGTTGTTGTGTGTGGGGGTAGAAGAGTTAAGTCATCTGCAAAGTTCAAATAGTCTAGCTGCATTTGAGTTGTCTATCATAATTCATGCTTCTCCTAAGTTTGTTGAACTTTACACAATATAGTCAATGACTTAGAAGAATGAACAAGAGTATGTGTAATTAATAATTTCAGTCATCTCCAATTGATTATTTCTTTTAAAGAGAAATCCAAATTTCATTGTTTGTAATGTCATTATCATATAGTTTAATCTTTACTTTATTTCCATGTTGATCGATATCTCTATTCATCGTTTGTTTTGCAGTTCAACTAGAACTGTCAATTGTTAATCAGTATTACTTTGAATTTGTTTATATATTATGTTTAATAATAAGTGGGTTCTATTCTTTTTTACAAAAAAGCGTGTATCTAAATTGTTTAACTGTTATTCACTTTGTATGTGAAAAGGTTTTTGCATTTTTTTTTCTCCTGTTAAATTTTTAAATAAATAAAATCAGTCATTTAAATGTTTATAATTTGTAATAATTGATATTCAACCGAATTTAGTTAATCATTGAACTTCCTTAAAAAAAAAAGACTAAATATTCTGTGTTACATTCTAAGGTTTACTTGCATTTACTTGTTCTGTAACTTTCAAAACTATGAAAATTCCACTGAGTTCATCATCATGATTTTCAGTTTATATTTTTATAAAGCTGTTGGGGATGTTAGATCCCCAAAATTCACTTGATAATGCCTTATTTTGGATTTCACGTTTGCCAGCATGGGCTGATCAGATGACCTTGAGATTTCAATTCCCACCAGGAAAACCCATGTCTGTGATTGGCTGCTGTGTATTTTAGTGTGCTATTTTCTTAACTGTCTCAAGGACGTTCCTATGTTGTATAAATAAACGAGAGTTGTATGCTTGATTGTACTGTGATTGCTGGGTGTTTGTAGAATATACTTTCTACGCTTACAAAGCCTTTTATTTCGACTTTGGGTATTCAGGGTAGCCTACCTGAACGCTCGTTTATTGTCTCGTTCGCGTTTATCGACTAAGGTGAACTCGTAATAGCCTCAAGCATACTAAGTGACGAACTTATCAAAAGCACAGTTTTTATAAACTTGACTTTAAGGGGCTTATGGTTTGTATATGGGCTAATGGTATTGTTCGGTTGGACAAATTGTGTAGTAGATAAGACGGGGTTTTTTGAACTTTCTACTTACTAGTTGAAATTCAAGTTCTTCTTCAACCACTAAACTATCACTATACTTGTTTGCAGCTTAGTTTACTTTGATAAACACTTAAAACGCAATTTTACGTTGTTTAAACTATAGATGATTTTTGTGTTAACATTGACTACGGGTAGATATTTTCGAATATCTCAACTATTTTTGTTCTTCACATCTTTAAACAATTTATTTAGTACAAAATTCCGATTTCTAAATAATAATTAGAAGACCGTATATTACACCGGTTGAAATGGTATCCTTTATCTATCCTAATTTGTCTAAAATTACTTTACACTTCATATAATTTGAGATGAAATCCCGGCCTTTATTAAATGTTTTGTATTAACATAAGATGTATTGTATGTCTTCTAGTAATTCCTCATTATCACTGCTTCAGCTGAGAAATTTAACCTTTTTGAAGGTATAGTCAAATATAAGACCAAGTGTTTGAAAATACAAAAAGAAATGAATAATATTTCTTTAGATAATTTCACTGTAACTAATTGGTTATAAGATGAATATGAATAAGTTTAACTTATCGCTTTCTATGAATATACTTCATTCATTAGAAAATCTACACCTCACAGTGTTAGACGTTGGTAAGTTAAACTGCTGCCTATCTCTATTTTCAGTGTGATACTAATATAACCAATGTTGAATTTTGAGAATATCTAATTATCTTTCCATCGGTTTCTTGTGCATTTCTGCACTATTAGTCAAATCCATGAAGTCATTGACAAGTGGACTGAGCCATGTCGGTAGTTGTCGACTACCTGGTTGGGGTCCGCGAGATGATAATAATCGATGGTTAGATACCCTGAATAACATGGCTTAAAACCGTTTGCAGTGGCGCCGGTGCATTTATTCTTTGTGTTCTCTCAAATGCTAATCTTCTGGATTCTTCAACACCTCTAGTTTTGACTTTCTAAACTTTTCTCACTGAATCATACTTCTTGAATAATATCTTCTAATCCTAACCTCTCCGACTACTTCTAATACCTTTACTACCTCTACTACTATTGGATTTGAATTGACAATTACATTTCTGTGCTGATGTGGTATGGCAACATGAACTGATGTACTTACGTACGAAGTTCTACGTTGCATCTGACTGACTGACTGACTAGTGCATCAATTCGTCTAAGCATTGTGTGAAGATGATGTTTCAATCAGTGTTGGTGATCATTCGAAATACTGCTGACTTCAACAATTCGATCACATCCTCCACACTGTTATTACAATATCTTTCTTACTGCGCATCATTTACCGATACTGTTACCTTAGTTTGTTGATAAGTGCGGATTGAACATCAAGTAAAAAATTAGTCTTAGTGTCAGTGTATCACCACTTCCTGAAGGAATTCGTGCATACGAATTTGTAATCGGTGAAAATGGAGAATTAATAGTCCCACTATTTTCTATACGAGACGCACTGAAACGCATGCACTCACCTACGTTTTTCGCCATCGGATATTGTTTTTGATTGAAAGATTTTTTAAAATACTGGCCGTTACAGGAGTGTAAAGATGTAGTTTAAATGTAAAGTAACCCGAAGTGAGAAAAAAGCAGCGTTTGCATTTTTTTTCCACTAAATTCAAAACAAACGACTTATCCTCTAACCAATTCTAACTATAAACTCTTAATCTTAACCTAAACACCAGTCCTAAATCTCTAACCACTACCAAAAATACTGTTTGAAATCTCTCTACACCTTTCTACTGATTCAAGAAAACAGATAATCCATATACGTATGGGAGAATTGACATGTGATTATTTTTTTGAGGGGATTTACAAACAGAATAAGTTGTAGGAGACTTTGATAGGTTCACTAGTTATGTAAAATTTGCTTACCCATTACAGTGTTACTACTTATTTCCCACAAATCATTCATTTACAAATGCCGTTTTCTAATTGACTAGAATTCGTTTGAGTCGTTTTTGAACTCCTCCTTTTATTACACTTTTCACTGTCACATATCCAAGCTAATTTCATTAAAATGCTTTCATTTTGTGTGTTGGTTGTAGTGTTGTGTGTTTCCATTCATTGACTGCCTTATGGATATCTGCGTTATCATCTTATTTCCATTATCTAACCATACTTTAGCATTGTAATGTTTGTTGTACACTGAATACCTATTTGATATTTAAAAAACAATGGAAGTGAATATTTCCATGTCACGCGTTAATAATCAGTTTATTCTGTAATGTAATCATGTGAAGTGGATATATTTTAAGTTTCTAGTGACTTTCTTTGTTGTTTATACTCCTTTTTAAAATTGTATTCAGTTAATCAGACTTGTTAGATTAATAAGAGGAGTTGTCAGTGTTGGAATTGTGTTTAATTAATGTTCAATAAAATTGTAGATCTTCACATCATTTCATTTAGGGACTTATTATTTGTTACGCATTTGAAATCATCAATCAATCATTGTTAGACCACCATTAGAAACCTGGAAGCACTGGACGGCCGTTTCGTCCTGGTATGGGACTCATCAGGGGGAGTGCGCATCCACGACTCCTGCACCTCACAGGATTCTAACCCCGGACCTTCAATCTTATACGTGGACGCCTAACCTCTGGACCACTGGGCCGGCATCCAGTGGTGTTAATGTCTAACTCTGATCAGTCTAGAGATTTCGCGCAACCTCACCCATTTGTCTTTGGTGGTTACTGCCTACACCCGACAGGGTTGAACTTCACTGGTCACGTCTTCTGCAAGGTGCAGGAATCGTGGATGGGCACTGTTGATCAGTCCCACACCAGGATGAAATGGCCGTTATTTGATAAGAGCTTAAGTCATATAATGATCACTTTTTTCCTAAACACCTATTTGAAATCTATTTTTTGAAATGATGGCGAAGATTTGTGGTGGAGGGAATCCAGCTGTACCGAAATCTATGAGTATAAGGTTATGGAGATTGTTGAGTTTCATATAAATCATGACCGTTTTGTTTTAACGGTCTAATGAAATAATATCATATAACTATGATGATTATCAGATAATCACAATATTGAATACACACTTTTATTAGAATAAGCCCCATAGAGAATATAAACAATGATAATGAAAAAAACTAATAAATATTTCAATATTGCAATGCTATCCGTCATAAGTTGAATATCAAAACAACCTTTGCAATCGTTATACATAAATATTCATAATAAGTAATATACAGAAGTTTATTTGAATGCTACATTTATATATTCGAAAGTAATCTCATTGCGGGGTTGTTGTGAATCCTGCTCCTCGCAGGATTCGTGGATGCGCACTCCCCCTGATGAGTCCCATACCAGGACGAAACGGCCTTCTTTCAGTGCTTCCAGGTTTCTAATGGTGTGGTCTAACATTGATCGATTCATGGTTTCAAACAAAAGTAATCTGTTTGTTTGTTTTTTAACTTTAACCAACCTCTTATTATCCTGTATAAATTTTCATATTGTGTTCCCTTTACCTTGTGCATTGGTCTAATTGACTTCTATCTGAAGTTCGTGTTGATGATGTTGTTCAGAAGAACAATGAAAGCTCCACAACCTAAACAACCAGCTCAGAGAACGAAACACCACCACAATCATCCACCTGAGCTACAAGTTTTCTCCACCATCTCAAAATTGACATGTTAATAATATTGTTCATTTTGTTTAATTGTCCTTAAACAAAACAGTATGTGTGTATGTGTGTGTGTGTGTGTGTGATTTTCATTGGAATTATATCACTTAATTCGAATAATCGTCATCAACTTTTATCCGAATTATATTTTAGTTATTATCAAACACGAACTAGTAGTTGTGTTTTTATAAATTTTTTGTTTCTTTAATTTCTTCAAACCTTTGAGATCAATACGTTCCTATTGATTATTTTCGCGTTAATCTCATAAATTTCATCTGTTTATGTAAATATATATATATATATATATATATTATTTTCCTATTTCCTATGTAATCATTGCTTTCATGATTGTGATGATTGATAGAACTTGTTGATTTGTTTCGCCTTTTTTGTTATTGTTATTGTTATTACCGGTGTGTACCGTAACTTGAACTGACGTACGTACGTACGTACAAAATTCTACGTTGTAATTGACTAACTGACTGACTGACTGATTACCGGTGTGAATTATGTCATCAGTTGATACATTTGTATCTATATTAGAGTTGTAGTTTTTTTCCCTTATGCTTCATTAGGCTTTTTTTGTATCTGTACGTTTTGTATATGTAGTGTTTATTGTACTCAAAATAGAAAAATAAAACAAAACAATTCATAATTGAACAACAAATCAAATTTTGTTTTAGTGTTAATTACTGTAAAATAGATAGTTTGTTCATTTTCATTTGAACAACCATAAACATTATTTATGGGAGAAGCAGAAAAAAGATAAAAGGGATCTTTCACATTGAAATCATCAATCAGTCAATTATTGTTAGACCAACATTAGAAGCCTGAAAGCACTGAAAGACGGCCATTTCGTCCTGGTATGGCACTCGTCAGTAGTGCGCATCCACGGCTCCTGGACCACTGAGCCGGCATCTAAAGGTGTTAATGTCTAACTCTGATCAGTCTAGAGATTTCGCGCAACCTCACCCTACTGGATTAAACTCCACTGGTCATGTCTTTTGCGAAGTGCAGGAGTCACGGATGCGCACTGCTGATGAGTCCGACACCAAGACGAAATGGCCATCTAGTGCTTTCAGGTTTCTAATGGTGGTCTAACAATGATTGTTTGATTAATGGTTTCAATGTGTAAAAACACTAATGTCCATAAATCTAATAGAAAAATAAAAGGGATCGATAGAATGAATTTCGATTTTTATTCTTTTTAGATTTTTATCTTTTTCTCTATTTAATAATAATAATAACAGTAATAAAATTTTATTTAGATGATTAAGTTGAAACATTTTGTCGATTCAGTGATTGTAATAGAGATAATCTGTTTGTTAAATATATAGAAGACTGTTATAATGTATGGTGTCTCAGTTCTGAACATGATATGCGCTAATCCTCAAAAACTGGCTACTTGACCAAGAAAGCCAGAACAAAAGAGAAAGTCTATCTAGCTACCGAATCATGTGTACAAATACGTATCTATATAAAGACTTTGTTGACAAACATGTTAAACATAGTATGAAGGGATAGATTTCTCAAGTCTAAAAAATATTCTTTTATTCATGAGTCACTCTAAAGATTCAGTAGGATGCTGTGATCAAATACTATGAGTGAGAAATAATATCACAAATATAGTCCATTGAGTTCCCAGTGATTGTACTTGCCTTGAACAATGAAACATTTTATGTCCGATCCTGTGTCTTCATATCATTGACAAGTACAACAGTTCACTAACTGATGTCAGCTCATGATAAAAACTAACATTCAGTGATAATATTCTTGGGTGATTAGTGATTGTAACATTTAATTTTAATTGTAGTTTATTATTCTATTCATAAACTACTCATGAGAAATACTTACACTAAATATTTAGTATATAAATTTGTTCTCCTATCGTTAAAACCTTTCACCGTACAACTGTTTCATATCTAATATCTTATATTTCCCAGTTGCAATGCTGTTGTTAGAAAACGGGTACTAGGTAAGGATGGTAGGTCAATAGAGGAAGTAATAAAACTTCATTAGTTGAGGTGGTTGGAACATGTGTTACGTGTGCCGAACCACCGACTGCCTCGAAGAGCTGTTTTGAAATATACGAATTGGTTGGATAAAGGCTAGGGGCGGCCAAACCAAAACATGGCAGAAGTCCATGAAGTCAGTGACAAGTGGACGGAGGTTTGATATTCATCAATACATTTCATAAGTTAGTAGCTTTAAACCATTAGTTTGTTGAATTAATGCGATGATTTATAAAAACTTATTCATCAAGTGTTTATTGTGTATGTTATACTGTCTGCATGGTTAGGGTCCGCGGATGATAATAATCGATGGTTAGAGACCCTGAATGACATGGCTCAAACCGTTCGCAATGGCGCCGTGCATTCATGATCTTTTTATTCTCATCAAATCCTGACATTTTTAAGTTCTTCTCACTTCGTCTTGTCTCTTTCTAATTTACTTCACTGAATTATAATTCTTGAATAAACATCTTCGACCCATAAGCTCAAAAATAGCCTGTTACTTCTAATAACTTTACATAAAACTCTACTACTATGGGATTTGAATTGCCGACTGCGTCTCTGTGCTAATTGTAGTATGTCAACTTGAACTGACGTATATACGTACGAAGTTCTACGTTGTAACTGACTGACTAACTGACTGACATAAATCATTTAGCATTTAAATTAAAAATTCTTTATTTACAAAAAATTGAATGCCTAATTTGTTCAGCTCTTTTTTCTTCACATATAGTTAAATATTCAATAAAATTATTCTCAAAAATTATCATATATTCTAAGTTTTGAAAATTGAAATCGTTTTTAATTAACTAGATATAAAACAAAAAATTGATTGAAATCAGTAAAATACTTAAATTATCTAATCGAAAGAGAATTGATTATCATCAATATTCGGTGTGTTATGCATCCGAAATTCAATTTCAAATAAATTCACATGATTAATTTTTTTTGTAAACCGTTCATAGATCAATCATATATGTTGTAATGCTCAATTATTTAACAGGGCAATCATACGATTTCGAGTATCATTTGATGTTTTTTTCTTTTCTTTGATCTGATCAATATCGATTTATTCAGAAGTAGCGATATAAATGAAAACTTTTGTTTTCTATGCTCAAGTTAGATTTCATCAGTGAATGAATGTTTCCAAATCAAAGAGCATCATCACCATCATAGTTGAGTCTTTTTCCTTTTTAAGAACACCTCAGTAACAACCGACAATCATTACTCCATATAGTATTGGATTGAAAACTTGTAGAATTCTAAGCTTTCTCATCCTGTGTAGGTAGGATTGCAGGTGTACATTGTTGACGAGGCTGAGAAAAATCTCCACTGCTGATTAGTTCTCAATCGTCCACCTGATGATGTCAGCGTGTGGTAATAATCCCCCGAAAACCAAAGATAAATATTGGTTTATTTTTTTCTTAATAAGTACATCAGTTTTTTGAGGTGGAATTTAGAAACTTGTCACTTAGGTTAATCAACAAACTCATCGAAATCGATTCAGTTTATCAATCAATCAATCAGAAAAATGGTGGACCAATGTGGGACCGAGTATCAGATCAAATCAAAGATACAGAATGATCAAAAGTCAACAAGTAACCAATCATAATCGAGTTTGACAAGACAATCTCTTAGTCAACTGAAAAGAAATTCGATTGATTCATTTCTACTTGAAGTTTGAGATGATGTTCTTCAAAAGTACATAGAAAGTGCCACGACTAAACCATCCAGTTCAAAGAATAAAACTCCACAAAATCATTGCTTGTATATCCTGGGACACCCGAGTGAGCAACGCTGTTATTAGGAATCGGGTGCTAGGTAAGAATGGCAGATCAATAGACGCAGTAGCGACACTTCATCAGTTGAGGTGGTTGGGACATGTTTTGCGTATGCCCAACCACCGACTGCCTCGTCGAGCTTTGTTTTGTAGTGTAGGAATAGGTTGGAAGAAAGTTAGGGGCAGCCAAACCAAAACATGGCAGAAATCCATGAAGTCATTGACTAGTGGACTGAGCCATGTCGGTAATTGTCGACTACCTGGTTGGGGTCCGCGAGATGATAATAATCGATGGTTAGAGACCTTGAATGACATGGCTCAAAATCGTTCGCAATGGCGCCAGTGCATTTATTCTTTGTGTTCTCTCAAATCCTAATCTTCTGGATTCTTCAACACCTCTAGTTTTGACTTTCTAAACTTATCTCACTGAATCATACTTAATCCTAACCTCTCCGATTACTTCTAATACCTTTACTACCTTTTCTACTATTGGATTTGAATTGACAATTACATCTCTGTGCTGATGTGGTATGGCGACATGAACTGATGTACTTACGTACGAAGTTCTACGTTGCATCTGACAGACTGACTGACAAAATTATCCAATTAAATTATCAATCTTCACCATCTAATATACTAAGGATTCTTACATGTCAATCATAGTTCTTTGTTTTACATTTAACTGATCACTCTGTTAATGTACCTAACTTTCTTATGACACATCACAATACTAACAGTATTTCTTCAAACGTTTGACTCCACATGTTGTGTAAATAAATTATTGCTCTGGGTTTTATAGACAAATATCAACTTTTTATGTTTGATTTTCTTACAATCTACTCATTACTTGCATTGCTCTTTCTAATTCATACATTTCCATTAATACTTGATACAATCTATAGCATATTATCTCATCGATTCGCATCATTCATCATTTTTTTTCCCTTCTCTTCCTTTGTGTTCGTGTTGGTGTTTGTTCACTGTCGTCTAAGAAGTAATCAGCCATTATGTTGATGAATTCATACATAAAAATTGTTATCATGTAAAATTAACCGTATATTGATCAGTTTACAATCCTTTAATTAATAATAGAAATATTTTGTTTAAATGATTTGTAAATCTTTGCTTATTAAAGGGATGAAGATCCTCCTGTACAAGGTCCTATTAATCGTGAACCAGATGAAAAACTTTATGGTACTTCTAGACCGAATTTAGGCGTCAAAAAATTGTAAGCTTTATTAAAATACTTTTTATTTATTACGTTTTTATAACAAACGACTGACCATATTCCCTGAAATTCTTGTGGGTTGTAACCGGTAGAGTTCACACATTCTTGATGTGAAATAGTTGCCATAAGGAGCCCTGAATGATTATTGCACTTTATAATGAACTGTTTGAAGTTGGATCTCAGCCTATTGGCTGAATAGTTGGGCCGGATTTGAGAACTTAGGGTCTGAGTTTTATTCTTAGTGCAATCTTAGACACGCACTTTTAAACAATCCTATACTAGCGCAAAACAGCAGTTCAATGCTTCCTGGTTTTTAGCAGTTGTTTAACCGAAGTTAGTCCACAGTGAAATGCTAACTGTTGCACAGATACTGAATAAAATTCAGTATTTTTGTCAATTAGTTGTGCTTTACACTTGATCACTGTCAAAACTCTTAGTCCCGGGTATTGTTAAACGTTCTTAGTAGTAATAACTTGCGCTCTTCGTTCTACTTTTTTCTAATGTATCTGTTTTGGCGCGTGCATGCAAATCGATAAATGCATTTAAGGGTACTGAGATAAAGAGGATTAATCGAATTTTGTTTGTTTTATGGAACAGTTTGTTTTATGTTAGATAACAACCATTTCTATTGAGTTAGCAGCATTGATTTTGTGACTAGCCAGTTCAATAATTTCAGTAAATAAGCTTTTCTTTTCAACTGTATCTTAGGTTCATGAGTTTGCTCTGTATTCTAACGACATGGTTCAAAATCGTTTGCAATGGCTCAGGTGCATCCACTCTTTGTGTTCTCTCAAATCCTAAACTTTTTAATTCTTCATCACCTTTATCTTTTTCTTTTTAAAGTTTATTTCACTAGATTCTACTTCTCAAATAATATTTTCGAACCCTAATCTTTACGATAACTGTCCATACTTCTACTATGGGATTTGAACATTTGACAATCGCGTCTCTGTGCTAATATGGTATGGCACCATGAACTGATGTACATACGTACGTACGTACGAAGTTTTACGTTAATGTTAATTGATTGATTGATATCAATTCACTGGCATACATTTGTTAGAACTTCAATTCTCTTTTTTTTTAACCTAATTAAATGTTTGAATAATTTAAATGTAATTCTTTTTTTTTGTCAATTTTTTATTTTTCATGATTATTAGTTTTGAAAGTCTTCTATCGAAATTAAATCGATAACTTCACTTGGAATTCCATATATTTATCCAGAATGATATACATTTATGAATGGTAAGCTATGATGTAATTTTTTGCCTACTTATACATAACATTTATGTGTCTCTGTGTTCATTTATTACCATTGTTGTATGAAACACATGCATTATGATCAAACTATTGAACATAGTCAAGCTGTAACTCGGTTTAACTAGTCCAATGCTCATCATTGGTCTTCATACAAATTTTCTGTTACGCGTATGAGGGCGGTTGTCACTTCTCAGCTGCCCACGCCGTGGAAGGTTGTTTCTTGAGGAATGTCGGTCTTAGAGACCTGGGAGCGTGACCGCAGAGCCAAAAGGACAGCTGCTTCGGGCCGGTCACGCACGGCCTTTTTATGAAAGGATTTTTGAGTGTTAGCTCCGCTATTAAAAGCCCTTAGTGGGCACTCTTACCGCCGGATACGGAAATCCGTGAGATAGGGTGAGGTGTGACATTTTTAGGGTCGACCTTTTCTAACCCTTCCTTCCTTGTGAGAAGGCAGCAGTATCGCTGCAGATGCTGGTTGTCCGAGGGAAACACCTTACTGCTGTCACACCCCTCCATCACAGTCAGCAGTACGACTTGGCCCTCAGACCATGAGTAACTGCTTTTAGTCTGATCGTTCTCCAATCGACCTGCCTTTCATGGTAAAACCTTCAGGAACATAAGTTCCAGCTAGTATAGCTCGGTTGGGTCATCTCGATAGGCAAGTCCGACCACCACATCAAGGTAGCAGCTTCTGTCGGGCTTCATACAAATAACTTATTGCTTAAGTATACATAAATTTGTATTTCACGAAAGTGTTTATATGCAAAAAACAAGTTAATTATCCTAACATTGGACTAAATATTTATGTAGAAAGTAAAGAGAAAATTCTGTAGAGGAACCTTTATACCGATATCTCAGTCGTAACGTTCATCTCTTGTACATATTCATCAGTTATTATATTTACAGAAATTTGTAAGCCATGAACAATTAACTTAATCGTAATCACCCTGACATACTCGCTTTAAGGCTGGTATGTAACGATAGGAGTTGTGCAGCATATCAAAAGATATTTATCAATTGAAAGTGTAACATCTAGATATATAACGTATG
>OX103974.1:33624558-33709979 GCA_944470395.2 Schistosoma turkestanicum
AATTTCCTTGTTTGTTATTGTCATTATCATATAGTTTAGTCTTTACTTTATTTCCCTGTTGATCGATATCTCTATTCATCGTTTATTTTGCAGTTCAACTAGAACTGTCAATTGTTAATCAGTATTACTTTGAATTCGTTTATATATTATGTTTAATAATAAGTGGGTTCTTTTTTTTTAAAAAAAAGCGTGTATCTAAATTACCCAACTGTTATTCACTTTGTATGTGAAAAGGTTTGTGCATTTTTTTTCTCCTGTTTAATTTTTAAATAAATAAAATCAGTCATTTAAATGTTTATAATTTGTAATAATTGATATTCAACCGAATTTAGTTAATCATTGAACTTCCTTAAATAAAGACAGAATGTAACACAGAATATTTAAAGGTTTGCTTGCATTTACTTGTTCTGTAACTTTCAAAACTATGAAAATTCCACTGAGTTCATCATCATGATTTTCAGTTTATATTTTTATAAAGCTGTTGGGGATGTTAGATCCCCAAAATTCACTTGATAATGCCTTATTTTGGATTTCACGTTTGCCAGCATGGGCTGATCATATGACCTTGAGATTTCAATTCCCACCAGGAAAATACATGTCTGTGATTGGCTGCTGTGTATTTTAGTGTGCTATTTTCTTAACTGTCTCAAGGACGTTCCTATGTTGTATAAATAAACGAGAGTTGTATGCTTGATTGTACTGTGATTGCTGGGTGTTTGTAGACTATACTTTGTACGCTTACAAAGCCTTTTCACTTCAGCCTGGGGATTCACGGTAGCCTACCTGGACGCTGTTTATTGTCTCGTTCGCGTTTATCGACTAAGGTGAACTCGTAATAGCCTCAAGCATACTAAGTGACGAACTTATCAAAAGCACAGTTTTTATAAACTTGACTTTAGAGGCTTATGGTTTGTATATGGGCTAATGGTTGAACAAATCGTGTAGTAGATAAAACGGGATTTTTGAACTTTCAACTTACTAGTTGAAATTCAAGTTCTTCTTCAACCACTAAACTATCACTATACTTCTTTGCAGCTTAGTTTACTTTGATAAACACTTAAAACGCAATTTTACGTTGTTTAAACTATAGATGATTTTTGTGTTAACATTGACTACGGGTAGATATTTTCGAATATCTCAACTATTTTTGTTCTTCACATCTTTAAACAATTTATTTAGTACAAAATCCGTTTTCTAAATAATAATTAGAAGACCGTATATTACACCGGTTGAAATGGTATCCTTTATCTATCCTAATTTGTTTAAAATTACTTTACACTTCATATAATTTGAGATGCGATCCCGGCCTTTATTCAATGTTGTGTATTAACATAAGATGTATTGTATGTCTTCTAGTAATTCCTCATTATCACTGCTTCAGCTGAGAAATTTAACCTTTTTGAAGGTATAGTCAAATATAAGACCAAGTGTTTGACAATACAAAAAGAAATGAATAATATTTCTTTAGAGAGAATTTCACTGTAACTAATTGGTTATAACATGAATATGAATAAATTTAACTGATCGCTTTCTATGAATATGTTTCATTCATTAGAAAATCTACACCTCACAGTGTTAGACGTTGGTAAGTTAAACTGCCACCTATCTCTATTTTCAGTGTGATACTAACATATCCAATGTTGAATTTTGAGAATATCTAATTATCTTTCCATCGGTTTCTTGTGCATTTCTGCACTACTAGTCAAATCTATGAAGTCATTGACAAGAGGACTGAGCCATGTCGGTAGTTGTCGACTACCTGGTTGGGGTCCGCGAGATGATAATAATCGATGGTTAGAGACCCTGAATGACATGGCTTAAAACCGTTTGCAGTGGCGCCGGTGCATTTATTCTTTGTGTTCTCTCAAATCCTAATCTTCTGGATTCGTCAACACCTTTAGTTTTGACTTCCTTAACTTTTCTCACTGAATCAGACTTCTTGAGTAATATCTTCTAATCCTAACCTCTCTGATTACTTCTAATACTTTTTCTACCTCTACTACTATTGGATTTGAATTGACGATTACATTTCTGTGCTGATGTGGTATGGCAACATGAACTGATGTACTTACGTACAAAGTTCTACGTTGCATCTGACTGACTGACTCACTAGTTCATCAATTCGTCTAAGCATTGTGTGAAGATGATGTTTCAGTCAGTGTTGGTGATCATTCGAAATACTGCTGGCTTCAACAATTTGATCACATTCTCCACACTGTGTTATCACAATATCTTTCTTACTGCGCATCATTTACCGATACTGTTACCTTAGTTTGTTGATAAGTGCGGATTGAACATCAAGTAAAAAATTAGTCTTAGCGTCAGTGTATCACCACTTCCTGAAGGGATTCGTGCATACAAATTTGTAATCGGTGAAAATGGCGAATTAATAATCCACTATTTTCTATACGAGACGCACTGAAACGCATGCACTCACCTACGTTTTTCGCCATCGGATATTGTTTTTGATTTAAAGATTTTTTAAAATACTGGCCGTTACAAGAGGTTAAAGGTGTAGTACAAATGTAAAGTAACCCGAAGTGAGAAAAAAGCAGCGTTTGCATTTTTTTTCCACTAAATTCAAAACAAACGACTTATCCTTTAACCAATTCTAACTATAAACTCTTAATCTTAACCTAAACACCAATCCTAAATCTCTAACCACTACCAAAAATACTGTTTGGAATCTCTCTACATTAAAATACTTTCATTTTGTGTGTTGGTTGTAGTGTTGTGTGTTTCCGTTCATTGACTACCTTGTGGATATCTGTGCTATCATCCTATTTCATTATCTAACCATACTTTAACATTGTAATGTTTGTGTTACACTGAATATCCATTTCATATTTAAAAACAATGGAAGTGAATGTTTCCACGTCACGCGTTAATAATCAGTTTATTCTGTAATGTGATCATGAGAAGTGGATATATTTTAAGTTTCTAGTGACTTTCTTTGTTGTTTATACTCTCTTAAAATTGAATTCAATTAATCAGACTTGTTAGATTAATTAGAGGAGTTGTCAGTGTTGGAATCGTGTTTAATGTTCAATAAAATTGTAGATTTTCACATCATTTCATTTAGGGACTTATTGTTTGATAAGAGCTTAAGTCATAATATAATGATCAGTTTTTTCCTGAACCCCTATTTGAAATCTATTTTCTGAAATGATGGCGAAGATTTGTGATGGAGAGAATCCAACTATACCGAAATCTATAATAAGTATAAGGGTTGTAAAGATTGTTGAGTTTCATTGAAATCATGAACCGATTAGCATTGAGAACCTGGAAGCTTTGTATGACCGTTTTGTTTTTTAACGGTCTAATGAAATAATTATCATATAACATATCATATAACATATTTAATGCACACTTTTATCAGAATAAGCCCCATAGAGAATATAAACAATGATAATGAAAAAAATCTAATAAATATTTCGATATTGCAATGCTATCCGTCATAAGTTGGAAATCAAGACAACCTTTACAAGCGTTATACATAAATATTCATAATAAGCATATACAGAAATTTATTTGAATGCTACATTTTATATATTCGAAAGTAATCTCATTGCGGGGTTGCTGTGAATCCTGCTCCTCGCAGGATTTGTGGATGCGCACTGCTTAAGAGTCCCATACCAGGACGAAACGGCCGTCCAATGCTTCCAGGTTTCTAATGGTGGTCTTAACATTGATCACTTCATGGTTACAAACAAAAGTAATCTGTTTGTATTTTTTTAACTTTAACCAACCTCTTATTATCCTGTATAAATTTTCACATTGTGTTCCCTTTACCTTCTGCATTGGTCTAATTGACATGTTATAATATTTTGTCATTTTGTTTAATTGTCCTTAAACAAAACAATATGTATGTGTGTGTATGTGTGTGTGTGATTTCAGATCGCTGGAATTATATCACTTAATTCTAATAATCGTCATCATCTATTTATCCGAATTATATTTTAGTTATTATCAAACACGAACTAGTAGTTGTGTTTTTATAAATTTTTTGTTTCTTTAATTTCTTCAAACCTTTAGGATCAATACGTTCCTATTGATTATTTTCGCGTTAATCTCATAAATTTCATCTCTTTATGTAAATATATATATATATATATATATATATATATAATTTTCCTCTTTCCTATGTAATCATTGCTTTCATGATTGTGATGATTGATAGAACTTGTTGATTTGTTTCGCCTTTTTTGTTATTGTTATTGTTATTACCGGTGTGTACCGTAACTTGAACTGACGTACGTACGTACGTACAAAACGTACGTTGTAATTGACTAACTGACTGACTGATTACCGGTGTGAATTATGTCATCAGTTGATACATTTGTATCTATATTAGAGTTGTAGTTTTTTTTCCCTTATGCTTCATTAGGCTTTTTCTTCTATCTGCCTGTATTATATATGTAGTGTTTATTGTACTCAAAATAGAAAAATAAAACAAAACAATTCACAATTGAACAACAAATCAAATTTTGTTTTAGTGTTAATTACTGTAAAATTGATAGTTTGTTCATTCTCATGTGAAAAACAATAAACATTATTTATGGGAGAAGCAGAAAAAAGATAAAAGGGATCTTTCACATTGAAATCATCAATCAGTCAATTATTGTTAGACCAACATTAGAAACTTGGAAGCACTGAAAGACGGCCGTTTCGTCCTGATGTGGAACTCATCAGCTGTGCACATTTACGACTCATACACCTCACAGGATTCTAACCCCGAACCTTCTATGTTATACGTGGACGCCTAACCTCTGGACCAGTGAGCCGGCATCCAATGGTGTTAATGTCTAACGGATTTTGCGCGACCTCACCCATTTGTTTTCGGTAGTTACTGCCTACACCCGACAGGGTTGAACTCCACTAGTCACGTCTTCTGCGAGGTGCAGGAATCGTGGATGGGCACTGTTGATGAGTCCCACACCAGGACAAAATGGCCGTCCAGTGCTTCCAGGTTTTTAATGATGGTCTAACAATGATTGTTTGATTAATGGTTTCAATGTGTAAAAGCACTGATCTCCATAAATCTAATTGGAAAATTAAAGGGATCGATAGAATGAATTTCGATTTTTATTCTTTTTAGATTTTTATCTTTTTCTCTATTTAATAATAATAATCATAGTAATAAACTTTATTTAGATGATTAAGTTGATACATTTTATCGATTCAATGCATGTAATAGAGATAATCTGTTTGTTAAATATATAGAAGACTGTTATAATGTATGGTGTCTCAGTTCTGAACATGATATGCGCTAATCCTCAAAAAACTGGCTACTTGACCAAGAAGGCGAGAACAAAAGAGAAAATCTATTTAGCAACCGAATCATGTGTACAAAGACGTATCTATATAAAGACGTTGTTGATAGATATGTTAAACATAGTTTGGAAGCATAGATTTCTCAAGTCTAAGAAATATTCTTTCATTGACAACTCACTTTAAGGTAGGATGCTGTGATCAAATACTATGAGTGAGAGGATAATATTGCAAATATAATCCAGTTGGGTTCCCAATCAATCAGTGATTGTACTTGCCTTGAGCAATGAAACAATTTATGTCCGATTTTGTGTCTTCACATTATTGACAAGTACAAAAGTTCACTCACTAACTCATGATAAAAACTAACATTCAGTGATAGTATTCTCAGGTGATTAGTGACTGTAACATTCGATTGTAATTGTAGATTATTATTCTATTCATAAACTACGCATGTGAAATACTTACACTAAATATTTAGTATATAAATTTGTTCTCCTATCGTTAAAACCTTTCACCGTACAATTGTTTCATATCTAATATCTTATATTTCCCAGTTGTAATGCTGTTGTTAGAAAACGGGTACTAGGTAAGCATGGTAGGTCGATAGATGAAGTAATAAAACTTCATCAGTTGAGGTGGTTGGAACATGTGTTACGTGTGCCGAACCACCGACTGCGACGACGAGCTGTCTTGCGATATACGAATTGGTTGGATGAAAGCTAGGGGCGGCCAAACCAAAACATGGCAGAAGTCCATGAAGTAACTGACAAGTGGAAGGAGGTTGATATTCATCAATACATTTCATAAGTTAGTAGCTTTAAACACATTAGTTTGTTGAATTAATGCGATGAATTTATAAAACTTATTCATCAAGTGTTTATTGTGTATGTTAATACTGTCTGCCTGGTTAGGGTCCGCGAGATGATAATAATCGATGGTTAGAGACCCTGAATGACATGGCTCAAAACCGTTCGCAATGGCGCCAGTGCATTCATTCTTTTTATTCTCTCAAATCCTGAACTTTTTAATTCTTCATCACTTCGTCTTTCTCTTTCTAAATTTACTTCACTGAATTATACTTCTTGAATAACATCTTCGAACCCTAATCTCTCCGATTACTTCTAATACTTTTACTACCTCTACTACAATGGGATTTGAATTGCCAATTGCGTCTCTGTGCTGATGTGTTCTGGCCACTTGAACTGATGTACGTACGTTTGAAGTTCCACGTTGTAACTGACTGACTGACTGACTGACATAAATCCTTTAGCATTTAAATTAAAAATTCTTTATTTACGAAAAATTGAATGCCTAATTTGTTCAGCTCTTTTTTCTTCATATAGTTAAATATTCAATAAAATTATTCTCAGAAATTATCATATATTTTAAGTTTTGAAAATTGAAATCGTTTTTAATTAACTAGATATAAAACAAAAAATTGATTGAAATCAGTAAAATACTTAAATTATCTAATCGAAAGAGAATTGATTATCATCAATATTCGGTGTGTTATGCATCCGAAATTCAATTTCAAATAAATTCACATGATTAATTTTTTTTGTAAACCGTTCATAGATCAATCATATATGTTGTAATGCTCAATTATTTAACAATGCAATCATACGATTTCGAGTATCATTTGATGTTTTTTTCTTTTCTTTGATCTGATCAATATCGATTTATTCAGAAGTAACGATATAAGTGAAAACTTTTGTTTTCTATGCTCAAGTTAGATTTCATCAGTGAATGAATGTTTCCAAATCAAAGAGCATCATCATCATAGTTGAGTCCTTTTTCTTTTTAAGAACACTTCAGCAACAACCAACAATCATTACTCCATATGGTATTGAATTGAAAACTTGTAGAATTCTAAGCTTTCTCATCCTGTGTAAGTAGGATTGCAGGTGTACATTGTTGAGGAGGCTGAGAAAAATCTTCACTGCTCATTAGTTCTCAATGGTCCACCTGATAACGTCAACGTATGGTAATAACCACGTGAAAACCAAACATAAATATTGGGCTAGTTTTACTTACCAATACTGAGTACATAAGTTTTTTGAAGTGGAATTTAGAAACTTGTCACTTAGGTTAATCAACAAACTCATCGAAATCGATTAACTTTATCAATCAATCAGAAAAATGGTGGACAAGTGTGGCACCAAGTATCAGATCAAATCAAAGATACAGACAATAACTGATCAAAAGTCAACAAGTAACCACTCGTGATCGGAGTCGACAAGACAATCTCTTAGTCAACTCAAAAGAAATTCGATTGTTTCATTGCTACGTGAAGTTTGAGATGATGATGTTCTTCAAAAGTACATAGAAAGTGCCACGACTAAACCATCCAGTTCAAAGAATAAAACTCCACAAAATCATTGCTTGTATATCCTGGGACACCCGAGTGAGCAACGCTGTTATTAGGAATCGGATGCTAGGTAAGAATGGCAGATCAATAGACACAGTAGTGACACTTCATCAGTTGAGGTGGTTGGGACATGTGTTGCGTATGCCTAACCAGCGACTGCCTCGTCGAGCTTTGTTTTGTAGTGTAGGAATAGGTTGGAAGAAAGTAAGGGGCGGCCAATAGAAAACATGGCAGAAATCCATGAAGTCATTGACGAGTGGACTGAGCCATGTCGGTAATTGTCGAAAACCTGGTTGGGGTCCGCGAGATGATAATAATCGATGGTTAGAGACCTTGAATGGCATGGCTCAAAATCGTTCGCAATGGCGCCAGTGCATTTATATTCTTTGTGTTCTCTCAAATGCTAATCTTCTGGATTCTTCAACACCTCTAGTTTTGACTTTCTAAACTTATCTCACTGAATCATATTTCTTGAATAATATCTTCTAATCCTAACCTCTCCGATTACTTCTAATACCCTTACTAACTCTACTACTATTGGATTTGAATTGACAATTACATCTCTGTGCTGATGTGGTATGGCGACATGAACTGATGTAATTACGTACGAAGTTCTACGTTGCATCTGACAGACTGACTGACAAAATTATCTAATTAAATTATAAATCTTCACCATCTAATATAGGAAGGATTCTTACACGTCAATCATAGTTGCTTGTTTTACATTTAACTGATCACTCTGTTAATCTACCTAACTTTCTTATGACACATCACAATACTAACAGTAACTCTTCAAACATTTGACTCCACATGTTGTTTATTATTTATGTGTAAATAAATTATTGCTCTAGGTCTTATAGACAAAAAATCAATTTTTAGGTTTGATTTTCTTACAATCTACTCATTACTTGCATCGCTCTTTCTAATTTTTACATGTTCATCATCGATTCGCATCATTCATCATTATTTTTTTCCCTTCTCTTCCTTTGTGTTCGTGTTGGTGTTTGTTCACTGTCGTCTAGAAGTAATCAACCATTATGTTGATGAATTCATACATAAAAATTGTTATCATGTAAAATTAACCCGTATATTGATCAGTTTACAATTCTTTTAATTAATAATAAAAATATTTTGTTTAAATGATTTGTAAATCTTTGCTTATTAAAGGGATGAAGATCCTCCTGTACAAGGTCCTATTAATCGTGAACCAGATGAAAAACTTTATGGTACTTCTAGACCGAATTTAGGTGTCAAAAAATTGTAAGTTTTATTATAATACTTTCTGTGTATTACGTTTTTATTACAAACGACTGACCATAGTCCCTGAAATTCTTGTGGGTTGTAACCGGTAGAGTTCACACATTCTTGATGTGAAATAGTTGCCATAAGGAGCCCTGAATGATTATTGCACTTTATAATGAACTGTTTGAAGTTGGATCTCAGCCTATTGGCCGAATAGTGGGGCCGGATTTGAGAACTTAGAGTCTGAGTTTTATTCTTCGTGCAATCTTAGACACTCACTTCTAAACAATCCTATACTAGCGCAAAACAGCAGTTCAATGCTTCCTGGTATTTTAGCAGTTGTTTAACCGAAGTTAGTCCACAGTGAAACGCTAACTGTTGCACAGATACTGAATAAAATCGAGTATTTTTGGCAATTAGTTGTGCTTTCTATCGATTCAGTATCCAACTATTACACTTGATCACTGTCAAAACTCTTAGTCTCAGGTATTGTTAAACGTTCTTAGTAGTAATAACTTGCGCTCTTCGTTCTACTTTTTTCTAATGTATCTGTTTTGGCGCGTGCATGCAAATCGATAAATGCATTTAAGGGTACTGATAAAAAGAGGATTAACCGAATTTTGTTTGTTTTATGGAGCAGTTTGTTTTATGTTAGATAACAACCATTTCTATTGAGTTAGCAACATTGATTTTGTGACTAGACAGTTCAATAATTTCAGTAAATAAGCTTTTCTTTTCAACTGTATCGTAGGTTCGTGAGTTTGCCCTGTATTCTAACGACATGGTTCAAAATCGTTTACAATGGCTCAGATGCATCCACTCTTTGTGTTCTCTCAAATCCCAAACTTCTGAATTCTTCATCACCTTTATCTTTTTGTTTTAAGTTTATTTCACTAGATTCTACTTCTCGAATAATATTGTCGAACCCTAATCTTTCCGATAACTGTCCATACTTCTACTATGGGATTTGCATTGACAATCGCGTCTCTGTGCTAATAAGGTATGGCACCATGAACTGATATACGTACGCACGTACGAAGTTCTACGTTAATGTTAATTGATTGATTGACTGATATCAATTCACTGGCATACATTTGTTAGAACTTCAATTCTCTTTTTTTTAACCTAAATAAATGTTTGAATAATTTAAATGTAACTTAGTTTTCACTGTTAATGTTTTAATCCTCTTTTTTCGTTAATTTTTTATTTTTGATGATTATTAGTTTTGAAAGTCTTCTATCGAAATTAAATCGATAACTTCACCTGAAATTCCATATATTTATTCAGAATGTTATACGTTTATGAATGGTAAGCTATGATGTAATTTTTTGCTTACTTATACATAACATTTATGTGTCTCTGTGTTCATTTGTTACCATTGTTGTATGAAATACTTTCATTATGATCAAATTGTTGAACATAGTCAAGCTGCAACTCGGTTTAACTAGTCCAATGCTCATCATTGATCTTCATACAAAATTGCTGTTACGCGTATGAGGGCGGTTGTCACTTCTCAGCTGCCCACGCCGTGGAAGGTTGTTTCTTGAGGAATGTCGGTCTTAGAGACCTGGGAGCGTGACCGCAGAGCCAAAAGGACAGCTGCTTCGGGCCGGTCACGCACGGCCTTTTTATGAAAGGATTTTTGAGTGTTAGCTCCGCTATTAAAAGCCCTTAGTGGGCACTCTTACCGCCGGATACGGAAATCCGTGAGATAGGGTGAGGTGTGACATTTTTAGGGTCGACCTTTTCTAACCCTTCCTTCCTTGTGAGAAGGCAGCAGTATCGCTGCAGATGCTGGTTGTCCGAGGGAAACACCTTACTGCTGTCACACCCCTCCATCACAGTCAGCAGTACGACTTGGCCCTCAGACCATGAGTAACTGCTTTTAGTCTGATCGTTCTCCAATCGACCTGCCTTTCATGGTAAAACCTTCAGGAACATAAGTTCCAGCTAGTATAGCTCGGTTGGGTCATCTCGATAGGCAAGTCCGACCACCACATCAAGGTAGCAGCTTCTGTCGGGCTTCATACAAATAACTTATTGCTTAAGTATACATAAATTTGTATTTCACGAAAGTGTTTATATGCAAAAAACAAGCTAATTATCCTAACACTTGACTAAATGTTTATGTAGAAAGTAAAGAGAAAATTCTGTAGAGGAACCTTTATACCGATATCTCAGTCGTAACGTTCATCTCTTGTACATATTCATCAGTTATTATATTTACAGAAATTTGTAAGCCATGAACAATTAACTTAATCGTAATCACCCTGACATACTCGCTTTAAGGCTGGTATGTAACGATAGGAGTTGTGCAGCATATCAAAAGATATTTATCAATTGAAAGTGTAACATCTAGATATATATCATATGAGAAAGTAGCAATCATAAATAATTCAACCAATCACTAGATTCTTATACTTGATATTTTCAGTTAAATATTTTTGTGTGACCATCAATAATACTGTAACTTACGTAGACGTCAACACCAGATAGAATTCAGATGCATTTGTTTACAAAATGTGTACATCTGATCTTCAAACATCTATTTGCAATATAAGCAGGATTCTGACTGTCTTCTCTCAAATCTCTTCTGATAATCCATTCACTTTAATTGACCCATTCATTATCGATCTTCAGGCACTTTTCTCTAGCAGCAACTTCTGAACAATGCTTCTCTACATCCTACTTATATGCCATTTTGTGAGTAGCATCTACCACATTGCTACTACTGCTACTACCTAGTTACTCAAACTAAATAACGTTAGGCTGGTTTCATACTCACACTCTAGTTATTAATATAATCAAAAGTGTTTTCACTCCTTAACCTGCTGTTACTCTAATTATTATGTTTAATTCCTTCTATACAATACAAGCTATCATCGTTAGAACTATAATAACTAAAGTGATTGATCCCCCCCCCATTTCTTAAAATTTTTGTCCCCAAACATTAACTGTCATCAGTATTAGGTCATCTATTGGAATGCTAGTGGTGTGGTGGATATACCAGGAAGTTTATTCACATGATATGAAAAATTCATTGAAAGATCAAATCTGTTTCCATATATCATATGACATCTATTTTTTTTGTGTGTGATTATAATGTGTAAATCAAATTGAAAAGAAAGAAATAATTAGTTTGTTTGTTATTTCTACACTCTATCAATCATGTTCCACTCATAGTGTGGTGTGAGCTACTTATAAGTAGTAGTATATAACGTGAGTGTCAACGTAATGTCCGGCAGCATAATATGGGGGAAGATCAAGAAAGGAAGAGTTAGAACACAATGGAATTTGTATGAAACGCATGAATAGTAGTGACAATGGATTGATGTTTTGTAACAGGAACAGTCCAGTTCGATATGATGAACTGATCTTTTGCAAATGAACAATTTACGATATGGTTTTTCGATTTTACTGAGTAACTCTGTTAGTTTCGTTAAATACAGTTCGGTTACCCCACCTGTGTTCTCGTTCACTACAATAGTACATTATTTCATTTTGCATGTACAACATTTTCTTTGAAAATGATTTGTCACAATACCAATACTCATACATATTTCAATCGATGTTAAAGTTTGTTTGATTTTTTCAAAACGTCTAAGCCTTTACGCTTAAGAGGAGAATTATTTAGTTGAGATTTTCCTACCGGTTAAAATTAGTTTAACAAATACCGATTTCCTTTCTCATCTAATAGATTATGATTTTTCATATACTAAAAGGTCTATTCTATATGTTGGTAGATGTAGGTCGGTTGGAAGAAAGCTAGGGGCGGCCAGAACAAAGCACGGCACAAATCTATGAAGTCACTCACAAGTGGATTGAGCCATGTTGGTAGATGTAAACTACCTGGTTGGGGTCCGCGAGACGTAAGTCACCGATGATTAGAGACTTTGAATGACATGGCTCAAAATCGTTTGCAATGGCGCAAGTGCATCCACTCTTTGTGTTCTCTCACATCCTAATCTTCTGGATTCGTCAACACTTCTACCTTTGTCTTTCTAAACTTATCTCTCTGAAATATACTTCTTGAATAATATCTTCAAACCCTAGTCTTCTTCATTACCATTAATACCTCTACTATCTTTATCAGTATGGGGTTTGAATTGACAATTGCGTCTCTGTGCTAATGTGGTATGGCAACATGAACTTATGTACTTACGTATGAAGTTCTACGTTTTAACTGACTAACTGATTGACCACTGAATTCGATAGTTTGATATGTGTAGTTCATTATTTGTGTGTATGTCAAGACTCTTGTTTAGAATCAATCACTTCTAACAGCAAAATGTATTTTTTTTCTCTAATATCTCCAATTATATAAAGTGTTTTTCAATTAGAATTATAGAGATTAGTGTTTTTTGCGCATTGAAATCATCATTCAATCAAATGGGTGAAGTTGCGCAAAATCTATAGATCGATCAGACACTAACACCAGTAGTCCAGAGTTTGGGCGTTCGCACGCAAGACTGAAGGTCCGGGGTTCAGAATCCTGTGAGGTTCAGGAGTCGTGGATGTGCACTACTGATGAGTTCCACACCAGGATGGAACGGCCGTTTTTCAATGTTTCCAGGTTTCTAATGTTGGTCTAACAATGATTGATCGATTGATTATTTCAAAGTATATAAAGTGTGCCTAACCGGGATATTTTCCAATTCAATAAGCGACAATATAAAACAACTTTTAGCTTCATAATACGATCATATGACTAACTTGTCTCTAAATAGTAAACACTTCAGGCTACATAAGATTTTAAATATTCTTCCCTAAGGTGGGTGTTATTATCCAAATTTTTTTTCCAAAAATTACATGCATTCAGCATAATCAACAAGTATGAACCGTTTTTAAGAAGTTGAATTATTTCTGACAAACCATTGTCTATCTAGTAGTAGTAGTAGTAGTTCATTGATGTTTGACAATTTTTTTTTAATCTTTAACTAAATATTCTCTTTATTGATTTGTTCTGCACATTTCCAATATTTTGTTTTTATTTTTTTTTTAAAAAAAAATAGATAATCTATTTTGATGCTACTGACGGTAACAATGTAAAACAACCTCCCAGATTCTTCTTCCCCAAAAAACCACCCCGATTGAAAAGAAGAAACTTTCTAATATTGATCATCTTTTTGCAGTTTATGTTCTTGTTTTTTTTTTCATCCCCAATATACAATAAAGTATTTCATGATTATTGCATTTATATTACTTTCTACTATTATCATTACTACTACTACTACTACTAGCTACTGCTACTGCTACTACTACTTACAAAAATGTACTGTGTGAAATTCATGACTGATGATGATGATGATTTTACTTTTTATTTATTATTATTATTACTTATGTGAATTTATGTTGAATTTCAATCAAAACTTTGATTTTTTTTTCTCTCTCTCTCTCTTTATTTCTCTGTGATGTTTATTTGTTCTCGTTTTTATATTATTGATCCCATGATATTTTTGACAAGCGTTGAAATTTATATCCAAAATCATTCCCATTTATGTTTGTTAGAGTATCATCATATTTCTTTGATAACTACTCATGATTAACAAAAAGCTTAATTCATTTTCTATTATTATTATTATTATTATTATTATTATTATTATTATTATTGTCTTTCATCATTTTTTTTCTCTCACTGTAACCTTCTCTCCTTGCATTACATTCCAACTAAAACAACAACAACTACAACTACAAACATTCAATGTTCAATTTTCAATTAAATTCATCATGAGAGTTTTTATTTTACAAACATTTCCTATTCAAGTAGGCCAGTTTTATTCATCACAATTATTTTTTTTTGTCAATTTTTGGGTCATTGTTGTTTTGTCTTTTTATTTTTATTCATTTAATTAAATTCAACTTTAGAATTCATTGTATTATTATTATTGACTAGTTGTAATTCTTCACCTTCACGCTTGAACTAAATTGTGTTTCATATTTACATTTTGTCCTGTTAATTATTGACATTGATTTATTTTTAATTTTGATTAATTATGTGATATAATGATCATCCGACATTTTTTTTCTTTCCTTCGTTTATAATTTTCGTTTATTTATTTCATGTGTATGAAATTGATGATCGAATGCTGTTGAATTACATTCATGTAGACATAATATTTAGTGACGTTCATTGTCTTTGTATGTGTGTGTGTGTGTTTGTTTTATGCTGTTGTATCATGGAAATGACTTTCAACTCTTGAAATCAATAATCTCATTCATTGTATGTGTAATGTTGATTATTTTAAATTAAAAAAAAGGATAATCTCACTTATTATTAAGGAATTTTCCCTTGATTGTGATATTTGTTATTTAAAGGTAAATAAGACCTTGTTAACGTCCGTGAGACCAATAGTAACCGATGTTTAGAGGCCTTGAACGACAATGGCTTAAAATCGTTTACAATGGCGCAGCTGCATTCATTCTTTCGGTGTTCTCTCAAATTCTTATATTCTGAATTCTTCATCACTTTTATATTTCTCTTATTAAGTTTATTTCATTGGATTCTACTTCTTGAATAATATCTTCAAACCGTTATCTTCTCTATTACCGCTAAAACTTCTCTACTAATTCTATTACAATGGAATTCGAATTGACAAATCTATCTCTTTGTTTTGATGTGGTATGGCAACTTGAACTGTGATGTACGTACATACAAAGTCCCTACGTTGTACCTGATTTGACTGACTGAATGAATATATTTTATTGTTAATATTTACTATTGGACAAAACACTGTCCTATTTTTGATGAAAACAGAGAATCAATATCAGGCGAAAAAAATATTTTTGCCTCAATCTTTCACATCAATATAAACAAAATACTCATTCAGTTGTTATTAGTTAAATTATCACTGTAATGTGGTTAACTGATATTTATCTAGATAACCCACAACTGAACATTTGAACGTTGACGTATTCTATAGGTTTGGCTGATAAATCAATTATCGTTGAGGACTGTATATATGTCAATCAGAAATATTATAAATACTAAACATATATAATTTTGAAAATATTCAGTAAATATGACATCTAGCTAAATTGTACTGAACTGATCTCTTCTGAAAAATAATTACCAACTATTAATGAGTAAATAAAAACAACTGGGCAGTGATATGCAATTCAGTGACTACATACAGCGATGTTATTGTCTTATCCTTGGAGTTTTAGTGAGAATCTGTGATCGGTGGAATTTAACCGTGTCGAGTATGAGGCAGTTACCCACCAAAGACAATGTATGATAGTCTCGTAATATCGTGGATTGATTGAGATTAAATATTAACATCGTTGAATGCTGCCTCAGTGATCATGAGGTTAAGCGTTCGTGTGCGAGATTTCTTGCTCGTGGATGTACACATTTTTGATGAGTCTCATATTAAAATGTAACAGTCTCCTAGTGCTTCTAGGTGTTTAATGTTGATCTAGCACTGATCAATTCATGATTACATTGAAATTCAACTACCTCCAAAACCATGAACTGACAATTTCAAATACTACTGGTTCCAAGATATAGGATACTGCATGTATATTGATCATAATGTTCGATTAAAAAATATGCTAAACTTCAATACCGCTAAATTTCTATCTGTAAAATATTTTACCAAAATTTTCCCAGTTATAATCCTAATAATTATATGTATGTAGTACAATAAAAGTCAGGACTTGTCCGAGTAAAATCCACTAATTAACATAAAGTTCGTCTGTTTTTAAATAATGTGTACCTGTTCAGTGCTAATCTATATGTTCAAATCATACTCCACTTAATTCGGTTTGATCAAACCGATACTGTTAATAACCTTTGAATTATGACCGATTTGCTCTCGCCTGCAATTACGGATATGAGGGTGGTTGTCACTTCCCGAATGCCCACACGGTGGAAGGTTGTTTCTTGAGAAAGCTGAAAAGGAAGGTAGATTGGCGTTGGTCTTAGAGACCTAGAGCCTGACGGCAGAGCCCAAGGGACAACTGCTTGAGGCCGGTCACGCACGGCCTTTTTATGAAAGGTTTTGTGAGTATTAGCTCCTCTCTTAAAAGCCCTTAGTGGGCACCCTTACCGACGGAGACGGAAATCCGTGAGGTAGGGTGAGGTGTGACATTTTTAGGGTCAACCTTTTCTAACCCTTCCTTCCTTGTGAGAAGGCAGCAGTATCGCTGCAGATGCTGGTTGTCCGAGGGAAACACCTTACTGCTGTCACACCCCTCCATCACAGTCAGCAGTACGACTTCGCCCTCAGACCTTGAGTAACTGCTTTTCGTCTGATCGCTCTCCAATCGACCTGCCTGACGTGGTAGAACCTACAGGAACATATGTTGCATTCAATATAGCTCGGTTGGGTCATTATGATAGGCAAGCCTGACCACCACGTCAAGGTAGCAGCTTCGGTCATGTGGCTACTTGGTTGGGATCCGAAAGACGGAAGACACCTGTGGTTAGAGACCTTAAACGACATGGCTCAGAATCGTTTGCGATGGCGCAGGTGCATTCATTCATTGTGTTTTCTCAAATTCTAGCCTTCGGAATTCCTCATCTTCTCTATCTTGCTCTTTTTAAGCTATTTTACTGAATTATACTTTTGAATCATACCTTCGCTCTCTAATCTTCTCCACTGCTGATAATAATTCTACTATCGCTATCACTCTTGGATTTGAACTGACAATTGCGTCTCTGTGCTGATCTGGTATGTCCACTTGAACTGGTGTACTTACATACGAAGTTCTGCGTTGTATCTCTCTGTCTGTTATTAACCCATACAAAAAGTATGATTTCTGAAAATCAAGTCAAGTCAATAAATACTTGTATTCGACAACGGAATTGTGCATTAAGCTGTAAAGGAAAAACACAAATAAATCAGCTTAATATTCCTTAGAGAAAATATTCATGGAGATAAAGCATACTTTATCAAATAAAAACATTTAAATTTTGCTGTTTTCTATCTCCTTTTAACAATTGGTTCATAACATCAAACTGTGTTTAGTATTTGGCAAGTCTCATAAATCAATGAGGTTTGGATATCTCGAGGGTTTTTTTTTATTAAAACTATTTGATGCTTTTATTTCAATCATTTGAAATAATACTAATTTCTATTCATTAACATATTTTTCTATTTTATTGCGTATCGAATATAATCATGTATCGATTTCTTTTTTTTTTCAAACTATAGTTTTCTATCGTCTAATGGTTCACACTTCACATCGACTTATTATTCATGCAAACAATAATTTGTCAACAGATAACCAAATATAAAATTGATTAACACATCAATTGAGAGCTAAACAACTGTGTTTCTGATATACTCGTCATCAGATATCAGTCAGTCAGTCAGTCAGTCAGTTAGTTACAACGTAGAACTTCGTACGTATGTACATAAGTTCATGTTGCCATACCGCATTAGCACAGAGACGCAAATGTCAAATCAAATCCCATAGTGATAGAGATAGTAGAGGTATTATTGGTAATGAAGAAGACTAGGGTTTGAAGATATTATTCAAGAAGTATAATTCAGTGAGATAAGGTTAGAAAGACAAAGGTAGAGGTGCTGACCAATCCAGAAGATTAGGATTAGAGAGAGCTCAACGAATGGATGCACTTGCACCATTCCAAACGATTTTGAGCCATGTCGTTCAAGGTCTCTAACCATCAATCACTATTGTCTCGCGGACCCCAACCAGGTAGTCTACATCTACCAACATGACTCAGTCCACTTGTCAGTGACTTCATGCATTTCTGCCATGTTTTGGTCTGGCCGCCCCTAACTTTCTTCCAACCTACTCCTACACCACAAAACATAGCTCGTCGAGGCAGTCGGTGGTTAGGCATACGTAACACATGCCCCAACCATCTCAACTGATGAAGTTTCAATATGCTTGAAACTATTACGAGTTCACCTTACTCGGTAAGTGGAACGAAAATCAACGATACAGTGACACGATAGGCTATTCCAATCCGTTTGTCCTAGGCCCGGCTAACTAGATCAAGAAGTCTTGATAAGGCGTAGAGAATGTATTCTACAGGTACCCAGAAAATTCGAGGTGTCTAAGCATACAAGTCAAGCTTATTTATACAATGATAGAAACGCCCTTTGGGAGAGCCATAAAATGGCGTACTAAAATAATCCATTGACCAATGATAGTTAAGGACTTTCCGAGGCGAAAATGTAAACCGAAGGTCAACTAAGCGTCTTATGCACGAAAGCATAAAAAATTCAAAATTTCAGTAATAAATTACAAAATTAGGACTTTTTCCAGTTGAATTCTGGGGATCTAACGTCCCCGACAATTTCTCTTTACCGAAATAATTTCTTTTATTTTTGTAGATAGATTTTTTAGACGAAATCAGTTTATTTTTATATTTTAGTGTGCTTAATGAAGAAAATATTCTATTGGAGTGTTTTCCACTTTTACAGGCTGCTCTCCTACTTTTGTTTATTACGTAATCTTGTAATTTTTTCTTCGTATATATTTATCAACAATTTTCTTTCTTGTTGAATATATATCAGTGACTTTGGTAAGTTTTTTACTGCCTCACTAACAACAAGTTCACTGATTGAATTACTATATTTCTCATACAATTGATATACTACTGAAATCAATACTTATCCAAACCACAATAATCAAAACATAAGAAGTAATGATGAATATACTATAAGTAGTTTAATGTTTTAGACAATAACTCACGTGACTAAATACGTGAAATAAAAGACTTAAATGAATCACAAATAATAAATTTCATAGTACCACATTATTTAAATAACGTACATAGTTTATGAGAATTATTAAGCAGTAAAAATTATAACAACAATGAATGAGTCGAAATGTAGCTTTGTAAGATGACTTATAACATGCTCCATGCTAGTTCACCTCAGGATTCAGACATAGGGCTGAAATAACAAAAAGAAGCAACTGATGAACACCTATAAAGTGACAACTCTCAGTGACAGTGTGGTGCGAGCTACTTATAAGTAGTATATGACGTGAGTGTTAACGTAATGTCTGGCAGCAGAACATGGGGGAATATCAAGAAAGAAAGAGTTGGAACACAGTGGAATTTGTATGAAACGCATGAATAGTAACAATGGATTGATGTTTTGCAACAGGAACAGTCCAGTTCGATAGGATGGACTGATAATTTGCAAATGAACGATTTACGATATGGTTTTCCAATTTTACTGAGTAACTCTGTAATTTTCGTTAAATACAATTCGGTTGCCCCACCTGTGTTCTCCTTCACTACAACAGTACAAAAAGTGATATTGTAGGACCGAAATACACAATCCAACAAGGAACAAGAGAGTGAAAATGTCAATTTGTAGTTTTTTCAGTATCTTGATCTTTTTTCAGGGCATTCATTCCGTATCACTCTGTTATAGAAAGGAATTGATTTACTTTGATTAGATTAGATACTACGGTATCTACACTTTTACAGACAAAGTAAAAATATTATAAAGTTATTGTGTAGTAATTATTCACTAAAAAAAATATACTAACTAGTTTTACTGAACAGTAGTTACTGCAGTTTCATATTACTCTTTTTTGCTTCATAAATAACCATTTTTATGAAGTTAGATTTTTGTAAATTGATAATTTGTACTTTTGATTATAATTAAAATTTATTAATATTCGATTAGTTTATCAGTGTGTAGATATATGTTTGATAATTCCAAATATTTATTCGTGTATTCAACAAGGAAAAACTGGGCAATCTACAAAATCTGTTTGGGCAATAGAAAGGTTTTCCTAAATTCAAAAAAAAGCCAACATATTTACGATTTTATTGAATTTGATCTTGTTAGAACTTCGAAATCAGTACTTGTTTCTACGAAAAATTCAAATATACAGTTAAACATTTATTAGGAATGAGCTACATGTGTGTTCAATGGTTTATTGATTTCACTTCGAAGTAAATGTATCCGTTGGATGTATTTTTTCTGAATTATATAACAGAAGTATGAAATCTAAGTTGTTATTTAGAGAGATATGCTGGTGGCCTTAATATTTCAAGGATTTCAAATTAAAAACTCTCATTATGTATATATAATTACACTTTTTTAAAAAGATATGTATTAATTTAAGCACAATTAAACTTGCCTTATGAAATCCTCAATAAACGAGGCATTCCGATTAATTTCTTCATTACACTTCCGCCTATTACCTCCTCGTAGAGAATAGACCACCAGCTGAACGTTTTGTGGATTCAGATGTGATCGATTTGGTTCCGGGTAATGTGTTTTGGTAAGAATCGTATAGTAGTTATTGGGGTATATAGTGCGAACTATAATGATTTTGTTGAAAATACACAGATTTGTGAATCTTTTACCGTTTTTATTCCTTTCTCACAGTTCATGTTGTCCCATGATATCTTCATATCCGGTGTTGTCTATTCCAACCTCGGCGTTTGGACTTTCATCATCTTTTGCTGGTGATTTCTCATCGATTGACTCTAGCCTATTACATGACTTATCTTGATTGCTATCGTCGGTGGACACTCAGAACTGGATAAGATTGATTGTAGTTGTCTTGAACGATGCTTTGATGATACTGAATAAATTAGATTTCCATTCTATTAGTGCTTTCCATGCTTTTTTCGACCACATCAGTGCAACTCGTTGCATGTACAAGGCGATTTCTTCCTTGTGATTAGAGTACAACAGCATCTCTCCTAAAGTTAATCTTTTCAGTCCAGCTTGTATTTTATAATTTCCACTTATTTTAAGTAGCTTCAGGTTGTATCTACTCATTTTCTTCTGAACGTCGATGGTTCCGTCGGTCTCCCACATTTTGTGAATATTCCATTAACTTATATTTTAGTTGTTGCTCTATCTATCAGAATTAACATCAGCCTCATGACTTTCGAAGGAACTCAACTTTCACCATGAGGCGTTATAACTCTTCTAAATGAAGACCTACCAACTGCTGGAAGAAAGTTTAATTAGTTTAAGTTATTTTTTATGGTTAACAATTTTTTTTAACAACGTTGTCTTCTACGAGGTCGGGTTAATACTACAAAACCTAACCCTCCTCATTTATCAGGGCATGGAACTAGCAGTAATCCTAGAAGGGCTGTAAGCGGAGATTTCCTCTTTTATTATGCTACCATATAAAGATTACTTGTAATTTTACACAATACTTTCGTGTTGACTACTTAGAGGCTACACTACTTTGTCTGAATTTAATTACTTACACATTAAAGTTTGTCCGAGTTTTTCTCAGGCGTATTTTTAAAGTCTGCCCATAAGAATTTCGTTTAAAATAAATAAATGACAATTAAAGTGTACTTGATATCCTTCCTATCTCAAATATAACAGACTATTTATAAATAATAATCTTACATACATAGATCGATTACTAGTTTCAAATTCTCAGTACCAATAAAGAAACTGGTATCTAGGAAACAGTTTTCTTCTACAAAAAAAAAATAAGTGTATCCACAAGTCAACTACACAGTGAGGACTACAAAATTATCGATCCATGCAATACTCGTACGTTTCTCTCTGTCTATCTTGCATATATGAAAGTTGTTTTTGATGTCCAATCACGTGATCAAGTATATAAGAGATACAAAAATCCAGTGATTAAAATATATTTTGCTTATGATTAGCATTTGAGACGATATACATAAATTAGGTTGGAAAAATAAATTAAAATTCACTTGAAAGAACCATGTTGATTTTTTGCATCTCGATGGCCACTCTTTTAAAATGGGTGAGAATTTTTCTTAGGAAACTTGAAACAGTCGAATATGAGACGTGTTCAAATCATAACTTTATCAATGAAACTCACCACCGTTTTTCTTTTGAAACTACTATTGTACAAGTTCAAACAAAAAGTCTTACCACCTAGTATTCTTTGTTTAACTTGTGATATAACTGCTTTAAGACTGTTAAAAAAGCCAGATGTAATTATGTTTCAATCAGCAGTGCGAGAATTGAATGTTACGTTTAATGTCAGACATAGATGTTGTTGGGGATGTTGGATCCCCAGAACTTACTTGATAAATGCCTTAATTTTGGATTTTATGTTTAGGAGCATGGGCTGATCAGTTGACCTTGAGATTTCATTTCCCACCAGGAAAATCCTTGGCTGTGATTGGTTGATGTGTTATTTTAGTGTGCTATTTTGTGACACTCCCGAGGACGTTTCTATGGTGTATAAATAAACGCGATTTACGTGCTTGGATTCATTGTGTGCTTGCTGGGTGTTTATAGAATACACTTCCTACGCTATATTAAGACTTCTTGCTAGTACATTTGGGTCAACGGATCAGAGTAGCCTACTTGGATGCTGGTTCATTGTCTCGTACTCGTTTATCGACTAAGGTGGACCCGTAATAGTTTTAAGCATACCTAGAAACGAGTGTAACAGATATTTGTACTATAATTTTAAGTAGAACTGAATCGAATCCCGATTCAACACTGAACAATAGTACAAATGATTCTTATCATGTTTTTAATCTTAAAAATGAAACTGAAATAACAGAGTATTCAAATTCTAGTGACATACCTTGTTCTATTGATCTTATGTCATATGATTACATGAAAACTTCTCATTCAGATAGAATAAATAGTGTTCCAAAGCGTGACCCACAGGAATGTTCGAACTGAAATCGAATGTCTAATGTCCATAATGCTTTGTGCTAGTTATTAGAATTGTGGAGCATGACATTTCCCTCATATCTGCCCATTTAATAATCACAATTATGCAAAATATAAAGCAATTGGTTACAATGGAAGATGTTGCAAACGTAACAAACCTTCATCACGTCAACTCTGCACACACTTTGTTGAATTCTAATCTGAATGTTTACGCAAATATGTGTCAGTTAATGTTATTGATCCCATCACCAAATTACATTTGGATATTGATTTTTGATATCACTTTGATTTCTCAAAAAACTCAGAACAAACATGGTCAGCCCTAGCATCTATATCCTACTACCGATTACATTAAGAATACATTGGACATTCTGAACAAATTTCTAGTATTATCAAATAGATTGTCAAATTTAGTGATCTAATTATCAAATCCAGATGCTATCTAACTGACGCATCCATCAATTTGTTTGAATCTAGACTGGATCCCAGATTTAAAAACGTTCGATCAGCCATTCAACCCTATCTGTAATCCAGACGTTTCATAAACAACTTAATCTTCATTGTCATCAACTATCTCGTTCATCACTCTAATAAATTTTTCCATTCTCTCATGCTGAGAAGTTGAAAGTACAAGTTTTACAGAGATTTTCAAAATGATTACTAGGAGAGGGCACGACGGTGAAAATTACCCAGAGGATAAAGGAAAATATCAAACTTGAGAAGCCGCTTTATTTTTGAGAAGGAAATCGTAATATAGCGAACTAATCGGAGGTGACTGAACGAGAAAGTCACTTGTTGACTATCAGAAATGTCTTGGAGTGAATTTATTTTCCAAGGAAGAAAATTTATATATTTATATATTTAGATGAATATTTATGTATATTATTGAGTAAGTGAATTGATTTCCCCTTCCACGCCTGCCTTCTAGTTCAAATAGTCAGTTTTGGGAGATTAATACGTATCACGTCCAGATCTTGGAAACCGCAAATTATGTCAGTTACTCATCATAGCCTTGAAAGACAAATGCTAAATATCTACTATCAACTTTTGCTTGATAGTAATGTCTCTTGGGTGAAGCGTAGTTCTATATGTTCTAATAATCGTGCATTAGCTAGTAAAATATTTCTTTAATAAACTTTTTTTTAACTATACATAAGCCTTAAATTAGCTATTAAACAACTAGATAAGACCATTTTTAAATAAACAACTATTGAATTACACTATATAAATACTATAAAGTTTATTCAATCAAACAATATTTAAAATCATTTCGTTTAATCAGTATACAATTAGACAGTATTAGAAAATTTTAAAAAAATTTGTCCAACAAAGAGAACATTCTCCATAAAACGTAACAAATAGAAAAAAATTATCTGAGTTTGTTTTACATTGTTCTTGAGTATTTTTCTTATAACTTCCTGATCATCTTCCATCTGTTTCCTTAATTTGAACACAAATTTATTGCTTTTTTTTTTATAACAGAGTAAATATGACTTGTATCAAAACTTGTTTTGTTAGAATTTGTCAAAAGTGAAACAGATTATATATATATATATATACTAGCTTGAATTATGTAATCTTTTAAATAAAAGTTATACTTTACCGAATAATCAACCTTTTTTCCATGTATTATAATGTTGTTATTCTTACAAAGTACCAATAAAATTCTTCCTTTTTGTTAAAAATCGTTTACTTTATATAGTTTAAGAATCACATTTTAGTTTAAATCTCACTACATTCCAAGTTAATAAAGACATGGCTTTAATTGTTATTGGCTACCTCCGTCTTCATTGACTGATAAAAACGTTACACTCAGCGCAACAAGTATTGGCGTAAATAAAAATCAACTGTGAATATATTGGGGATGTTAGAACTCGCTTGTTAAATGCCTTATTTTGGATTTCATGTTTGCGAGCATGGGTTGATCAGCTGACCTTGAGATTTCATTTCCCACCGGGAGAATCCCTGGGTGTGATTGGTTCTTGTGTTATTTTAGTGTGCTATTTTTGTGACTGTCCGAAGGACGTTTCTATGATGTATAAATAAATGAGAGTTGTGTGCTTGTTTGTATTGTGATTGCTGGGTGTTTGTAGAATATACTTTCTACGCCATATAAAGATTTCTCTTCAGCTGTTTCGGATCAAGATAGCCCACCTGGATGCTGGTTCATTGTCTTATTCGCGTTTATCGACTAAGGTGAACCGGTAATAGTTTCAAGCATACCTAGTGACGATCACAACAGAATAACACTGGACTGACCAATTTAAAGCATATGATGTTATACCCTTAGATCCATGTCACAAACAAGTTCCATTCATTTACATCAGATGAATTGAAAATATTTTGGCTTTTAGGTTTCAGACGACCTAACGTTATCACGTATTTAGATTCTGAAAAAATTCAGAATAATTTTGCCATACACACTGTTGTTGACGGAAGTTTGTGCTGATGATGTTATTCAGAAGAACAATGAAAGCTCCACAACCAAAACAACCAGCTCAGTGAACAAAACACCACCACAATTATTATTCTGCTCTTCATATAGAATACATCTTAGTCTGAAAGCGGTAAGGTAATTGTTGACTCAATCAAAACCGATGTTAAAATCCAACTTTGTTTTCCTGTTGCTTATTTCTTCTATTTACGTTATACTACTTATTGAATAATAAAGTAGCTTGTATGTATTGTTACAATAAACCAGCTACTCTAACCATTTGTTCTTGAATTTCAGTATTTTGATTATTTTTTTCCAAATCAAAATTATTTTATTCCATTCTCACTTTTTTCTGGTCATATTTATCACCAAAGATCTTCGAAATGATTTTTTTCAATTTTCTGATTGAATCGTTTTTATATAATGAATAACTTTCTCCATTTAAAACATATCGATGAATGATTTATAATTTAAAAATTCTTTTGTATGTAATTTGACTGTGAGTTTAAAAGTGATTGATATTTAAAAAAACATTGATATCTAATATTTATTCCTTTTTATTAGAAATAAACAGTTTTCATCTTCAAGTTTTCTTATTTGTATCAGTTACTCAGTTGACAAATTAGAATTTTCTTACCGATAGCAAAATCATCATGTTCTGTTTTCTGAGTTAACTAAATCGTTCAACCTATTGACTGGCTTTTAGACTCAATTAATGAGACTCGGGAAACTCTATAGGTTGAGATTGATTCCGACTGATTTTCATACTGATGTAAATTTCCGTTGTACTTGTGTTTTAAAATATTTCTCGATTCTTACTAAAGTTTGCACTCATTCATATTCTATGAACTAAGTTATTCTTGTTAGGATATACTTTGTTTTTTAGAAAAGGATAAATGTTTACTTGAAGTTATTCATATGGAGAATTTTTCATTTGCTGAAATTTCCTTAAAAAAATGAAATTTTTTCGAATATATCTACTTTTTGAGTGTAACATGTTAACATGAATTACTGGAAAGTGTTATATCTTAGATACAGGTACTAAAGTACTACAGATTATAAACATCAGTGACCTCCACAACGAAATCAATGAAAACCTAATTCTGCACAAAATTATCACCTATGCTTCAAAAGTGAGTATAGTTTGTGTATAAATATGTTGAGCCCACAGGGTTTATCATAGCCTTTGAACAATCTAATTAATTCATTCATCTCAAGTTATTCACAAGTCTTTCTACCTTGTCTATTATTCCCTTAAATACTTGATTGTTTTTGCTTGAGTGAGTATCGGCATTGCCTACCTCACTTATTGCATGCTGGCTTATTCATGCCGTATCTCACGTAGTTGGCTCACTTGCCTTTTCCACTTCAGTTCACTTTGCTTCTACCCTTTGCATGCTCATGTCTGTCTACATGAATGATTGCCTGAATTCAGTTCATCCGAAAAACAATATTTGGATTCTTAATGCCTACGTCACACAAAACGCGTTCGCTTAAGTATGATCTATGAGGATTGAAGGGATGACTTATTTCATAGTATATCGAACCTCTTCGTCTAAAATGAAGTCTGATCACAGGCCACTACACTAATGAGCCGTACTTAGATTTTAATGCAGCCCATTAAAAGAGAGTATATGAATAGACAAATAAAAGGATTAGTAAATTCTGGTAGTTAATGTCGAGTGAGTCAGTACATATATCTCTAATATAAATAATTGACATAATTACTTTACAGTATATCGATATTGTTCAAAATGTAACGTAGACCTGAAAGACCTAAATGATCTATCGTCGTAATTATGAAAACAACATGAGATCAGACAATGAAAACAAACTTATTCCAATCTCACTAGCTGAAATTGATTTTTCTCTACCCCTAGAAAGAGAAAAGTTAGAAAGTGGCATTAACCTACTGATTACTTGTAGTTTCAGAACCACACCGCGTCGAGAAATATGCTATTTACATTGCAATGAATGAGAATAATTATCAGTTTCCTCTGTTTAAACTAAACACAACAGCTGAATTTTCATTATTTTTTTCTAAATTATTCATGTTTTTGTACAAATTTCCGTTTTAATTTAAGTACAATAAAAAAAATTAAAACTCGTTTACATCAATACAAGCGAATTTAGTGTACCGGAAGTTTCAAAAACCTAAGCACTAGACAACTATTTCGTATCAGTTTAAAATTTCTCAATAGTACACAGTCACAATGTTATCAGAGATGAAAATATAACTATTAGGTGCTGAGGCCAACGAAATGGGCTTGCGCTAATGAGTTAATATCCAACCATAAGAAATCTTCAGCTCTGAAGTTAATAAATTTCAAATAATTGGCCTACCTGGAAGCCTAAATATCCTAGCTTCGGATTCATGCGCTACCTTGTTGAAATATTATTAAGGAGACTCAAAATAGTACAAAAAAGCTATCGTTCCACAGTTTTCATGTGTTTCGCCTACTGATATTAGTTTTTGACGTAAAATACATTACATAGATTCAAAATCTTCGCTGAGTTCGCGCAATGCCTTGGATTTATTAAAGCCAGACATTAAACTGTTCGATGTCAGGCCAGTGGCTAGGTAGTTAAGCATTAACTCGTGAGACCAAGGGTTCTAGGTCAGATTCCCATATGTGATGTCATGGATGCTCACTGTTGATGAGTCCAGTACTAGGATGAAACGGCTGTCCAGTCCTTCAAGGTCTCCAACGGATCCATGATCAGTCCATGTTTTCACTGAGACCCAACAATCTCCATGTTAGGTTCATCACTAAGTTGCTTGAAACTATTATGGGTTCACCTCAGTCGATAAATGCGAACGAGACAATTAACCAGCGTCCAGGTAGGCTACCCTGATCTACTGACTAATGAAAAGTCTTGATGTATAGTAAAAAGTATATTCTACAAACACCCTGTGAGCATAATGCTATCAAGCACACAAATCTCGTTTATTTATACACCGCAGAAATGTCCTTGGGACAGTCACAAAAATAGCACACTAAAATACACAGCAACCAATCACAGCCAAGGATTTTCCTGGCGGGTACTAAAATCTCTAGGTCAACTGATCAGCTTATGCTCATAAACATAAGATCCAAAATTAAGGCATTTATCAAGCGAGTTCTGGGGATCTAACATTCCCAACACTCCATAACCCTATAATAAATAAATTATAGTCACTTTATTTTATTTTGACATGCAGTAAATAATTCTAGCAAGAAAATGAAACCCATGTGGTGCGTAAGCCAACCGTTTTATTCAAGAAAACTATTCGAAAAGATCTAAATCTACCAACTGACAGTCTGACATATAAATTTCTTACGGATATATTGTAAAATGTGTTCAATTCAAGACAGGATGATTATTTTCAGTTATTGTAAGGTCATTCAGTGCAGATGACTGAAACTGGAAACGAATAATAAACTATTTTTAACTTATTTATATGTATATACACAAAACGAAGTATCATCAATTGCATATATCTGTTAAGTTTTCTGTAAGTATGCCTAAATTTCTTTGAAAATATTTATTTTCAGTTAGCCTAATTATTCATCATATAGAAGATACAAAAAAATGGTTAATCATTAAAAACCAAATTGGTATATAGTATAATAATCTGTTTTTTAAAAACATGCCAGTAATTTTGGAATTAATTAATTCTATTAGATGGCCAGTTTCAGCAAAAGATCTGTACAAACATTTCTGATACGAAATCTTCCCTTCATGAAAATACTGAATCTTTTAAATAATACTCTATCTGCTAGTTTTACTCAAAGTATAATAAACCTTTATGGTTAAAGAGAAACGAAAAATCAATTATCTATTTGAGTTATATTCAATTGCCTTGCTCCATGTATATCACAACAAATTCTGTATTCTAACATGATGTCATCTTCTATTATGCCTTCAGCATTTATCTTATTTTATACGTTACTAATAAATCTGTAACAAATTTTTAATGGGAACAATATGTGAACCATATTTGTTTAAATAGTTTGTCTATCGTTCTAAATGTTCCATTTTCTTGTATTATTCTAGTCATGTCTATAAACTAGAGTACATTCTATATTCACTATCGATATATATATATATTCCCAGATTTAATTAAGTGGATAAGTTCATTCATATTAAGAATAAGGCAGTTTGGATAATAATAAGTAGTTACCTCTAAAAATAGCCTTCCATGTCTAGTATCGATTAAATTTCAACCTAAAGCTTCCATTTAAATAAAAATTAAGTAAGTCAAATATATTACTGTTTTAAATAGTTAGTAGTATAACTAGAACAAGCAAAAACGATTTGATAAACACACACCTATATAATGCATTATCACACAGCAAATTTAAAAACAAATGATAAACATATTTTAATCATCTGATAAAATTTAATCTAAAGAAAAAACAAAACATGAATGATGCCAAAATAAAAGTGAGAATTTCCCACTGAACATTATTGAATACGTTCCTACTAAATGAATGTTGCATGAAAGATTTATGAGAAAATTCACTTCAAGTTTTTTATCACTCAACATTATTCCCTGTGATCTTTATTTATATATATATATATTTATAATTTCAATGTGATCATCTTCAAAATGTATGATCTGTTAGAATAAGTGTTCATGGCATATAATTCATTCACTCACTCACTTATATGATCTACTTTATCTGAGTTTTATGATTTTATGTCTGATATGTACATGCTGAATGAAAGTATTAAAGGCATTTTGCATCATATACTGACTTTATGCAGTTCAATTTTGAAAGCCTGTGAGCATTGCATGATTCTAACCCAGTCATGTGTAATAGGAAATAATGGATAGGTAACTCAGTAAACTAACAGTAATTGGCTAAGCACCAGATTTGATTTTCAATGTGCATTAAAAATAGGAAATCCAACATAAAAATGGTGTCAGTTTATGTGAATTTTAAAATTCTAGTAAAATCATACCAAGTTTATTTATTTTTGGTCATAATAAAGTTTTCAAAAAAATGCATGATTTCCGAAAACGGATACTGCCAAAACAATTAAACACAGCTTGCATACATCCCGTTTTTATTTTGTTTAAATCATTGACTCGATCGGTGAAAAAATTAGGTCAACTAATTATTAATTCACTTAAATAGATATTTTTCATTTTAAATTTAGTATCATCAATGCAGTCTGGTTTTCTAAATTATAAATATTTTAAGTATAAAATCTTTATGTTCCTATCATTGAACACTGTTGATTATCTATGTAAAATAGAGTGGAGTATTTGATTAACCTTATTTCATCTTCAGTCATTATCTTAATATTGTAAAAACTGTTTATAAGTTGTTATTCATCTACAAAGATTTCATTGATACCTCTTAATCATTGACATGAAAATATATTCGGATCTTCAGTTCACGACCAGTATACAAATACAGCATATCAATGAATACGCCACTCCCACTTATTGTGATGATTCGCGGTTTTCTTGAAACTCAACATCATCAAAATAATTCCAGTCGAATTGACTAAGTTTTTTTTGTACCGGCTTTTTCTTATGATCATGAAATGTTAAAAATTTCCAGAATTTATCATATTCAGTAGTGTGTAGTGTGTCGATTTCAGTGTGTTCCTAATGTTCGTGATTAGCTCTAGACAATCGTTACTAAATAGCGTCTGACGGTTTATAAATCAGAAGATGAACACAAAGTGATGAATACGTTTATTTGGGACACATCACAAAGCGAAGCAAAGAAACAGTGAATAAAAAGAATGAAGCGACCTGAATTGGAGAAGGCTGTTGGGCCAACTTCAAGAGACAGAGCATGACTAAGCATATATAGTCAGACAAAAATAAGACAGACATGTGATCAACGAGATAGGCATGTACACACATGAATAAAAGTCACGAATAGTTGACAAGGTCAAATGATAAGTGGAACACATCATGTGAGCTCATACAAACCAGACAATAATAAGAACGAATGGTACATATAAATTGTTGCAATATAAATGGCTTGGTTAAATAAATTAATTAAAAGGTGTAACTTCAGCCTTTGGTTGGTTTGCGTCTAGACAGGAGGTACCTTGTGTGCTAGGTGGAATGTGAAGAGCAGCGTATCAGATTATCTGGAAGAAGAAACAACAAGAGAAATAGATGGGCCGACGACTCAGTAAGCACATAGAATGCACTTACATGCAATATACAGAAACCAGATATAAAGCCAGCGTGAGATTAAAACAAACTGATAAACGAAACTAAGAGTTAATAGAGTTCGGTTTCGAATGCGTTACAAAGGGTTTAACCAAATTAGATGTAAACGAACTGGAATATATGTGGAGGCACTACAAGTGAATGACAAACAATTATAACAAAAATGAACTGTAAATTTATTGAACAAAGTTTTGTAATAAATGTACATTGAACCTGATATAGAATGATCAAATCAGTGAATAGCAAAACAAAGCTGACTAAAATAGATAGATTAATAATTGTTTATGTAAAATAACTACTAACTGATTTGAAATGTTCATTTGGAATCTTTTTTATTAGTGATATTTTTGTTAAATAGATCTGTCTAAGTAAACTTTACAGTCATAATACAAAATAGATTTGATTTAAATCAATAAAAAAACATTGTTTTAATTAAATAAACAAAGTACACTAGATAGATAGAGAGAGAGTGAAAGAGTATGGCTTAGACTTTAATCAATTTCAAATCTTTCTAAATATTATATAAAGTAATTTAATCATTCATGTTAAAAATTAATCAAAGTTTACATTACTCATAGATATTTTATTGTGTTCATTAGTTTTGTTTTCTAATCATTGTTTATTCTGAATCAACATTTTCAATCTACTTTTTCAAATTAATCAGAAAATTGAATAAACATTGTACACAGTATGTTCTAATGCAGCTGATCAATGTTAATTTATGGTTTAACAATCTTCAAAACCCTGCAATGTAAATTACCTGTACTCATTAGTGACTAGCTCCGTGAGAAATCTTCTCTGATTTCCAGTGGGAAGTCGTGACCAGTGAAGTTCAACCTGTTTGGGTGTGGACAGCAACTGCCGAAGACTGTGTAGCTCAGATGGATGATTAAGATGGTGTTCGGTTCTCTGAGCTTCACAACTAAAACATCCAGCTCAGAGAACGAAACTCCATCACAATTTGATATCTCTCACTCTCTCTCTGAACATATTCATATCTCAAGACAAGATTGCTTTGCTAATTTCACTTAATCCTAAGTTTTAACAAAATTAAATCAAAGCTAGAAATAGAATGCACGTTGAACATGCCTTTATGTCTTTAAACTAGTTAGTTGCATCGACCTGTGGTATCTTATTAGTGAATTTCGTACTTTGACATCGTATATTTCATTTAGGACATCATCTCGTTATCCATTACGGTAATAAATAATAATACTAGTTTACGTATTTTACTTATACCTGTTACCCCCAATGGAGCATAGGCCGCCCACCAGTTTTCTACAACCAACATTGTCCTGGGCTTCCCTTTCCAGTTCTTTCCAGTTTTGTTCATTCTTTTCATGTCTTTCTCTTTTTCTCGGCGTAATGTGTTCCTCGGCCTTCCTCTTTTCCTTTTGCCTTGAGGGTTCCATGTGAGGGCTTTTCTTGTGACGCAGTTAGGTGCTTTTCGTAATGTGTTTCTTATCCACTTCCACCGCTTCTTCCTGATTTCCTCCTCCACTAGAATCTGGTTTGTTCTCTCCCACAGTTCGTTGTTGCTGATGGTGTCTGGCCAGCGAATACGGAGTATTTCGCGTAGACAACTGTTATCTTCTGGATGATGCCTTTCGTAGTTTTCCAAGTTTCCGCTCAATACAGTAGAACTGTCTTGACATTTGTATTGAAAATCCTGATTTTGGTTTTGATAGAAAGTTGTTTGGAGTTCCAGATATTTTTCAATTGTAGAAATGAAGCCCTCGCTTTGCCAATCCGCGCCGTCACATCTACATCGGATCCACCTTGATTGTCGATGATGCTGCCAAGATATGTAAAGATGTTAACATCCTCCAAGGCATCTCCATCAAGAGAGATTTGGTTGGTGCATGTTGTGTTGTATCGTAGAATCTTACTTTTCCCTCTATGTATGTTGAGACTTACTGCTGCTGGGCTGCTGCTACACGGGTTGTCTTCTCTTGCATTTATTGTTGGGTGTGAGATAGATTAATACTAGTAAGAAAGTAAATTCACTTGTCAAATTCTATATAGGACAAACGTGCATGTATTATCTAAAATGTTTTGTCTACTTATATTTATATCAAAAAATTTGTTGAATTAATATTAAAACTCAAATAAATGGTGTTAGGATATTCATCAAATATCCTAAGAGAACTATTATTGAAGACTAATTCTATTGGCCAATTCCTACTGGTCAATATTATGGTCGTCCTAACTGTCAATGTCACAGACTTCAATGTTGTTTCCTATTCAACCTAACTGTATAAATATGCATTATCTATAAAGCTTATTATTCCTTCATTCCTTCTGTACTCGACCACATAAACAACTTCATCTCACAGTGTTGTAATCTGATATATTGGTGATTCGGGAACAGTATTCGGGGTCGTATTGGAATATCTGAATTCGGTCAATCGGTAGGATTTCGAATAGCTAACATAGCAGCATTATAACACAAATGGTGAATCTAATACTGACTTGTAACACTTCAGAACATCAAAAGAAAAAAATTGTATTGCTGTAAACAAACAAATTAAGTCACTTTTTTGTATAAATTCAAAGTGAAATACATTTTTTATTCTAGGATTACAAATACAGTGTTGTTTTTGAAAAAAGTTTCTACTTATATTATAATAAATCTGTGAAATGAAACTGTGACGCATTAGAAAAATATTTAGTAATCTTCTGTAAACCCACGTTAATTATAAGTTGACTAATACAATTACTCAAATTGTTATTAGTCTACGATTAATCTACACATAATAATTTTAACTCGTTCCTCAAATTTTCAATTAGAACACTTAAATGCCAACCAAATTTATTTATCTAAAATATTAAAATGAAAGTGTACGTGATCAAATGTTTGTAATACATTATTTGCAACTCACCATAAATCACCATAATCTTTACATGGTTCGATGGTGCAGTGTGAGTAACAGAACTTTGAAAAATCTATGATAATTAACGAACATGAAAAGATATGAGATAAACTGATGTGTAAGATAATTATATATATATATATATATATATATATATATATATATATATATATATATATATAATGAAAATTACAGAATTCATGTCTGTAAACTGGTATGACCAGCTTTATATACATAGAAATATTTAATTTTAAAGAACAAATATGTCATGTTACATGATTTGAAGTGTTCCAGTTCGAAAATTGTTTAGGCAGTACACTTTTTCACGTGAATTACAGTAATGCTAGGTGTCAGTGAGGAACATCTTGTTACTGTATGGAGAGTGTATCACAAATCGTTTCTAGTGCCATTTTGGATTGGTTACAACTAGAGAAAATAAAATAGAAACAGCGAGAACACAGAACAATTACGATCAATCAGTCCGGTCTATCAGATCTACGTTACATATCGAACAATATCAAAATACTATAAACTAATTATATTATTGATTTGTAATAAAAATATCAATACTGACTTACTAGACGTTAGCCACTAGAGTTTACTATTTATTTCCACCTATTTGTCTATTCATATAATCTTAGTGTTCTGAAATATTATTGCGTAAACGAGTTCATACGCACACAACTAAATTTCCATTGATTTCCTTGCATAGATAGTCAATAACAACCTCACTGTTATTTAGTTTCGTACAATTGTCGGACATTCGACACTAATGAAAACATGGTTAAAACAGAATATCATCAAATCAAATTAAATAACTTGCTACCATTCACCCGGTTAATTTATAATATTCGTTACACAATAGTACCCTTTAAAGAACTATCATTTTCACCAAGTAAATACATCGAATTCACCCGGTTATCATTAGTAACATGCACTGATAGACATCCAATATGATTCAGAATATTAATTTCTCACGCAGATCATATAATTATTCATTTATTTTATGAAAATCTAAACAGCCAGATTTTTTAATTCAATGAGTTTCTTAAATCTTCCTTAGTTTAATGTTCATGCGAAATTCATCAGTGACTTGGTCTCATATAGATTTCGTCAAATTATGATTTGACAGTCCGACCTCATCAGCCAACTTGTCAATAAAGATTTATGCTCAAGGAAACTTGAGAATCCTTATTCTAATCCGCTGTTTAGTAAAAAATACTTACTGTTCCTGTTCCATACAGTTTGAAAAATTCTTTTTATTTTAATATTAGGCCTCTATGTAAGCGAATCACCTTTCACACATGACTAACTTGAAACAAAATTCATTTTCATTAGACAGTTAGCCATAAGTGACTTTTAGTTTTTTGAACATCAAACCAACAATCTCACTGTAACTACAACTCAACTTTTTTTTTCTTGTACCATATTACTGAGACTGCTATTCAAAGCGAAATCAATAATTGGCGGATTGAGATGATTCTTGAAGTTAAAAGTTGATGAATAATCATTAGGAAATAATCTATTTGACATGAATAATTTTCATCTTTTTAAATAATATTCACAATGGATTAGTTCTGTTCCTCCTTTTTTCGAAATTCTTGTTTTACTAATGATCATTGAACAAATTATTCCATAGATGATGGTAGAAAAGTAGCAATAAAAATTTAGTATAAAAACCACAAATGAAATCAGCGCTGTCGATTAGTATGGAATAAATAAAAATGAGGCATTGTAATCGGTTGAAGAAGACGTTGCTCAACACCCATCGAGAGTGTTGTTCAAGTTTAAACCGAAAAAGTCTTTACATTGTAGTGCCTCCACATAAACTTAAGTTCGCTCAGATTTAATTTGATTAAGCCTTTTGGATTAACTTATGTAACCAAGCTATTTGTGTAGAAACAACCCATATGTACCATTGGTATTTTTTATTGTCTGGTTTGTATGAGCTTGTACGACTGAACATTGCTTACGCACATACGCTTACTCACATCCTTTTCGCTTTAATGTTAATCTCGTAATATCCCTATGGATTCACATAACTTGTCTTGTTTGCTTTTGACCTTGTCAGTCACTCGTTGCTTTTATTCATGTCTGTGCATGCCTATCTCGTTGATCACATGTCTGTCTTATTTTTGTCTGACTATATATTCTTAGTCATGCTCTATCTCTTGGAATCGGCTCAACAGCCTTCTCCAATTCACGTGGCTTCATTCGTCTTATTCACTGCTTCTCCGCTTCGCTTTGTGGTGTGTCCCAAATAAACGTATTCATCACTTTGTGTTCATCTTCTGATTTATAAATCGTCAGACGCTATTTGGTAACGATTGTCTGGACGAGCTAATTACCGAGCTTAAGAGCAAGCAATAAATCGACACACTACATCTTAAAAGCCAATGATTTTATGGGGTGATGTCATCTAAATTTACTGTAAACAAGTGACTGACTATCACCAATCGTTTCCACATTGTCTGCTTTCACAAAATGCACTCCCATATTTAGACTTTTAATATTATAAGTGATAGTCAGTCATATTAGTTTTTACATGATAGAGATATGGAAATTGTTTAGTTTCATTGAAACAATGAATTGATCATTGTTAGATATTATGCGATACTTTGGAGTGATTAAAGTTAGGCAATTAACACCATCGGATGCAGGCTCTCTGTTCTAGACGTCAAGTGTTTGTAGGCGCGATGGAAGGCTCTAGATTCGATTCCCGCATGTGAGATCTTATAGATGATGGCAGAAAAGTAGAAATAAAATAGTGTAAAAACCATAAATGAAATCAGTTGTCGATTAGTATGCAATAATGTCAAGATTGAACATTGAACTAAAAATGGCCAATTATTGTGTTTTGTGTCAACTCAAACTAGTGAGACATATTATACAGGGTGACTGATTAAAGAAAGTAATTATCTTATTGATCACAACTAGGATATTTGCATCCCAACGCAATCAGAGGATTCATTGATTAATGCTATTGAATTATCTAGTCTCTATTAATTTTTTTCAAGGCTGATTCTACACTCCCATTGGGATTGGCTAAACACTTATACCACATGTCCTAACCATTTCAGTTAATAAAACTTCATAGATTTATCAAATGAATTATAGTTTTTACATGATACTTCATATCTAATCCCATCATTCCTCATGCTTACTGTGTACCAAATCTCAACCTCTCTGAGTAATTGAATAAAATAATTTTGATTACAATAAAATAATAAAATGAATTGTGAAAAATCTAATTTATGTAAATGTCACCTGTGGATAAGACGTTTTCTTCACCAAGTTAATAGTGACCATCATACCGTTCTAAAATTAAATTTACTTGACAAGAAAGTACCTCTCTAGGAGTGGAGAATATAAATACCTGAAGTGAGCAAAACACTACGAAACTTGAATAGTATAACCTTTCGTATTTTATTTAAAAAAAGTTGTGGGTGGCAAATCGATGTTGTTCTCATTTGATGAACGAAAGCAATGATCTCTTTCATAAAAACCGTTATGAATGATATACGCCAGAGTAGAAATATGTGATAAATTTTTCTCAGTCAGTCAGTTACAAGTTTAAACTTGGGGCATACGTACATTATTCCAAGTTGCCGTACTACATTATTACAAACAGATGGAATCGTCAATTCAAATTCCACAGCGGTCGAGGTTGAAGCGTTATTAGTGGTACTAGCAATTATTAGGAATTGAAGATTTGGTTTGAGAAAATTATCCCAGTGAAATAGATTCAAATGGTGAAAAGAGATCAAAAAGAGTTCAAAAAATCAAAACTTAAGAGAAGGCAAACAATAGATGCATCCATTACAAACGATTTTGATCCATGTCATTCAAAATCTCTAACCATACTTCATACCCTGCTCTTATTACTAGCACTGCTTATTGCATTGACCAAGAACATCCGAGCAATGTTCCAAAGACACCAATGATCGAATACTAGTAACCCAAGAATATTCTGTTATCTTAATGGCCACGTTTCATGCTCTAAACAAGAAACTTTGTATCGGCTCCAATCAACAACAGTTTGTTTTAGCCTATATAATAGTAACAAAGTGACATATTATTATAGTTATTGAGTAGTAGTCTGTTTGTTCATTTAATTTTATTACCAACATAAAAAAAATCAGTGTATAATTTATTCTTAGTTTACATATTATTATTATTATTATTATTATTATTATTATTATTATTATTATTATTATTATTATTATTATTATTATTATTATTGGTTTACAAAAGTTTCATTGTATTACCAAACCCACTGACTATCTTTTTTTTTAAATTTACAGTATTCTTAAATAAACAAACGTTCAATTTTATACTCTGTTAGAAAGAACTCTAATTTCAAAATCACCATGTACATATATATATATATATATATATATATACGTATATATTTCATGTACATGTAGTTTTAAGCTAAAGCATATGATCATTAAAATCAATAATTTTGAGTGAGTTGACCAATAAGAGTTTAGCCATAATAATATACATATATATATATATAAACTTATATCCTATTGCATTGCATATTATTAAACAAGAACTATTACTACATCAATTTTTATCCAGTCGACAGACATCCAATTATCACAATAATAAATTACAAAACAATTACTAGTGGTCTATTCTATTTTAATTTTTTTTTTCTTTTTGTGAACAAAACAATTCCATTATTATTATTAGTAGTAGTATTATATTCAATGTTTATGTGACTAGTATTTACTGTTTGACATTGATCAATTTTCATTTTTTTACTTATAACAATGGAAAATGTAAATACTGATAAAATTTATGATGAAGAATTGAAAACCACAACAACCACAACACCAACAACAACGACAATCATAGAAAATATTCATAATAACATTACACTATCACTAGTAACAGTGGATAAAAAAACCACAGAGAGTAATAATCCTATTACGGATGCTGTTTGGACTGAAGTAAGTTGTTAATATGATCAATATTATTTAACATTATTATGGTCTAATGAAAACAATTTGATCTAAAGAAAATATTATATTTTTTGCAGAAACTAATATTAAACTTGCCTATCAAAAAAAACCATTTAAAATGAAAGAATCATAAGATAAATAGTCATTTTGAATGTGACTACACTTTTCATAAACTTAAAAATATCTCCCTGATAGTTGTTAAATAGAATTTTGAAATTTGTATTAAGCGTGGTTATATGATGCATTTATATTTGTATATTTAGCGGTAGAAAAAATATTTGTCTAACATTTACTCCAACTGGATTTTGGGATTTCAAATAATTTGGGAGTATTTACAGTAAATATCTTGTCACCTTAAATTCTGTAGCTTGATTGCTTTTCTTTAAATATGTAAACTGACATATTTCGATACATATGTGAATCATTTCACATTGAGTTTTGTGAGAAAATCATCATTTATTCAATACCGAAATTTATGTTAAAGTATTTATTTTATTGCACAAAAGCATTATTAAGCTTTACCGAATCAGACTGCTTATGTTTCAGTGTACATTTTGGGAAATAACGTTACATTATAACTTTTATAATCAAAAATATTGAAGTTCTGAAAATTTTAATCGATATAAACTATACTTAGCTTATGTGAATACGTTCAACGTTAAGTAAAACATCAAGTGATTTCGAAAATTCGTTCAATTTTCAATATTCAATTGGGGATTAATTTTATTTCTTAGTTGTTTTGCGAATTATAATGAAGGGTAAACAAAATTAAACGTGTTGCTAAAACGCCTCTTTTATTACTCCATTATTCAGTCAGTGAATAAATGTTAGATTCAGACCTGCTGGGATTACTATAATGACATGACGATTTTTTTAACTTTGATAGAACCAAAACCTCATGTTGGTTGGTATACATTCGCCTTGGTTGAGTATGTCTAAATTGAAGTTTGCAGAGCATTTATTGATTGATTTCATGGCATATATATGATTTCACAATCTTAATATACATTTTCTATTAACTAGCAAAACCGTTATTTAGCCTTGTTCTATTGAATTGTTCAATATTCTAAAATCAACTTTCCTCTGTGAATAATTACTGTTTGAAGAACTACAAGAAATTGATTACTACTAAATAGCCAATTCATCCGTGTTCTAAACTGTGAAAGATTTTTATTTCGTAATTTGTTTTGCACTACTAATGTCAAACACAAAGAAATTGTCTTATTTCATTTGCGGATTTCGTTGTGAATAAACTGTCACACATTATTTAAAGATGTTTGTGACTTATCTTGTACAATTTTCACTTCATTTTCTATTACTCTATAAAACTATCTCACTAAATCAAGTCCAGAGTTATTGATTTCTTTGATGTATATTTCCAGTTACAAAGTAATGACCACTTATTTAGCTTTAACTGATCTGATAAAAAAATATCTCAAAACGTATTAGCAATCTAATCAGATTCCTTAAATGAAATAAGTCTTAATTGAAATAGTCCAGTGAGGATTTTTTGGTACTACATCACTGTAGGAAAATAATTACGCTCTAGGCACGTCATCTAGGCATAGACTTCTTTTTTATACATCACAATGCATCTTCGAAATTTATAATACATTGAAATTCAAATTATTAAAGAAAGTTTTGTTTGTTTTACAATATTTATAAAGAAAAGAAATTTAGAAATTTAAATAAATGTACAGGATTTTTTCCAAATATATATCGATCGAAATTCAGTGAATTTCAAAAAAAAATATAAGATTAAATTTCAATCTCAAAAAAAAATTCAAATTTTTAAAATTCAAAAATTACAACATTCTACTGATGTTCAACTATCTTTACAAGTTGAAAAAAATCAGTCAGTTTAAACATGTTTGATATTTCGATAAAACTAAGAGAAAGAGAGAGAATTACCCGTAAAAACTTCTCCGTACAAAGCAGTGTATTTTGGAATGGAAAACTGTTATGCTCGTCGATTGATATCTTTGAAACTATTACAAGTTCACCTCAGTTGGTAAACGAGAGAGAAGATGAATGATCCAGTGAAACGAGCGTCCCAAAGCCCCAATAAGTATAGAAAGAAATCTTGATCAGACGTAGAAAGTGTGTTCTACAAGCACCCAGAAAATATGAGGTTCCACAGGCGCACAAATTAAGTTTATTTATACAAGATAGGAATGTCCTTGAGAGCCACAAAAACAGCATACTAAAATAATCCACCAGCCAATGAAAGTCAAGGATTTCCCTAGGGTGGGAAATGTAATCTCAAGGTCAATTGATTAGCCCATGCTCTAAAACATAGAGTCCAAAATTAGGACCTTTATCAAGTGAGTTCTGGGGATCTAACGTCCCCAACAAAACATGTGGTTTTATACTCAAGAGATGATCAGTAAAGGTAAACAAAATAGAATATCTATTTTTTTAGCACCGTGCACTGAATAATTTCGCCTTTTTGTCAGCTTTAAAATCTATTTTAACACAAAAGAAGATCAGAAATATGCTTTCTAAAAACTTGTCTAATTGATGAATTCATGTAATTTTGTCTTAATTCTATATTTTTATCATGATAACGAATTTGTAACGATCGTTTAATTCAATCTAAGCATTAATTAATAACTAATGTCGAGTAGTGGTATCAACTGTACTACACATAATGTTGTTCCACGATGTGAAACCAACTCTAATGTTTCTATCCACTTTGAATGTCACTATTACTTACTTAAAGTTCGATATTGTAAAGTAGACTGATCACTGAATCAGTATGAAATTCAATTTTCCATTCATCAAGATGAATCCATCACCATCATCAACAGCATCGTAGAACTTCGTACGTATGTACAGCAGTTCAAGTTGCCATACCACATTAGCGCAGATATGTAATGGTCCATTCAAATCCCATAGTAGCAGAGGTAGTAAAGGTATTAGCAGTAATCGGAGACGTTAGGATTAGAAGATATGATTCAAGAAGTATAATCTAGTGAAATAAACTTACCATCATTTTGCTGGCCTCAACCATGTGGTTGACACCTACCGACATGACTCAGTCCACTTGTCAGTGACTTCATGCATTTCTGCTATGTTTTGGTTTGGCCGCCACTAACTTTCTTCCAACCTATTCCTACACCGCAAAATATAGCTCGACGAGGCAGTTGGTGGTTAGGTATACGTAACACATGTCCCAACCATCTCAACTGATGAAGTTTCACCACTTCATCTATTGATCTACCATTCTTACCTAGCACCTGTTTCCTAATAACAGTATCGCTCACTCGATTGTCCCAGGATATACGAGCAGTGCTTCAAAGACACCTATGGTCGAAAACCAGTAACCTACGAATATCTTCTATTCTCACTGGCCATGTTTCGCAGCCATAAAGTAGGACGGAGCGAACTACTGCACAGTAGACTCGTCCTTTAGTCAGCAAACGGATATCTCGCCTACGCCATAAGTGACGCAGGTTGGCGAAAGCCAATCGAGCTTTCTGTATGCATGCTGAGATTTCATCAGTCACCAGGCCATCAACACTGATGAGGCTCTCGAGATAAGTGAAGCGGTCTACACGTTCAACTACTTTACTCCATATCACTAGTTTAGGTACCGATAATCGACATACTTACTACGTTGTTGTAATCAATCGACTGACTTTAGCAATTTATGTTTCACATGTTTGTGTCAAATAAAAGAAATTTGAATCTTTGAGAAAATCGTAGTCAGAGGAAAAATGGAGATGTTTGCACTAAACAACACCGAACTTCCCATATCTTTTCAAAATGTTACCACGAATTGATTAGTACATGAAAATAGGATGAATAATTTATCGATAAAGCGATTAATTATATTGACAATAATTATTGATCCACTTCAAAGGAAATCTATTCAACTAAACAATTTTCTGATTTTATTCTATTCGACTAAACACACATAATACTTGGCTAGATTTATAGTTTTCGTATGTTTTTTTTGCAACTTCCTTTTTACATTTAATTTCACTTACTTTTTCTATTCATCTAGTTTTATTGATAATTTCACTTTACATATATCAACAATATGATGTGTAGAATCAAAATGATTTCATACTCATTTGTGCAAGATTTTACAATTCACACCTATGACAAATAAACATCTAAATAATAATAATAAAGATTTCATCAACAGAAGTCACTGAAGTTGAAATAAACTTGTCCCCCTAAGAAAATGGTGACAAGATTTTTTACAGTTGATGTTGAGATGTCTTAAGATACAATGATGATCGCCATTTTATTTGTTTGTTTGTTTAATTTTTTCATACGTCTATTTTGGCTCTTGATTCAAACGAACATTTTCATCTGTTGATCATTGAAAAAAATATCATTGACGACTAAAAATGATTTAAACTAAGTTATTATTAGAAGTACTAAAAAGAAACCTTCCTACAGTAAAAAAATACCTCACAATCAGTTGTAAAAATAACTTCTTCTTTTAAAAGATAATTAGGCTGCTCAAAGTTCAAGTTGGTTAAATGTTCAGTACAATAAAATATGATTAAATTTATATATACAAATTCATATCAAAAATATTTACCCTTTTAAAATATCAACAATTTACATGTCCATTGTAATCTGACTAAATGGTACTAGTCAAAATGACATTAACGCTATAAAATGTTCATATTCAATCATTTATAGTTTTTTCTGTTCGATTTTAAAGTAAACATTTATAAAAGAAGTTTGGTATTGATAAAGATTAAATTGAATTATATAATTGGATATTTTCTATGATATTATTATTGTAGACTTCTTTGAATTTTCTAGTAATTAGTCCTATAACTTAATGACTTCAAATAACTATTCTCGATCGATGGCCACATGAATTCCTCATGGATTCACTTTTAATGAGATGCGTGAAATTCAAAGTAGGGTTCAGCAATTCAGTGGCTGGTGATCTGACTCCAATTTTAGACGAGTGATTTATTACGTACAATGAAATAAATGTCCCTTTCAATTTCCCTATATCGTGCAAACGTTCACACAGACAGACATGAGAATACAAAGCGTTAAAGTGAAGTGAAGTGAGGAAAGCGTGTGAGCTAACTCAATTCAATAATGCATGACTAAGTATTTCAAATTAGACAGAGATAAACTAAGCATATATGTAGTAAGCGAAGTAATCACTCACACATATACGCACACTGAAATGAAAACAGCGAAGGCTATGAGCGAATAATTAAGAAGGTTGAGAGATAAGCGAAGAATGAATCAGACAGAAAAGGTTAATTAGTTTATCCTAAGGTTAAGACAAACCCTGTAGGCTCGACGTATTTATAAACACACTACACACTCTTAAGTCTACGGGTTACCGATATTTTAATAGCGAGACGCTGAGAAGTGACTCCAGTAGGTTATCAATGTGTTTTATTTATCCAATTGCCTTGTTATGTTTTAATCAATGAATCTGATCGGAACTATTTTTTAAACTTGGAACCTGGAATAATAATGACCTACCATATCTCTGACACAGTTCCAAAAAAGTTTAAATGAAGGCTATACTTGTTATATTAATGATATATACCTTTACAAATTTGTTATTCTAGAACATTCTTATTTTCGACAACAAATATTACACTAAATAGATACTATAATTGACGTATGAGTTAAGTGAAATAGATTGTGATTTGATATTTTGAATTTATTTTTAAAAAGAAAAAGGTTCATCATTAAACAAACATTGTTTTATTCAATGAAATATATCTCTTAAACACAATCATTTCCGTTAATTAAATGAAATTACACAACTTTACTGTGTATCAAGCATTCTATTTATTCACTCTTCTCTAAACAAATACACTGAATATAGTATTTGGTTAAATTTTTGTTTCAGTCAAACGTATCATTCCTAGAAAAATCAATGGCCTTTTCAATTGACATACATAGCTTAAGTTAGATTTCATCAGTTATGTTTATAATGTAATTTAATAGGATAATAGTAATTTTTATGCGTACGATTAAGTTCATCTTAATCACAACTGACCTAATTATAATTAGACATGTTCCAATCGATACAGAATGGAGTTTTACCAAGTTTAAAATTAATTGTGAATTCAATCGTCACGACTGCACAGTTTGACTTTAGTTTATTTTTTTTTAAAAAAAAAAAGTTAAATTGTTTTATACTATACTAAACTGATTGAAGTAAAATATTCTAGCGAACACACTGTATAAAAATATGTTACTTTGTTTTGATTATCAATCTGATAAGCAATTTCAGTTTGTTTGTTTTTTGTCGACTAAAAGGTTAACACGTAAATATTACCATGATTACAGAAATAGAAGTGTTTGTAGAATAGATTTTCAAATTCCAAGAAAAATCACGTATTATAGTTATTTTTCAATGCAAATTCTACTCAATGCATAATGAGACTATAGAGACTGAAATGATAAGTGAGACATAATGTCCAATAGCCCACAATGTTTCATGTTAACTCACTTGATAAAGGTTCTAATTTTGGACTTTTTGTTTTCGAGCATGTGCCGATCAGTTGACCTTGACATTACATTTCCCACCCTAGGGAAATCCTTGACTTTTATTGGTTGATATATTATTTTAGTATTCTATTTTTGTGGCTGCCTCAAGGGCGCTTCTATGATGCATAAATAAACTCTGTTTGTGTGTTTGTATAGCCTCATATTTTTTGGATGCTTGTAGAGTACACTTTTCTACATCTTATCGAGATTTCTTGCACTACTTAGTAGGGCCTTGGGACGCTCGGATTAGAATAGCGTATCGTGTCACTGAGTCATTGCTCTTCGTTCCATTTACTAACTAAGGTGAACTTGTAATAGCTTCAAGCATATCAGTTGACGAGAATAACACATCGCGATAGTTTTAATATACTGAAAAGATGTTTGATCATCACGTCAGAATTTAGTTATTGATGAATTCGCACTGGGGTTGGAGTGAGTGCACATACCTCGATGATTGTAATCATGAAGTTACTTTGTTCTACAAACGTATAAGCTGAAGTTGTAACAGCTTCATTTGATGACATTGCTTACAAAGTACCCCTCATTTATTTCAGTATACTTACCCTATCACTCAATCGGTTGTTCAAAACACCTTGGAAACTTTTCTGTAGTCTAGCTTTTTAAATGCGTCATCCTTCCCTCTCATCATCCTCGTGGTGCCATCATATGATCACTTCGTATTTCGCGGACAAACAGAAATCATAGAAGGTTAAATCCGATTGCCTCAGTGGTTAAATTACTAGTCAGAAACTCACGAACAATCACTACTGAGTGTGCAGACACAGTGTTTTGATGCAACATCCTCCCATCACGATCATACCAATTTGGTGTCAGAAACAACCAAATACAACCCTTCAAACATTAAAACTTACATAGATACCAACATTCACTGTTCGTATTAAAAAAAGACGTTCACGGTCAACATTATTAACATAATTTTAAATTTGAATCTACTAATTTGAATTAATTTCTGGTTTATTATTCATTTTTTGCTTTCCTCGCCTTTATTCTGTAATTTCAGCTTAATTTCTTACTCGTTAAAAAAAGTGATTTATTACTGATGACAACCCGTTTAGGGAAATCGAAAGTATGTTGAGATATTGAATGACAAAAAGGATAGTAGTCATAATTTTAAGGAAAATAGACTTTTTATCGATTAGTAGATGAATAAAAGCAACCAATTATGGTCACATTCACTCAATGTAATCAACATGTAATCGATTGTTGTTGTGGTTGCTATTGTGTTTTTTGGTCATGTTTGTTTAGCTCTTTGAATCGATTGGGCGTCAAATACTTATTTGATTATTTACGAAATTCTTTACCGACTAATTTAAAACTTGATCATTTGAATACTATGCAAGGGTATTATAGACACTTCTTTATGTTCATGACTAAATAATGAAAATATTTTGATGAGAAAATATCTAGTCATTATTATTATTATTATTATTATTATTATTATTGCTATAAGTAAACATGCGCTATGTTAAAAGAGAATGTGCTTCTTAACTGATGTGAATCTCTGAAGCATCTTACCACATACTAACATCAACTTAAAGTAATAAACTTGTAGACTGCATTAAAGATTAGTTGTTTTTTGAATGAGATTTTGAAATATTCCCATTCTGGTTTCGCTTTTCATGATATTGATTTACAGAGTTTATAAATGATCTAAATGAAAATGATTTTCTTTCAGAAGATTGAACTGATGTTACTCAGTAAAGTTATGTTTGTGGAATACTATTGCTTATTTTCTCAATGTTGGGGATGTTAGATCCACAAAACTCGCTTGATAAATGCCTTATTTTGGATTTCATGTTCGCGAACATGGGCTGATCAGTTGACCTTGAGGTTTCATTTCCCACCACGAAAATCCATGGCTAAGATTGGCTGCTGTGTATTTTAGTGTGCTATTTTTGTGACTGTCTCAAGGACGTTTCTATGATGTATAAATAAACGAGAGTTGTATGCTTGATTGTATTGTAATTGCTGAGTGTTTGTAGAATATACTTTCTACGCTTACAAAGTCTTCTATCTTCATCTTGGGATTCAACGTAGCCTATCTGGACGCTGGTAATTGTCTCGTTCGCGTTTATCGACTAAGGTGAACTCTTAATAACTTCAAGCGTACCTAGTGACGAACTCTACACTCAAATAAGGAATAACTCATTATTAACGTTGGATAGACTCACACCAACTTATTATTCGAGGTTAATGAGTGTATTTCCGATTTATCCCTGAAACAAATCATATTTTCCTAATCAAATTGTAACTTTCAGCGCCTAGTTAAGAATTCGATAAATGGTGAAGGTATTGTAACTCCTACCAACAAATGAAAGGTTCAGTAGGCCTACTTCCATTTGAGCCGACAAATCCTATCGTTACCCCTCGCTTAAATAAATGAACTATAACTCTGGATGTACAAGAACGTGTATTTGATTACTTCAAATGCTTAATTTATGAATTAGCCTAACAAATGAACACTTCACTAAGCTACACAGGTTTTCATATCATCATTGGAATGTATTTCCAACACGTTCTGCATAACTTTCAAAGGTCGTTCACACAGCCCTAATCATATCTTCAATTGTATCATTAGTAATCCAATGACTACAGAATAAAATTCTCTCATTCAATAATCAATAATAAAATACTTTTATATTTTATAAATAATTTTTTGTTTGAAACTATGTTTGTTTTGATAATTTTCAAATTAATTAGTTTACAGAAAAATGAAAAAAATAAAAATAAAAACTGAATTGAAGTATTCAATAGTTAAAATATGGATGTTAATCTTTTTATAAATTATCACATATAATTTCAAGTCAATAAACTTTGTTTGTTTTGTTGATAAATATTTTCATGACCTTTCTATTTGTTGTGGTTTATTCAAAAGTGGCACATACACGGTTATTGTTTTTTATTCTCTTATTTAAATGACAATTTTATAATAATTAACCGACTTACTTATTTCTTGACTCATTGAATTCAGCAACAAATAATTGATGATATTGATTTTGATGTTGACCAGTGAAATCAATGTTCCCCTAATTTGATGCTGAAGATTTAATTACAATTTTGGGGATGTTAGATCCGCAGAACTCACTTGAAAATGATCTTAATTTTGTGATTTTATTTTGGAATTTGGAATTTTATGTTTTCGCGCCAAAGACGCTCATTTCGACCTTCAGCTTAGATTTCCCACTCGGAAAATCCTTGACTGTCATTGGTTGATGGGTTATTTTAGTAAGCTATTTTGTGGCTCTCACTAAGGGCGTTTTATCATTGTATAAATAGGCTTCAGTTGTGCGATTGTCGACCTCTTACTTTCTGGTTGCCTGTGGAATACATTTCTCTACGTCTTATTAAGAATTCTTCATCTAGTAAGTGGGGCCTAGGACGATCGAATTAGAGTAGCCTATCGTATCACTGAATCATTGATCTTCTTTCTGTTTACCGAGTAAGGTGAACTCGTGACAGCTCACGCATATCAATTTCCTTGTTCAGTCTATACTATTACACTTTACAACACAAATCGACTTTAGATAGAACCCTTGAAAATTAGGAGAGTAGTAGAATAAACACTCTACTGATGAGTCCATTACTATGATGACACAGTTGTTCAATAATTTCAAGTTTTAAATAGCTTTCTGGCTAAAGTCAATTCGTGATGTAAGCTGTAAGATTCAGCAATCTTCATATTACTCATTCATCATAATCCCAGTATTTGATTACATAAACATTTAGTCAGTAAACATGATAACACTTTCCAGTACACTGAAAATAAAATATCAATGAATAATTGAATGAAAGTTCAATTAATGAAATTAATTTATTCAGGTTCTATTTTTAATAAAAATAAATTTCATTATTTATTTAACGCATATATATCTCTATGGTACTAGTACGCAAATTTTTTTCAAAATTAACTTGAATATGTTCGACAATATGTCATTTTTCAATTAGAGTTATGGAGATTAGTGTTTTTTGCACATTGAAATCATCAGTCAATCATTGTTAGACCACCATTAGAAACCTGGAAGTACTGGACGACCGTTTCGTCCTGGTATGGGACTCATCAGTGGCAGTGCGCATCCACGACTCCTGCACCTCTTGGGACTCGAACCCAGGACCTTCGTTCTTGCGCGCGAACGCCTGAACTCTATTACTTTGAATATTATTACTGAATAGACAACTACCAATTGTGATAGTCAAATTTTAACTTACTAAGTGTGTTCCTATAAATCTAATCAATAAATTAATCCATAACTCCGACTATTCGATCACTTGTCTAAATTCATGTGAATTGACTGAATGAAAACTATTCACTTGAATTGTATTAATTATGAAGAGAGTTTCAATGAATAGACATCAATGACTAGTTAGGAGAAAGTGTACATTTTAGTATGATAATATAAAAATAAGTGTAATGGAAATTTCTGAAAAAAGGTAGTCAGTCAACTTACTAACTTTTGAAAATTAAAACTTGACTAGATTAAATTCAAACTTTTAAGATTAACATGGATTTTGTAAGATTATATTTTCTGCTTCAAATTTAATAACTGATCAATGTAGAAAATGTTAACTATTAAAGATAACATTGAGTGATATAAAGTTTAACATGATTCCTCACGTTCATGGACTTTTTTTTTGGAAATTAAATGAAGTATCTATCACGCATCGGATGAAATGTGTAATAATGACTTCCGATTTCGATTCGGTTTGAATAAATTCATTATTTATAGTTAACTTTCAGAAATATAACGAAAAACGAAGACTTAAACAACGTTAATAGGTTTTTATGCTGATAAAAGAATAAGTGGCAGTCTTTGGAACAAGTGACGGCATCTCACCAGCGGACATTCAAATTCACATTACTCGGTACAACTATCGAACACATTTCCGTAAATCGACTTGTCTAGGGACTGTCAATTATTTCCTACAATTTAACAGTGATATAAAATGGTGCATTGCTATGTCAAGTTACTTGACCAACTAGACGACTATGTGAATTTGATCATCGGAATTCAGTTAAGACTAAAAGCTAAACAGTAGTAGGATATTGGGTTAACACCACTCAGTAATATGATTAGCTTAAGTGATTTCGATAGTTTGGGAGTTTTCTCCACAATCGATTCATCAGAAAAAAACGTTTTTTCGCTGATTTGAAAACATTTGACCATTTTTAAAAATAAATATCGTATTTTATTATTCTTACTTACTATCAGTACACTTATTTGCCTACTATCAACTGGTACTTTTGCCTATTATGTCTAGTGATGTAATCTATTTCATTTCATTGTAATTATTGACTCAAATTATCTTGATTGGTCAAACATTTTCATTATAAATATTCATGTATATTAGAGTATAAATCCTGATGACGATCTAATCGAAAACAATACTATTGTTCGCTTATATCTGTGTTGTTCTAATTTTCACAATGGGAATCTTTAATATATAATATATAATAGTTTAATTTTTGCAAAAATGTTCATATCAATGACCTGTATAAATAGTGAGACTAGATTCACATGACCGATTTTGAAACCAATTTTCAATATTGTTCAATGTGACACACATAAAAAAGTACATTCTCATACATTTCCATTTTATGAAGTAAATTCTCAAGTTTCTGATTATTGAAAAATTGTATGATTGTAGGATTAGAATGTATTTATTCATTTTGAACAATAGTTATTCAGTTTTCTTTTTTAAAGATTTAAAACAAATCAAAGCATAACACGGGACACTTAATTGTTTTCTGTACAACAAAAAAGAACAATCTGAGTATGTGTGTATCTATTTTTGTATGACAAGGTCACTTAAGGGTTAAAGTTTTTTTGAGACTAGTTTTTTTATTCCTGCTAACATTTTCTCAGCAAATCGTCAATTAGTCGACGATTGTTGTCAACTCATAAAGAACTCAATAGTAAATAAAGTAGATTTGTGCAGCTTATAAAATTTTGGCAGTTCCGTACTTTAATAAACAATCTATCATAATACCGCATCTGATGATGAACATTGTAATCATCAGTTTTTTTATCTTCGATTTCATTGAACTAAAATATCATCATCCAGAACAGATGAATCAGATGACAGTTGACATGTTCAATCTGAAAAAGTGTAGAGTTCGTCACTTAGTATGCTTGAGGCTATTACGAGTTTACCTTAGTCGATAAACGCGAACGAGACTATGAACCAGCGTCCAGGTAGGCTACCTTGAATCCCAAGCTGAAGATAGAATGTTTTGTAAGCGTAGAAAGTATATTCTACAAACACCCAGCAATCACACAATACAATCAAGCATACAACACTCGTTTATTTATACATCATAGAAACGTCCTTGGGACAGTTACGAAAATAGCACACTAAAATACACAGCAGCCAATCACAGCCATGGATTTTCCTGTTGGGAAATGAAATCTCAAGGTCAACTGATCAGCCCATGCTGGCAAACGTGAAATCCAAAATAAGGCATTTATCAAGCGAGTTTTGGGGATCTAACATCCCCAACAAAAAGCTAAATATTTCGCCTCATAGTTGTGAAAACTTAGTAACGGTGGTAATGAAATAATTATTTTATAGAACTACAAACATGAAATGTTCATTCCCAATTGTAACATTGGACAATGAATGTATTCAATAATCAAGTTTATATTAACAAAAGGAAATATGTACATATTGACAATTGATCATATTGTTTTGCTTTACTACCCTTTGAATAAACAAAAATTGAATCAAACTAGTGGATTACTAAATATCAATCAATTACATAACACAGAACACTAACCGCCAAGTGATTTAGCACTAAAATGTACCACTTATTATTGGACAATTGAAAGTAATCATTGAAACGTTTTGTGTTTAGATTTCTTTCTTTCTGTCTTTCTATTACTCATCAAAGAGGCTAATCTCCAAAGTTTGTTTGATCAATACTGTGTATAAGAGAAACAAATCAACATTATGCAGTACAAAAGTCAGACACTTTAATATACGTCGAACTATTGTGAACTTAATGATGACAAATCTCGTCAACTTCTGGGATAAATAAGTTTAGAATATTTTGTTAAATAACAACTGCTTTTAACGACTGATGACTATGGGAATTTCTTTAGATCAGATTTATCCGTGTTTCGTCCTTTCTTCGATTGATGTGTATTGATTTTCAAATCATTAGCTATGACGTAATTCATGTACACATTAATTAATCCAGCTCACTTTACTCATTTAGTTAGTTAAAAAAATCAATAAAAGTTTGAATAACAAAAAGAATAAATAAATAATCACTTCTAGGAAATTTAGACATTAATACCGTTGGATGCCGGCCCAGTGGTCCGATGTTTAGGCGTTCGCACACAATACTGAAGGTCCTGGGTTCGAATCATGCAAGGTGCAGGAGTCGTGGATGCTCACTGCCACTGATGAGTCCCATACCAGGACGAAACGGCCGTCCAGTGCTTCCAGGTTTCTTCTAATGGTGGTCTAACAATCATTGATTGATGATTTCAAGTGTGTAAAACAAAAATTTTTAATAATTTGTGATGATTATTGATTGCAGAAATTTGTCATTCAAATGAATAAACAAGTGTGAATATGAGTGAAAAACAAATGAAACCAAAACACAAAGTTTGTTTGTTTTTGAAAAAAAACAAATACATGCACTTTCATTGATGCATTATTTTATTCCTTTATGTTTACATATTTCCAAATAAGTAATAATCTTATTCAGTTTATTAATTTATTTTATTTGAATGCATAAACGCTGGTACAAAGGAACACTTGAATAGTTTTGCAACAAGTAAATTATTGAATTTTTGAGTGGGCTGTGATACTGCCCCGGTGCCTAAACCAAAGCAGACAGTTTTCTTAGGAGGCCACGCTCCGAACCTTTGACCTAAAAGTCTAATCCACAATTCAGTGGAGCAATACGTTAGGAGGTGTAGTCCCACGGTATTCGGTGACCAACAACAGGCTAATACGTAATTCATTTCATCAGGATCCTAGAGCCCACGTGCATCATTAGTTTGAAATCAGGGTTTGTTCGCTCCTCTAGTTAGATCTTTCATACCCGCTAATCCAGTCTAAGCTCTACGTATTCGTTTTTCTTCCTTTCGATTTCTTAAACAACACCTTCTTTGCTAGAAGGCAGTGAGTAGGTCTTCTATGTCAGTAGCGATACACGGGTGATTATATGAGAGCGTTTGCAGAAAGAAAGAAGTCTTTTCCTGCTGTCGGCCGTACCAGGGCTTTTGGGAGCATTCATTTTGGCCAGTACAACATATTCACTGTGAATTATTTTTAAATGTTTATCACACAAGATACTAATCCTAACTAGACAGATCAAATCCTAATACATTTCTGAATGGACATAATTATTCCTACGATAATGACTGGTTTGAATATCTGTAAATGATCAATTTCGATTAATGATTAAGCATGTTTTTCTAATTAATTTTTCTCTAGCTTCTAGTTGTACAATATAGTGTACAATAAAACTGTCCCGATTTTATTCAAAATTTCTACTAAAAATCTCATGTGTAATCAAACCTACAACATTAATCATGTCTTGAAAACAGACGGCATTTTTTCTAGGCATTTTTCTGTTTTACTGCTAGTAATGCCTCTAACTATCTATTTGTTTGCTTTATTATTTATATTTCCCAATTATTGAACATTGAAAGTTCAACATTAACTTACAATGCCATCAGCGATCTTTATTTTGACTGTCGGCGGCTTGTTTGTTGTGTGATTTTTTTCTTGTAATCATTGACAATTTACATATGCAATCGAGTTGTATCTTTTAAAGAGGGAAAAATTGAAATCTCTTTTAGAAAAAGATCAAATTATCTTCTTTAATTTTCCAGTGTACCTTAGTTCAAGTCATTGGAATTATCCTTGTCACAAATTGTTAGTAGCTTGTTATGTTTGCATAAAAGCATAATCAATTTGCACTTTGAACAGCTTCTCCGTATATCATCAATCATTTCTACAGTCACATGTTTGTTATTGTTACATTGATCACATAAACAAAACATAGTCATGGATCATGATGATCAATGCTTGCCACATTACATAACATTATTGATTATTTACTTTCTACTGTAAAATAATTTTGTGCATTTTATACTCGATTTACGTACGTACGAAGTTCTACGTTGCTGTTGATTGATTGATTGATTGATTGTCTTCTCGCAAATTCTAATCTTCTGAATTCATCTTGACCTACTTTTCTCTTTTTCTAAAATTGATTCCACTCGGATACACTTCTAGAATATTATCTTCGACCATTAATCTTTTTGATTACTGCCAGTGCTTCTACTACCTCTACTACTAATGGATTTGAACTGAAAATTCGATCTCTGTGTACTAAAATGGTATGGTAATTTGAACTGATGTAAGTACGTACGTGTTACGTATGGCTAACCACCGACTGCCGTGATGCACTATGTTTTGCAGTATAGGAGTAGGTTGGAAGAAAGCTAGGGGCGGCCACACCAAAACAAGGCGGAAATCCATGAAGTCACTGACAAGTGGACTGAGTCATGTTGGTATATGTAGGTTATCTGGTTGGGGTCGGCGAGACGACAGTAACCGATGGTTAGAGACCTTGAACGACATGGCTCAGAATCGTTTGCAATGGCGCAGGTACATCCACTCTTTGTGTTCTCTCAAATTCTAACCTTCTGAATTCCTCATAATCTCTATCTTTCTCCTTCTAAATTTATTTTACTGAATTATACTTCTCGAATCATATCTTTGTTCCCTAATCTTCTCCATTACTGCTAATACTTTTACGATTGCTATCACTGTTGGATTTGAACTGACAGTTGCTTCTCTTTGCTGATGTGATATGGCAACCTGAACTAATGTACATACTTACGAAGTTCTACGTTGCAATCGACTGACTGACTGACCTTTGTCTTTCTAAACTTATCTCACTTAATTATACTTCTTCAATAATATCTTGGAACCCTAATCTTCTTCTTTACCAGTAGTACTTATACTATCTCGACCACTATGGGATTTGGATTGACTATTGTTACTCTGTGCTAATGTGGTGTGGTAACATGAACTGGTGTACTTACGTACGAAGCTCTACGTTGGAGCTGACTGACGTACGCACAAAGTTTTATGTTGTAGCTGGCTCGATTTACATTTCCGCATTCTCAAAAAATCTATATAATAATAATAATAACATAATTTTGTTTAAACCAAATCTAAAAACATTTGATAACCATTTATGCTTGACTAAACAAAGCTAAAAATAATTATGCAGTGATTACAGTTTAATTTAAAAAAACCCTAATTCCAATCAAAAAAATTAGTAAATGATTTTATCAAGAGGATTATTAATGAATATGTTCTATTATCACAGTCGTCATCATTATCAATCCAAACTGTACATTAAGGCATTATCGGATTTACAAAAAAGGACAACCAATTAATCATTGACAGAAGCAATAAGAATCGAAATGTCTAATTAATTAACTCATTAATTCAGTTATCATGAGAGGATGGTAAGCATATAAGAAAAAAAATTAATAAATTACTGAACTAAACATAATAAATACAATTCATCTATTTATTAAATGACTATTTTGTGGAATAATAATCATGAAAGTCAACTTTAGAATAGCCTAGTTTCATTCGAATAGAGTATGAAAATTAAAGAACATTGAATGATCCGTCAATCGGTCATTGATAACAGAAGTTTTGGTATGAATAGTTGTTGATCTACGTAGTTAAATTGTATATTCTTTACAAGAGAAGAAGAAATTAGAGAGAATAGTATAAGCATTACCCCGGTTAGATTTGTATGTTAGAGTTGGAACTAACTATCCATGTGTAAATCATGCCTCAACCAGCTCAATTAGTGGGAGCTCACTTATGTTATGTTCGTCACTTGGTACGCTTGAAGCTATTACGAGTTCACCTTAGTCGATAAACGCGAACAAGACAATGAACCAGCGTCCAGGTAGGCTACCTTGAATCCCAAGCTGAAGACAGAAGACTTGGTAAGCGTAGAAAGTATATTCTACAGACACCCAGCAATCACACAATACAATCAAGCATACTACTCTTGTTTATTTATACATCATAGAAACGTCCTTGGGACAGTTACGAAAAAAGCACACTAAAATACACAACAGCCAATCACAGAAAAGGAAATGAAATCTCAAGGTCAATTGATCAGCCCATGTTGGCAAACGTGAAATCCAAAATTAAGGCATTTATCAAGCAAGTTCTGCAGATCTAACATCCCCAACACATACCTAACTTAAACTTTAATTATTTTATTGTTTCACTGTACATCAACAATGTTTCAGCGATACCTATTATCAAACATTTGTAAATCATACAATATCTCTACTTTTACTAAGAACATTACCCAATTAATTATAGAAAAATTAAAAGTCTCTTTATTTAATAAGCGAAAAAAAATTAATGAGAAACTTAGTTACTATCGAATTGTCCCATCATTCATTCATTCAATTAATAAAATGTTAACATTTGACAAATACTCAATGATTAAATAAACAGTTTCCTTTCATTTCTAATTTTGATACTTCATGTTTTATGTATACCGAAACTTTTTCTAGCCGCTTCTTATGCTTCAAAAAATCTTCTCATTTCAAACTTTAAAATATTAAAACAAAAGTCTAAGGAAAAAAACCTAAGAAAACTTTACTTTTAAGTTGAGTCTATAAAAACAAACTAATGGTATTTGTAAGATTATTTTTGAATTAGAGTTTGTAAAAAGCTACTTGGGACAAAATGCCAACTTCTCACTTATTCATGATGTTATTATAAAGGAATTGGTTGTTCAAAGGAATTTCAATTAAGGAACTCTAACTAATCTTAGGAATTTTTCATCATCTTTGTAGTTTCTGTAGATTGTATTATGGAGAAGAACATTAGTAAATGTGGCTAGAATTGTGTAATTATCGGAAACCCTGCTTTATTCCTTGATTGATCAATAATGATGACATATGGCTTAAATTACCTGCAAATGAACATTGTATTCTTTAACTAGTTCATATATGAAATATCTTACTGATTATGTCAGTAAACATGAAATATTATCTAAAATATCATAATATCTGATCATAAGAAAGAGAATTTTGTTTAAACATGATAAAAACACGTAAATATATAGAGATTAATGTTTAATCCTTAACACGTTGACTTAAAATGTAAATATGAAAAAAAAGAAACATTTTTGATGCTTTTTGTTTTTTGAAAAAAATAATTTTCACCTCGAATAAATATTATCATTTAGTAATTTAGGTAAAATTGTTAACAATGAGTTACATTGATTGGCTCTATAAGTAATTTCTTTATTTACCTTGAGTGTTAGGAAACTCATCAATCTTGAAGTTAGATTGAATGAATATTTTGTTCATTTCGTAAAGTCGTTTTCACTAGAAAATGGGATTCATTTTCTGTTATATTTAGACAGAAATTCATAATTTTTACTGGTTTATTTTCCAAGTCATGATTGTAAATAGATACTATCGAGTAAGTTAGTATATACTACTAGATAGTAATCTGAACTACTTATTTTTAATGCTACTATTCCACATCACATAACCATTTCTTTGTTTTTCCTATCCAATTTGACGGCAGTTAACAGTGTCTGATTTATTGTCTTCGACTCTAGCGCTTACAAGGTTTATCCAAATTTCTTAAGCTAATCATTTCGAATAAGCCAAATGGAAAAATTCTCACTTGAACATATTATTAATTTTTAAGTATTATAATTGAATGTGCATTATCTTTGAAGATGAACACTATCAAAAATAGTGAACTGCTGAAAATATTCTCACTTCTGTGTGACCAGATCTCATAGGATTCAAAGGAGAAGCGTGTTCATCAAAAACATTGCACATTTAACATGTCATAGTGAGATACTAAAAAAACTTGAGAAACCATGCTGCTAGGTGTTCTTTTGGCTCTCAGTCTGCAAATAATCATGTTTGTTGGGAGATTGTAACCAAATATCAGAAAACTCCGAACGTATGAGTCGATCTAACTGATACTAATCAGCAAGGTAAATCGGAATTCTTGAACACTACTCAGGAAAGATAATGTGCACTGTTTTAAATCATGAATCAATCAGTGTCAGACCACTGAAGGTCCTAAGTTCGAGTCCTGTGAGGTGTAGCAGTCGTGGATACGCACTGCTGGTGAGTCCAATACCAGGAAGAAACGGCTGTCCAGTGCTTCTAATGGTGGTTTAATCTCGATCGATTCATGATTTTAAAAAGTAACTCAACAATTTCCACAACCCCTTAATATGATCTTTATTGTATTTTAAGTAGTACTCACAACTACCCACACAAATTATTAGTTCACACTCAAGAGTGAAGAGTGGACACAAGCTACTAACAGTTTTATAAAGCAACATTAAAATTGATGTGAAGAGCAGGGATATTTTTTAAATCTTGAAGATTTGTTTAAAATAATCCCAAACTTACATCGAACAAACTGTTTCGAATTCTAAGATTTGTTGAAATCACATTTCATACCTAATGTCATATATGTACTTGATACCTAACTTTGTGAAACTATTCATTCAAATATTAATGACAGATTAGATTAATTAAACTAAATGAGGAAAATATCATACTCATGAGCAGTTTCGAGTTGAGCATTGTAAATATTATTATACAGTAAACAAGTATTTTAACAAGATTTCAAAGGAATTGTCGGGTGGGACCATGGGACCAGAGTTCACAAAATTTTCCAACATTGAACTGTTGATAGATTCATAATCACCTTTAAAATCCACCCGGGTTAGTGTTCAGAGATGCTTTTAGAGAGCACTCATTTTGTGCGGTCTACGTAACCTGCTCCATAAAAGCCTAGTGAACTTATAATAACATATAGATGTGGCGCGATGCAAGAGTTTGTCATTGACAAGTCAATGTTTACGAAGCTGAAATGACAGTACGAGGCTTAGCGGCATGAAAGGTTTTCCCCAACCATTTCGTTAAACGATTCTTAAAAATGTTTGTCATAACATATCCGTTGTACCCGATGTTGATGAGGAGGATTTTCTTAGGAGCTGTATGAGTTTTTGTAGATCGTAATCTGGGTTTCATGTTATGCCCACCGTTTTAGGGGTACCAGTCAGAGGTTAAATAGTTCATCTCTCTCCGAGAAAATTCGCCTGGCTCTTGATGGTAATGGTTCAGCTCAGTTTGCCTTTCTGCTAAAAGGGACCCAGGAGTGAGGATTCGTGTAGTTTCCATTCTAAGATAGTTTTCAGTATATTAACCTTTGCAATGCACCATCATATCACTGAGGAAATGAGACTCTAAGTTCGATTCTGGTTCCAATGTAAATCTGATAGACAGTTAACAACCACTGAACTTATTCGAGATGGTATTGAGGTTACTGTTCTCATCACAAATAATGAAAATGTTATCCATATACCTTTTAAATAAGTTGAAGTCTTCAACTGTCGTTCTGAGTAAATGTTCTCAAAAGTGGCCATGAAACAGTCAGCTAAAAGAGGGCTGTGTAGTGAACCTATAGTGATGCTATCAGTTTGTCTGTAGAATTTACTAATAAATGTAAATTGAACGTTAAAGGTATTTATAAAATGCCTTGACAAGTAAATATGTGTGACCAGATTGTTTTCGAAATGTATAGAGCGCAAATACATCACATTTTTCAGATCAATTACGTCTTCTCCACTGTTCTATCAAAATTTATAAAAGGGACTAATTGTTTTATATTTATTAGGAGTAATTCCTTTATATATTTTTTTTTGGAACAATAACAACCAATATGGAGGTTGTTATCAGTAATCAAATCAGAAAATACAAAATATTAGTTCTAATCAACTTTTTTAATCCAATTACTGATGGTAATCTGACCACTATGAAAGTTAATTCATTAGACTCTGTTTCACTTTTTACTAATGTGCTTTTAACGGCGATCATATGTTGCGTATATATTTACACTACTTTTTATTTATTAAAGTAGGCTCTACTTTTTCTGTAAATTTTTTTCTGCGATGAGTTTGAAGTGGTGTAATCAAGCATGATTACTATTAATCTGTTGAAAATTTCTACTTATTTACAGATATATCAGAAAGTTTTTGTAGAAATTACTATGTTGATAATTTTTTTCATGATTCATTAAAAATGACTGAATACTGTAAAGCTCTAAACGATCTCAAATTGAATTAAATCTCACTCAAGTTGCACAGATGAGTGACTATCTGCACTCAGTAGAGATGACGTTTGAAACAAACTGTTCTGATTTCTAGTCGCAGATTGAACAGCAACTCTGTAATGCAGGTAAATTGAGCTGAAGAGTCCCAAATAGGATGAAATATGCTTCTCGGGTCCCAGTGCCAGCCATTATCCATCTATTCTATATCAACTAGTGTCACGATGGCGATTGTTGTTTCTTTTATTTGACCAATAACTCTCCTAACCCACTAAGTAGTGTAAAGATAATATGCTAGTTAGAATCAGTGAGTGTTACTTAAAATGTTTATAAGTATTAAAAAAAAATGACTGAATCTGATCAGTTTACAAAAGAAGAGATTCGTGTACAGTGGATATAAATTGAAATCTGAGACGTATAGTGGGATTGAGTGACTTAGAAACGTAAACTTTAAGAAATAAAGGTGAAACATCAATAATTAGGTTGGTAATAAATCTGTGAAAAACGGATAACATGATACATTGACCAGTAGCTTAATCCAAATTACGCTGTTCAAAAAGTGATTTCATGAAAACTGTATGTAAACTCTATGTTGAAACATCTATGATTACTTTAAACCACTGAATCAGCATTCACTTATCTAATGTAATGGTTTTTGATGCTAAAGCTTGAGGTCTTGTGTTAGATTCCTGTGATTATAAATGATCCCGTACTAATGGCGAATTTTAAATCGACATGTAACAATTGTCCAATTCTCTTTATTCTTCAATGGTTTTTTCCGTATAAATCAGATCGTAAAGATGTTTGTCTACAAATAACCTAATTCATTTACACTTAAACTTGTTTAAAACAGTTTTTCTATTGAATATACATATAGATATATTTAATTGCTAGTTATAAACACTAGAAATATACATGAACTTAAAAATGAGTTCATTCATGTTCTATTTCACATCTACTAATTATCACTGTTATTTAAATAATAAATTCATATGGTTTAGTGAATAAAGTACTCCATACTTAGTGTAGTATTATTATTGAAATAAAAATGATCATGATAACATAATTAAAATATGGATGTTTATTTTAACTAACTACATACTAATATTATTATTATTATTATTACTATTATATTATCTTTAGTTCAGTTAAACAATGTAACTTTGTTTATAAGTCTTCAAAGAATTACTATTGTTATCACTATGACTCTTGTTTCTATGATGTTCACCAGTTTTTGTTTTTAACAATAATTTCATTCATGTTTCATTGATTGTTACTTCAAAATTATTCTCGTTTCAATTCATTGAACTTTGAATGATATTAGCATACAACAACTGTACAAGTCATAGCACAATATATGAATGAAATTAAAATATAAATGAAATTTTCATCACCAATTAGTATTAGCTAAAAAAACTACTGATTATCAAGCATTATGGGAAGAATTGCTTTATCATAATTGTTAACTGTCATGTAGATAGCCCGTACTGATCGATGGGATATTAGGCCTAGAATTCTCAGATTACACTGTTAGCTTGGTTGCTTATAATTTTCAAAAATATTCATGGAATTATAAAACTCTTAATGAAATGAAGAAACTATTATTCATTTATTAACATATACTTTTGTAGAGTTGCTTAATTCCTTTTTATATCTAATATTTTTGTATTTTAAGCATTGTTGTTGAATTACCTGGTGCTAACACCCATAATTATCAATAGGTCAGAATCTGATTGACAATAGGATATATCGATTTTCAGTTGAAAGTGTGATATCAGTGATGCATTCGAAATATCACTTTTATGTCTCGCTGAGTCACCTGCTCAACCGTGATGAGATAAATTCCGAAAAAAAATATATTTCTTTTTTGTATGATTGTTCAAAGTAGTTGAGAGAAAACCCTGGACCTAGGTTTTGTGCTATGCAGCCCTCGTCAGCAAGGTGACTAATGCTCTTTGCTGGACTCTATCCCGCGCCACCCAGCTTCACAATTAGCTTTCTGAGTTGCGACTGACCTCATGCAGGACCAATATATGGAAGGGAAGTCAAAATAAGCAAGAAACACTTTTCAGTTTTTTATCGAACCAATATATATGCAAATTAACATTTAGCCATTAAGACTCTCATAGGTACTTTACATTCATATTCAATAATATGAATTATCAAAAACGTCTTATAATAACTATTAATTTTAACCATTTAGTTGAGTTCTTATAAACAGTCTAAGTTTAAATTTTTCCTAAATAGTATAGTGAATCTTTGATTCATTTGTATTGGTAGTCTGAATTTTCCGATTATCAGTTAGAACTGCACTTGATCAGTCTTATTTGGTATATGCGTATTCTATGCAGATTGCCCCGTTATAGCCATTAGGTCACAGGCATTATAAATCGAGATAATGAGTCCCAGATAGGACGAAACGCGCGCCTTGGATTCGAGGGCTAGGTTGTTCTCCATTCCTGAATCTTCAGTTATTCTTACCTTCTTTCATTCTAAGTTTTATCTTGGCTGGTGCATTTCAATTCAGATTTCTCTTTCCAAATCATCCTACTAGTCAAATATATCAAAATTCAAGCAAATACAAGACATTTCCAACTTCCTTACGATTTATAAATCATTAAGGTTTCGAAGGATAGATCAATGATGATTATGAATTCTTCTTCACCTTTATCTTTCTCTTTTTATCTTTATTTCACTAGATTATACTTCCTGAATGATATATTCAAACCCTAATACTCCGATTATTGCTGATACTTCTACTACCTCTACTACTACAAGATTTGAATTGACAATTGCGTCTCTGTGCTAATGCGATATGGCAACTTGAACTGATGTATGTACGTACGACATCCTACGTTCTAACTGACTGGCTGGTGAGAGGGTGATTGTAAACTCTGTAAATTAGTCGAATATATGTTCGAATTTTCAAATTTCTGTCCGAAAAGAGTTATTATCTTTAGTATAAACTTATCTGATCTAAAAGAGTATGAAATAGTCCTGAATATTTTAAACTAAGGGAATTTGTGTGGAAGTGGGGATCGAACACAGGACCTTCGGCCTCGCGCATGATTGCTTACCTTCGAGACCATTGAGTTAATGTCCCAGACTAGGATGAAACAGCCAACCAGTGACTCCAGTTTTCTACTGATGGTCTAGCTTACATCAGTTTATTATTCCTGAATGTTTGTTTCATCCTGACTTAAAACTATACACTAATAGTATACAGTCATTAACCTAAAACATTTCAACATAGTGAATGAAATGTTGAGTTACGTAGATTAGTAGGCACATTGCAACTTGATAGATAGAATTCGACTGACATATATAACACTAGTCACTAACCAGTGATTAATCAATTGTAAATGTTTATCTTCTCCAGAATTATATTTACTAAGCCTGTAAACAAAAGGTAGTTGAGTTTAAGCTTTTAAACGAATAGACTGAAATAGTCTAATGACAGTCGATTGAGAATTTTATTCGCAAGTTTGATTCCTTGATATGTGTCAGAAACAAATAGTTGAAAATGTTGATGTATATGATTGGCAATTTGCCGATCAATGGTATTATGCGTGTAGTAAATTTCTCATAATTTATTGTACATACTGATGATCTATTTCACATGTATGTAATTTATTTAAATGATGCAGAAGTTTATGATGTTGTGTTAGGTATCAGTTTACATTCTAACCAGAATGTAGTATGATGTATGCAATGCTGCCATCAGGAAGCGAGTACTAGGTAGGGATGGCAGATCAACTGATAAAGTACTTTAACTTCATCAGTTGAGGTGGTTAGGACATGTGTTACGAACGTCCAACCACCGACTGCATCGACGAGCTACGTTTTGTGATGTAGGGGTAGGTTGGACGAAAGCTATGGGCGGCCACACCAAAACATGGCAGAAATCCATGAAGTCACTGACAAGTGGACTGGATCATGTTGGTAGATGTAGGCTACGTGGTTGGGGTCTGCGAGACGAATGTCACCGATGGTTGGAGACCTTGAATGACATGGCTCATAATCGTTTGGAATGGCGCAGGTGAATGCACTCTTTGCGTTCTCTCAAATCCTAATCAACACCTCTACATTTGTCTTTCTAAACTTATCTCACTGAATTAGAATTCTTGAATATTATCTTCAAATCCGGATCTTCTCCATTAGCAGTAATTCTTCTACTATCTCTTTCACTATAGGATTTGAATTGACGTACTTACTTATGAAGTTCTACGTTGTAACTGACTGACTGACTGAATAACCAGAATTTTAGTCATTATTAATTAGTAGAACGAAAATGGGCAAACTTTCGTGAGTAGCATTAATACCGATACTTGTAAAATATTTTCACTAAAGATATCAGCATAATAGTGCGTTTATTGATAAAATTAACACATATATATACACTTATCAGCATCAACATTATCAATTCATTAGTAGGATAAATGTAACTGTGTTCAATTTTTAAGGAACAATTTTTTTCTTGGCTTGATGCATCTATATTTGAATCTCTTATTTGAAATTTCAATCGTGAATTATTGAAATTCATAGATCAAAAATAGTGTAAGTTGGTTCCAAAAACACTGAACATTCACATTTCTCAGATTGTAAAACATGTTTTGCCAATAACGAATACAATGTAGTCAATGTTGTCTGTTCAAGAACACATTGTGTATATGGTCGAGAATTATTTCGACTTAAATATTAAACTGACCGACGTAATAGTTAAACAGTCAGCATACAATACAAGAGAATGTTAAATGGCCAAAGTAAAGTTCTGTTTACAAGACTAATCAATTTAAGTACTATGCATATGTGTATTAGTGTAAATTTGGAATATAATCGTTGCATTATATCAAGCATAATGCTAACAATGCGAATCAGATGTGACATATTGAATGAAAATTTTTTCAAGATTTTATCATGAGTTCTTATGTTTTCTGATAATAATTCCAAAGGCTGATTGCTTTTACATTTATTTCCAAATAATCTTGAGGGTTAAATGATGTGTGTAGATCGTAGTATATCAATTGATGTAATTGACTGATAAAATAAATTCCGTAAATATGTGTATTTCAAGTATCTAAAGTGTTAAGAAAATACTCACTTCATTGAAGAGACTGTATAGTGTTCATAGTAATTTAACCAGGAAATTTTTTTAACAGCTTTACCACAAACAATGAATTGTTACTTCTGTGAAAAAGTATTATTAGGATGAATAAAAAATTTTATACTTTAAAACACGATATTAATCGTTACTGTCATTCACCTGATTGTTAACGTATGGCTTTAACTCTATAGAAAAAAAGTGTTTAAAAAACTATTCAGCTCACTTTTCCATCGTATAATAGTCGCTGAACTGACATTCTTCTTCTGTATTAGTCGTTGGTTGTTTAATCATCAAAGTACAATCAACTTTGAATTTACTAAGCATACTCTAACTAATAGGTTTTTTTTTATAAGAGTCAGATTAATCAAGTTTATTTGCATATTGGTTTTTGCATTACAGGGGTTGTGAAGATTGTTAAGTTACACATTTTTTTGAAACCGTGAATCGATCAATGTTAGACCACCATTAGAAGAGACCAGGAAGCACTGAAAGACGGCCGTTTCGTCCTGATACGGGACTCCTCAGCAATGGTTTTTGACTTGAATATTGTGATGAAACAATTTCATCTTTGTTTCAACGAAACACTTTCCCTTTGTGATTTCTTGTACAACAATTCAATCTTTACAATCATAGAGATGATCTGATATTTTACGATAGTCTTAAAGCTCAATTAAGATAAAACAAAAAAAAAGATAATTGGAAAGCTTAAATCATATTTATTATTGATTAGTTCTGAATGATTGTGATTAGTTCAATTCAGTATATAAGAAAAAGTAAAACAAGATTTGAAAAAATAATTCAATGTTTTTTACTGCATTCTCAATATAAAATAATAGATATTTATGAAAATAAACTTCTGAAGAAATCTACGCAAAACATAAATTTTATATCAATGTATAAATTCACAATATTATATCTTTCTCAATATTGTTTTTTTTCGCTATTATTTACTTATACAGAAAGAACAAAGAGTAACAGTGATTATAGCTGTGTCGTTAGTAGCTATTATCACAATATGTGTGAGTTTATTTATTCTACGAACATTGAAAAAGAAATCAAATAAAAAAGTTAGTAGAGTAAGTTAATCGTTTGTTTTTTTTTCGGTTTAATTATATGTTCAATTAGTGTTTTTACACACTGAAACCATAAATCAATCAATCTATCATTGTTAGACCATCATTAGAAACTTAGAAGCACTGAAAGACGGCCGTTTCGTCCTGGTATGGGACTCATCAGTGGTAGTGCGCATCCATGACTCCTGCCCCCGGCAGGATTCGAACCCAGGACCTTCGGTTTTAAGCTGTTGACATATATAACAGAGGATGTTGAACACAACGCGTCAAACACTTGGATATGAGTTTTACAATCAATTCTACTCATAATCTATAATTTAACCCATGTACAATTAAAATCTTGTACTATTTATTTGGACGTCTTCAAACAACTGAAACTAAGCAACACATACCTATGAATCAATATTGGGAATCATACATTATCTTCTTTACAGTTGGGTATAGTAGATAAAATAGTTAGTTTCACGAAATTACGGTTATGAATTAAAAATTAGCCGACTACGTTTTAGACGAACAACCTATTAACGTATTTTCTTTCCATTTTAGCTTCCGAATACGAACCAAAAGAAAACATCTCAATCTGACAAAGCTAATAAAGTAAGTTTCATGCGTATATGCGCACAGTGATCAAATTCACCTAACAACTTTCTTGATCTACACAATTTATGTTTGCCTACTCAAAAACGAATACCTTGACAATAGATAATGAATGACCAATTCGATTGGATGTCAGAAATCTACCCTTTCAAAACGAACATCTGCATTTAAAATAGCTTTAAAGTATTTTCAAAAACTAGAGATAACTTAAGCTTTCCTACTGAGAAAGTGGCATTTCCCTTACGTAATCTGGACTCCTGGAGCAGATCCTTCCCTAACTGGTAGGTGGCTAGAAGCGCTATTCTATTTACCTTGGCTTGAGCAGCCAGCTAGTCGCGTCATCCATTACGCGATGAAATTGTGATTCGAACCTGAATACATAAGTCTACATTTCGTTGTGGACTTGTATCACATGACTACAGATGCCTGCTGAACCTTGAGGTGAGCGCCAGATTGATTACTGAGGACAGTTTAGACGGACGAAGTAAGTAGGCGAAATTTCGCAAAACAGTAAACCTAATGATGTTTAAGATATTAAACATTAATGACTTAGATATTTGGCACTTGGAGGAATTACTAAAATCGACAGGAATTAAAGATTCATCTATGCTGTTAGACAGAGATTGTTGATATCTCTCCAATATTGCACAAGGTACTGGTTTAGCACTGTTATATGTCTCGAAGATTTTGCACTTGTGTTCACTTATTTGACAAATGGCAGTATTCTGACCTACTGAACGATTGGAAGGGAACCCGGGCTTTGTGCCAATTGGTATTTGTGAGCAAGACGTGCTTGGAATCTCTTAAGAACTGATGCCACTCATAAGACTTAAACCGAAAATGACCGGCTTCACCCTGACGTTACCATCAAGCTATTCAGGTCACAACTTACCTTCTATAGGACTGAAAAATTTACACTGATAAATTACTGAGTACCGAACAATGTTAAGTCACCCCAGTAACTAGCCCAAGTAACTCAGGTGCCAATGTCACAGGTAGTATGGGTTTCTCTTCTTGGCGGACTTCAACCAGCACGAAAAGCATGTCTACGATGTGCTAAAGGCTACATCTAACCACCTAACATTATAACATAATGAATGTGATAATGATTCACAATGCAACTTGATTAGTTGAATTCGATCAACAGTTACGAAAATTGCCCCGTTCACTATTTAATGCTCAACGCATATCAACTTCAGGATGTCTACTGTAGATAAAAGAGCCACCAAGTTTATCTATGGGAAAATTTACTCGTAATCACAAGATTGATCAAATAGGTTCCTCTACAAGAACGATAGTTAACAAACTTTACCAAGGATATGACTAAATTTCGAGTATATCAGACAGAAGAGAGAACATATGATATTGCCGAGCAAATTGTACCAGCGTAGGGATCGACAACTACGACTGCTTAATGAACATCTTATGCTTCACAATCATTCAGAAATATTAGAGGATAACAACCGACCTATAACTGAAAATTACCACCGAAATAAACTACAATTCCCATGTAAAATTAGCTTATTTTTAGTAGGTGTAAAGGACAAGACACGCTCATAAAACCATGATCCGAAACCAAAGTACCCAAAAGGATAATATGGAGTTCTCCTTGATGACAATACAATCACACATACTAGATAACTCAATGAATTCGAAAAAGCTCTGGGAAATCTGAAGGCAGAGGGAGCATCAGGGCCTGATGGATTGACCCGAGATATTTTAGGGCGGAAGCTCCAGTTTCAGCAGTGAGATTGACTGAGATCTTATGCAGAATCTGGGAACTGGACGTAATACCACCTAACTGGTCTCAACCACTGATTGTCCTAATCTACAAAAAAGGACAATAGGCCCCTTTTGACCATCACAAATGAATCAGTATAACTAATATATCTGAAATATTGGCTTCAATAATAATCCGACGCCTAACTAGAGAAAACAGGGCTGGTTTTCAACCTGTATGTGGATGCATAGATCAGATACTCACACTACGACAGGTCGTGGAACATAGGCACTCGTTCAGATGTCCCACAATGGTAGTATTGCTCAACCTAAAAGCTACATTTGACTGTGTGGACGTGAGGTTCCATGGCAGTGTCTGTCACTGAAAGGAGTAACAAAGAAGTAAATTACCTTGTACAGGCTCTCCATCGATGGTTAGAGACCTCGAATGACACGGCTCAAAATCGTTTGCAATGGCGCAGATTCATTCATTTTTGTGTGCCCCAAGTCCTAATCTAAACTCCTCATGACCTTCATCTTTCTCTCCTATTTCACTGTCACACTTTTTGAATAATATCTTCAGACCGAGATCTCTCCGAATACTGCTCATACCTGTACTACCTCTTACACTATGGGATTTGAATCGACGATCGCATCTCTGTGCTACCGCAGTATGGCAACCTGTACGTTGTAGCTGGAGATTTGTAATACTTCTTCAGACGATATTTTGTAAATTCAGACCAATGAAAGCTCAATCTTTTATTCAATATTATAGGTAGAATGGAAAGGAAATTATTCGCCCATAATTAGTGTCAACCATAGTGAACCTAAATGTGATATGCAGCAACAATCGACAACAGGTCACCCCTCTGATAGGATTAGAAAAGTCCCGACACGTAAGTTCAAGAGTAAATCATAAAGAACATATTCATACCTTTTCCTTTCGATAGGAAACCCCGAAAACAAGAAATGGTATGACTCGACAGCAATTCCATTTATGGATGATGTCTCTTCATCGATGGACACCCTAAACACAGGTCAACTTAAAAACCAACAAACATGATTAAATGTATATATCTTCGACGTGTAAAGATAACTAATAATAAATTTTAATGTGTGATTCTTGAATTTTTTTATTGATATTTGTGATTAAACATTTTTGTTAGACAAGTTGTTTGCATAAGAAACCAAAATTTGGTGTATTTTATTCCAAGAAAAACAACTGTATTGCAACTGTGATCGGAGAATCATAAACGTTTGTATTTTTTTAGAAATCATCAATGAAACAGATAGTTACGGACTTAATTGTATTACAAACAATGATTTCCATACAGTGATACGTGAACTTAGCTAAATGCCGTAAGAGAATGAACAAGAGAAATTAATATACATGAGCTTTAAGGAAGTCGATTTAAAACTAATCAGAATGATTTTTCTCTTTAAGTTCATTCGTGTTTGATTCATTGACTTGATGATCTGAAATAAATGTTCGCAAATCTTCTATGCACCGTTGACCTCGTTCATGTAATATTTCTTTGAGCATCGGCATAAGACGACCTTCAAGATCTTGATCTTTGCTGAAAAATATGGATAGTAAGGATGGACACCTTTTAACGAGGAAGAAATAATCGATACTTGAAGTTTTTTGGTAAAAAAAAACGATTTCAAACAATTTTTCATTTAACAATCTTACCATTATAACAGGTCACTACTAAAATGGAAAAATTCTGAATTCATTTAAAACAAACAAGTTAAAAAACTTGAAAAAGGCCGTGTACCAGACCAGATGAGAAAATTTATGCCCATCACATTAATGTGATCGCTGGAACAACGAGAAACCCGAATGATAATTTAAAAAATGACGAGAACCCTTATGAAAAACGGAATGAACAAGATAATTGTAGTCCGAATACTGAACACCGAGAGAAATTTAATCCTGTTGCGTTAGTTTTACTTCGAAACATAAAATACACAAGTAGACAAGTATACAGAGTACAGGACATTGCACTGTTACAAATCACATCTTGCCTTTTCTTATTATCAGAGGGAACCAACAAGCGGCAAAGTTAAGAAATGAAAGCAATAGCTAGTTGAAAACCGAGAAAAATGGAAGCCCAAAAAATTACAAAGAAGTGGTATTGTAATACTACGATCAAGATCTGAATGGAGAGAGAATAAAAGGAAATGCGTTACTGCAACCAATCAGGAAGTCTGAATTTCTTTACATCGCCTGGACTAGCAGCTAATGACTAAACATACAATTTTTTGATGCCGCTTTTCTTAACCTACATTGACATAGTCAGTATAACACGACAGAGTGGAAGATGGAAGTAAAAACATCTATCTAAGCGTTTAATTACCATTAAACAGTACTTTGTGCCTAAAATCGAAGTCACTCATTGATTCCATTGTAGGCTAGCAAGGCTGACTACATTGATGACTATAATCCCAAGCACGTTCCTTAGTTTCATAGGCAACGATTCACATCGGTAAGTTCATGCAAAGTAGAGCTCTGAGGAATGTATTTGTACTTTGATCAGACAGACAAATGTGCATCCAGACATCAAGTTTTAGGCTTAACATTGTTCGACGTCACTTGATAGACAGTACTGTTGGGTAATATGTTTATAGAAAGTCATATGTATTAAAACGCTGATGTTTTAACCATCTAGTTAGAGACTTTGATGAACCTTACATAAAATACTGTAAGTAGATCTAACACTATCCAACCCAAAAGATGAATTATATCCCTCCAAGAATCAAATTATATTTGAGATAGGAAAATATAAGACATTTTTGTATTGTGAGATTGAGCATCGGACTTTGACCCCACAGGAACTCATTATAACAGACTCAGCAATCGGTGCAGAAACTTCTCATTTACCATGTGTAGCAAGTATACCATCATGTCAATTACCGACATACAGGCGTCGGGAGAGACAGCTACTGCGCAATGTAAGGAAAAATAAATAAAGAATTGAGCCACTTACTTTTGCAGAAAACAGTAGTTTTACACATTGACATTAGAATAAAACGATTAATGCATAAAGTAGACAATGGATGGCGACAATTCAATAATTGCAGCATCATAACGAGCAACACGAATAATGTGAAAATCATCAGCCAATCGAGGTAAAATATAGATTATTGCCAGGTTCGATAAAACACGAACGAGGATGAAAGTAAGCACCCAATTTACAGTTGTCTGACCAGTTAAAACATTCTAAACAAGAGCAAACGCCAACTGGAATCGTAGGCGTAGTTGAGTGTATATATAAATTACACAACCAGCATATGACCCGTTAACAGGTAGGCACCGTACAAGTCTCAGACATATTGGCTGGCATCTAACGTAAGTATTCATATTAATATCCATTATTTATAAATCAATTCACTGTTCCATACTCTGAGGGTAAGAAATCAGCCCTTATCCGTAGACAGAATATTGCCATGTAATGCTAAAATTGCCAAAGCACAGATTCATATTAGATTTAAGCGTAAGAGAAAGAACACATAACGAACAAAAATAAAAGTTACCTTATTAGCATGCGAACGACTGTAGTGAATGCCTCGCAATCCCGTTTATAATCCTTATAATATGATAAAGTATAAAGAATGTATAGTTACCTCTGCCAATGAGTTTTTGCGATCACGAATCAGACTCATTACATCATCTGAACAATCACCTGACTGTTTTTCTTCATTATTGACAGACGATGCAGAGCCGACAGTATTTGACTGATTATTATCTAGAATACAGAAGTAATACATGACACATTAGCAGCCCCCCAAGAATCTGCTAAAAAATAATTCGTCTTTAAAGTTTATTTAGCATATAAGAGACTGGTCGCCTACACATGATGGGAACCCGACTTATCGAATACATACCATTATTGAGAATTAGCTTCGTAATGGAATGGTGTTTGAGTATAGTTAGACCATTCAGCCTTCAATCGGTATTTCACAGGTTTAAACCCACTCCTTCACTTGGTTTAAGTAGTAAGTTAGTGCAACCGTGACTGAATGTATGAAGTGTAAGAATATTAAAATTTTAATGAGATTTGTGGAACATGAAAACAAATGCACCGATTAGATGTATATTTCATCTTAAGCATAAACATTACTTAACTAAGCCCGAAAATTGACAAATATTTAATAAGACAACTGAAAACAAAGTCATCATAAGATCATAACATAAAATCTGAATTATGATAGGAAGACCAAGAAAATCTTGTAAGTGAATATGCCTTGAAACTACAGCATTTAGTATGGCAAGAGATACCACTTTATGTTTATAGTTTAGCTGTCTTATAATGGATATTTCTTTGAGTTATAATTGGTGATTTTAAAGCCTAGCTCTTCGGGCCAATCTTTTATTTTGTATAAAACAGAAATTTTAGGGAACTTATAAGCTCTTCGGAAGCGGTTAACTGCATGCACACATGTTACTCAGATGATGAATGGACGAAACCTAATGCAACTACGCATTGAATTTATATTTACGTGACAAAAAAAACTGTGGTTTGCATTTTGCAGACTACTTGGTTATCCTTTATACTAATGAACTTCATTGTGACGCGCCATAGGCAATGAATTATAACTACAACTAATCAGTTCCCAATCACAAACAAATACGACCTAGAAAAAAGCGCTCAGTTCTTTCAAGAACAGAATATACAAGAACTTTATATTCAACAAAACTTATTTATCCGCACAATGTGTAAACATACAATAGCTAACTTTTGAATTTCTACTGGTTGACTTACATAAGTAGACTGAAAATCTGAAGGTCTACTGTGTCTATAAGACCTACCGAATGAATATTTCATGAAAATTGCCATACATATTGCATGTTATGTAATATGCAATTGAGTGCAGTACAAAATAAAGTACTGATAAGAAGCTGCATATGCATTGATTTTCCTCTTAGTACAGATGAATCTACCTTGATTTATAAATAAATAAAATTTATTTAATCAGACATCAGGATCAAAGTATCCGTTCATTAACCATTATATACGAGGTATCGAATCCACTAGTTTATTTATTTGGTTAAATGCACTGACCAATAACAACAGAGGTTTTAATACATTCTTGTTAATTTCCAACTGATTTATATATTTGGCAGCAGAAAATTGAATATGGTTGGAATTCTGTCCTGCTGATTCTCATAAATGCTATTGTTCAAGTGAAACGATTAAAATACTAATGTTTTTAAAGTTAAACAAAAAAGACCAAAAGTAATAAATGATTTACATCATTTCGGACAAAATAAAGTCTAATTAGGAATAAGATGGAATTGAGTGGGATTGTATGAAGTAACAACTTACGATTCCAACCACGTGAAAACTGATTTCGATCGTCACTAATTGCAGATCAGGTTGTCATTTGAATGTTTTTTAACAAGATAATAACTTATAGAGACCGCAGGGTTAAGGGGTACTGATCCCGCAATTTATAAAATCTAATCAATATTAGGTTTAATAGCTCTTAATGTATAATTTATTTGACTAATTGACCTCGAAAACAGGAAATATTCAGTCTTATCACGTATTTAAAGACTATAGTATTTATATGACGTGAATTATCTTCTTGTAAGTTCATTCAGTAGCTAGACAAGCAAAACATTAACATTCCTTTGAACAAATTTTCTCAGAATTCTATGTATTAATAATAGACTCAGTAATTGTTCGTGCTCAAAATGGTATGAATGGACATTTAAAATGTCGACAATCGCTAAATCGATGTCACATTGTTTTAACAAAGTTAATAACCATATTGCAAGTTTTGAAATAATGGCTATTTCTACATGTAGTCAGTTATCATTAAAAACATCGAAAAAACTAGCGTTTGAGTGACTGGAAGAATTTAATCGATGTCATCAATCAGCAAATCAGGTAAACATCAAAGTAGATGACTGCGTATATCATTTGGAAACAAGAATCAAATTGTTTCACTTTTCCTACTGACGAAAAGAAACTTAAGACTTGAGATGAGATGGCAAGTATTACATTTCAGGAAGTGATGTCTAGGTTTCAAGTTATCTTAAATAATGAGAAACCGAATTTTGGAAAATCCAAGGTTTTGTACGAAAAAATGATACATGGGAAAACAACAAAATAGCCAAACGACTTCACAATGTTTTTGTAATTCAACAAAGAATCCGGTAGGTTATTGTGGCCCTTATACTACAATTCAAGATGTGGGAAAAACTAACAACAAAAGATCAATTTAACTTACTGTTTGAGGACGAGCAATTGGACTTTTTAAGTAAAGGTTTCGAGGATTCTTTTGCTTTAATATTGCTATTTCTTGACATCGTCACTTGACTACCATCAAATTTTGAAGTATCAGAGTGCTCATTATCGCTAGAATTATTAGCCGATGAAATGACAGACTTTTTCTTTAGCTTAGCCGATTTACTGATAGCTGAAGGCCATTTTTCCTCTTTATGTGAGTTATCATCGTTAACTTCATCTTCTGGAGTTCGCCAACGCTTGGTTGCACGCGACGCTACAGACAGTGGAGAACGTGCAGTATCAGAGCGTCGCGAATTGTGGCTATTTTTCGAAGTACTTTTTTCAATTGGCGGAGACGAATTTTTAGTTGAGGACTTTTGATTTGCTTTAATGACACTTGATCGTTGTTTCCGATTGGCGTTTGCTTGACGGGCGGTTGTTGAGTTTTCAGCTCCTGAAGTTTTTTGAAGACTGTTTCGCTGGGTTTTGCTACGCGTATGGGGCGGCTCAGGAGATTCTGTGTTACTAATGAAAAATGTATTCAAAAACGTGTCACAAAAGTTCTACGTAAATAAAACAACTAGAAATCACTTTTGTATCCATTTATTTTCCTGAGTCCGGTCTATGGAGTATAACAAAATATAAACTAAAGCAACCACTTGCTCTAGGTACTCGGCTCAGGAATCAGATTACAAGTTTGATCTAGCTTTCATACACTTTGACTTGATTAACAGAACGAAACTACTAACCTTCCACAATGCATGTAGTCTCGAATCACGTACCTGATCAGTGAATTAAAATACTTTATGTAACTTCTGCGTACCGATAAGTGTAAGTGGAAGTTGGAGGACAGTTACGACCAACCATCGAGACTTCTGATCACTACGGCGTATACAAAAACAATTAGTAAACTATCATGGCCAGTTAACTGCCGATTTAGTTATACACTGAAGTCCGCATAGCCGGTTGGGTGTAATTGTAATGAGTTGAGAAAGATATGAATAAGCAATAAAAATGACCACAAATTAAGGTATAACATTTTAGAAACTAAAAATTAAATTACTTGTTGGCTGGTGAGTGAATATTCTTTGTTTTCCTACGTTTTTGAGACTCAACTGCAGACTGGTTTTTCTCATCATCAGCTTCAGTCTTAGATTTCATGTTACGATTACGATCATTATAAGGTGAAATTGAATGCATTCGTTTGCGTCCACTGCGATTTCTCGGAGAATCAAAAGCACCATTGGAACTGGCAACTGAAGCACCTGAAGATGAATTTTCTGATGAGTGCCGGGCCCTCCTGGAAAAACTGTTGCCTCGGACAGATGTCTGTTCAAAACCCTGTTGGACATGGCGTCTTAGTTGTATTAGTCCACTTACCAGAGAAGATCCATCCTCCGGATTGGGGGCAGGAGCATTGGAGAAAGCAATGTTTCGTTCGCTCATTGAGGGTGATCCTGGAGAATACAAGAAACGAACTGATAAAAGCACGGTGATGTCATATTTAGGAACAAAGCTACTGAGGATGCACTAAATTACAAAAATGACAACTTTGTTTTACGTTAGCCTGAAAAAAGCAGAAACTTGCTTGAAACTTCATTTCTTCGTATCTGATAGTCCGGAGATGAGTTTTCATCTGCGCTTTGATCATATTGCCCATTATTTCTATTCGACGAGCGACGTTTGGATGAACCTTGACGCTTTCGCCCCTCTGAAGACCGACTACTGCTACTACTTCGATCATGAGAATGGCGAGAGCGATTGCGTGATGAACGTCGATCGTCGTACATGCGACCATTAAATTCAGATTCACTTGCATGCATTGAATCACCAGGATTTGAAGGCAAGGAATGTCTAGAAGCAAAACAATTTTATCAATGAAATCGTGGAAGTCATTATGAGTCAAATAATTTTTCAAGTTACTCCAAACTTAATAATTTACGACAATACTGGTATTCTCGACGTCTAAACAATAATTTCACAAAACCTACAACAATTATTTCTTGCCGGACGGACCAGCTACTCATATATCCATAAACCCCCAGATTTTTCTGATAGACTAATACATTTTTTAGTTTTACGTTCCGCATAAAACCCCCACGTGAAGTCTATCTAACATTACTTATAGTTATCCTTGAAAGACTGCAAGAGAAGAAAACTTGGGACGACTGTACGATACAACAAAGAAGCTTGCTGGAAACTATCGTAAACCAGAACCAGCGAGAAGCAAGGAAGGAAAAGTAATCAGCAACACTGAAGAGCAGCGATACAGATGTGTAGAGCACTATTACGAACTCTTGAGTCGACCAGCCTCACTCAACCCACCCTACATCGAAGCAGCATCCACGAACCTCCTGATCGATGTTGACCTACTAACAATTGATGAGACCAGTATGGCCACCAGACAAATCAAGAGCGTCAAAGCAACGGGACTAGACAACATTCTAGCTGGGGCTGGATCCCATAAGCACCAATCGTGTATTGACGAAATTGCAACATTACAGATCATTGTGTAACAATCAATTGAATGGAACTCACCACTCTACGAGAAAGCATTTGATAGCATGGACAGGAAAACACCATGGAGGCTTCCTTGACACTACGGCGTACCTGGGAAGATAGTCAGCATCATACGGAATTCTTACGATGGACCACACTGCGAAATCGTGCATGGAGGACAGTTGACAGACTTGCCTGAGGTGAAGACCGGTGTCAGGAAAGGTTGCTTACTCTCACCCTTTCTTTTCCTCCTGGTGATCGACTGGATTGTGAAGACATCGTCTGGGGGGAAGAACGGTATATATTGGACAGCCAGGAAGCATCTAGACGGTACAGACTTCGCAGATGATCTGACTTCTATCGCACACGCGACAGCAAATGCAAGAGAGGAAGACCAGAGCAGCAGCAGGTCACAACATACACAGGGGAAAAGGCAAGATTCTGCGATAGAACACAACACTCGCCAACCAAACGATTCTTGACGGAGATGCCTCGGAGGGCGTAAAAAGCTTTACGTATTCAGGCAGAATCGTTGACTAGCAAAGTGGGTCTGATGCAGTTGTGAAGGAGTAGATCGGCAAAGCGAGAGCAGCATTTCTACAATTGAACAACTAAAACTCAAAACAACTGTCAGCCAACACCTAAGTCAAAATGTCAATACATATATCACGACAGATCTACTGTATGGAGCGGAAACTTGGAAAACTACCAAAGCCGTCATCCACAAGATATAAATATTTATTAACAGTTGTCGACGCAAAATACTTCGGATTCGCCGGTCAGACACTAACAGCTTCAAGATACTGTAGGGGAGAACAAACCAGATCCCAGAGGGAGAAATTAGGAGGCTCTGGAAGTGGATTGGACATATTGCGGAAAGCACCAAACTGCGTAACAAGACAAGATCTCACTTGGGTCAAAGGAAAAGATGGCCAAGGAGTACATTGCGCCAAGAAATGGAGACAAACATGAGAATGAGCAAGAATTGAACAAAACTGGAATGGTAAACCCAGGATAGATGAGATTACAGAATGCCGGTCAGTGGCTTTCGCTCTACTAGGGGTTACAGGAGTAAGTAATCCTTGAAAATGTATGGAATAGTACTCATGATATTTCGCCAGCTCGAATAATGTGTAGGGTGAAGAATGACCTTTAATGAAATATATTCGGATACATAAAAAGCCTCGGGATTATTAGGTAAATTCACACATACCTTTAATAAGTTACAAGATTAGCGAGTACTGTTAGTGGATTACCTCCCACCAAATATTCTTCTGGCAATCTAGTCAACCGGACTTGTTACTACGAGTCAGTGGACCTAATGTATTGCTGTTGCTGACTATCTACAATCCAACCCAATATCAAGACGAAAGATTCTCTTTTTACAAGTGCCTAAATCAGTTGCTCCCAAATTCACGAACTTGTTTAGACCCACTAACAGCATTTTTATAACACATTCAATGCTTCAAATTTCACATCCGAACGGCGTTCGTAGATACGCTCAAAGAATACAGTACTCTATAAGCACATTTCACAAATTTGTAGTCCCTGCAAACTATTTCAGCAAACAAAACCTGGGACTTGTTGCCAGTCACTGACAACAGAAGACATACCCAGGCCTTCTGATGAGAGCTATATGTAAAACTGGAACTGCCGAGTTCGATAAGAGCGACTTTATATATACTACAAATGTGTGAGGTAAGTTACCTTGCACGAGACATTGATCTTGACTGGGATCCGCGCGAATTACTAGCGCTTCTGGACGATGACCCCGTGAATGACCGACTTCTTGATACACTCCTTCGTTCCGTACTTCTTCGGTCTGTACTACGTTCTGCGCTTCTTCGATCTGTGCTTCTCCTGTCTGTGCTTCTGCGATCTGGGCTCCTATGATCTGCACTTCTGCGGTCCATACTTCTACGATCTCTACCGTTTTCTCTATACCCTCGACCACCAGAGGAGGATGAACCCGTCCGAATCCTTCTAGCATCACCATAGTTCCCAGGGGATGGAATACTCTTATCCAGGCCCCGAAAGCCGCGCTGATTTGGAGGAAAGCGCCTAACCTGACGCCGCTCCTCGTACACTGCAAAAGCAACTTCGGATGAATTTTGCAATTTACTCTTTGCCCTGGCTTTTTTGAGATCCTTGAACCAAGTAAGCTCTACAGGATAACCAAACATTGTTTTACCATTGTGTCTGCCAATTAAATAAAAATGAAGCTTACCGACGGAGCATTTCGCTGGCAATCTCGTGTGACTTGAATCGTATAGCTACTGAGAATCTCTTTTTATCCTCTGAAGTAGAGAAAAATTCTACAGAGCACCTGGAATTAGTTTCATTACAGAAAAAGTCCCTGAACATTAGCTAAATACCGAATGACTTACTTCACTTTAGTTACATCTGTTGTTCCTGGAAGTCCTCTAATAAACAAAGTGTGTCGACTTGGGAGAACATTACGAGGATTGAGTCTGTCAAATTGTGGTCTACGATACATCCTCTTAATAACAATCGGCGGTAAATTATGTCAGCACGGACTAAAACAAAGGCAACATCCAGTATTCAATATCATTTTCACTAGCTGCTATAAACCAACTGAATTTTTGTGCCTGATTCTTGTTCTTACAACTCGACTGCAAAACTTCTAGTCAACTGGCGGTTATTTATGAATTCACATACCGTGATTTACTGAAGTGCATTGTCAGGGAGAATTTAAGTTTCTGGACACCGGCATCTATCACATTACCAGACGGGAGATCGGTTAGTTGCACTGCTGGGAATGGCAAGGAAAAAATTCCAATGCTTATAAGTAGATTTCAGAACGAAGTAAAAATATGAATAGATAAGTTAATTAATTGGTAATGAAGATTGTACGAGAGGACCGAATCGTAAGAAAGGGTGAGGAAGAGGTGATAATAACCGAGAAGAATAGGTTAGAGATCTGAGGAAATTAAAATAATAACAGCTGGCAAGTTTCGAGACAAGCATCAAACAAAGCTGGTCCAAGAGGGAAATGATATTACATATGTGAGTACGTGTTTATCAAATCTCTTCTTGAAGATATCCACCGAGGATGGCTGCCGTCACCTCGACTGGGAGAGCATTCCAAGTTGAAACAACTCTTAATGAGAGAACGTATGCACAAACCTTGGTTTTTTCTCTTTGATGCGCAATTTCATGAGAATTACCTCGATGGGTCTGGCGGTGATGCCTTGGGTATGGTGCTCATGTTGGGCTGATTTGGCGTGCTCAAGCTATTGTATACTGTAATCGGATCACTTCTGATCCTCGTGTAACTCAGACAGAATAATCTCAGATGATGAAGTCGATCTTTTTACTGTTTGTTCTTCAAGTCTATCACCCATTTAGTTGCTCGTCGCTGCACCTAATCCCGGAGATTTGCGTCCCTTTTAAGGAGAGGGGATGCAACAACATTGTGAACCTCGATGGACAACCTTGAAAACACCAAGCTCGATAAAATTTGAAATTTTCGAACTTCAAAACATTCTGATGAAGGATAGCGAAAACTGTTTCTCGAGATCTGTGCACTGATTTGTACCGGCAAAGATTTCCCCAGACTCAGTAGACTTGTAGGTCTTCAGCATTAGTCCTGACCTCGTTAATTTTGCTGGAAACATTCTAACTCAATGCACTTGATAACGTATCTGTACCACATCAACACCCAATATATTGTGCTACCAAAACCTCGCAACAACTAGACAGTTCGGATTGAACACTTCTAAACACATAACCTTCAGACATACCTCAGAACTCCTTCTTTCCTGACATTTGGTTTGACTGCATTTTGGATCTTTGATCACAAATAAAAGCGATGCCAAGCCCTGGTTATCAGTGATATCTTTAGGTTAGGAGTTTACGTTATCTCCACTGAATTATCATTGAAAGTATCGTTGTGAGTGAACATTTATTTCGATCCCACAGGGTTTGTCTCAGTCTTTGGACAAATTAATTAGTCCATTTTTCTTGAGTTACCTTGTCACTTATTTGCTTTCATCTTGATTGTTTTTAATCGTATGTGTACTGCTTACTTCGCTTATCGTATATCTGGCTTAGTGTTACCTCATTATACTGAGTTGGCTCGCTCACATTCTCCACCTTGCTTAGCTTTGCTTGTAAGCTTTTCGTTCTCATGTCTGTTTGCGTGAACGATTGCTTGAAAGAAAATCATCCAACTTAATCCGTATTCGGCTTTTGATGACAGAAACTAATTTTGGTTATATGGCTATTAAAAAAATCTTACAGAGGGAGATTTTTTATCATTATTCCTGTAAGATTTAATTTGTCCTACAGGTGTACTGCTAGAACTGTAAAAGCAATATTGGCGAGCACAGAGTCTATGGGAAAGCTATAGTCAAAACAAGATCAACTTCTGCATTAAACTTTATCTGTTTCTAAACACAAGAACAATTAAATTACTACAATAAATAAGGAAATTACAATGACCAATTAAGACGAGCAGACATATCGACCAATATAGTGTGTCTTTAGAAATGAATAAAACTATGAGTCACATCAATATAATAAGATAATAATGTCAATCAATTTAAGGGTCATTTACAACAAAGAAGGCTTACAGACACATCAGATCAGATCACGTAGTGGGCGCTTAAACCACATTTCGATTGGTTAAATATGGCATAACTACAATTAGTTATGAAAATAAACTAACAATTCCTGTTTGTTGATGGGTAAATAAACGGTCATCTGGCATCCACGATATTAAGTACACCAAGTCGCCCTAACTCTAACCCTTGCTAGAATATCATCGCTATAATATGCTAGCTAATCCTCTAATAACTGCACATCAAAAAGTGCAGATTCAGTTACGATTCTACTTTCGCTCATTTAAATTCTCTCTCAGTCGAAATGATCACTGCATACTTTCAGTAAAAAGGAGACAATAAATATGTACTCTCTCATGAATTAACATCTCCAGATTGGACCATCTGTACCTAAAACATGTGAAACATCAATTAGTGTGCTTTTTGTGGAAATTCTTGATCGGTCTGATTTCAAATGCTTCCTATCCGTGTGGGTGTTCGTGAAGCATTTCGAATAGCCTAAATTTTACTACCAGAAAAGACATGTAAGCTAGTCACTCTAATGTTTCTGGAAACTAACAGCACTGTTATTATCAAGATCGCTGCTACACCGCCTTCGTCTCTCAGAAACTCAAGGTATTAGACGGCTTGTGTGCAACATCTGAACTTATCTTCACGTCAGTGGAGACCAGGTTGATTTAGGTTCAGCAAAAAAAAGTGTCAAGCTTGCAGGACAGTTCCTTCCGACTAGTTTTGGGAACCACGAATTCATCCAAGTAGGAAGAAACCCCTGGTATTCCACCTCCCACAACATCCATAAGTTGTTCGGGCTATCTTCACACCGGAGGGCAACCTTTTTTACGGACACAACAGTTTGTGGGGATGATGTGAAGGTATGCTCCCGCTCAGTCCAAGAGTAATAAATACTTTCCGGCATTAGGTTTTACAAAATTATCTTTTGTGGTAGGAAGCAGATACGAATGAGCGTCTGATCAATTCATCAAACCTGTTGAGAAGTTATCGCATGATCGTAGGGAAAGGTTGATTTTTTAAATACCACCAACAGGAGATGCCCAGCGGGAATATTTCACACGTGTGAGGACACCCAGCCCCTTTAGTCGGTCTGACTCTTCAACTGATAAGGATGACCTTTTGAGTCCGGCGGCTCTGCTTTGAAAACAGGTTGCATGTACGGTCGCAGAAAACGGAACTACTTTCTGAAGCATTCAACATGACTGAGACCCGCTGAATACTGAAATACGTTTTCACATTATGTGATCTATGGGGGAATTCGTTTGATACATTGGTGGATTTCTTAGTTGATGGACAATTCTGTGAACAAATGAGAGTCAGTTACTTATCTTATAGTGTAGGGTTTAGAGTGGATTCTGAAAAAAACAGTTCTAGAAGTTCAGATACGCGCCTTGCCCGGATATCCAGAAAAAGAAAGCAATTTATCTTGGTAAGAAAACGGTTCTATTAATTAAAAGGTACGGATAGTTACCTAAACATTTATTACACTGTTCTCCCCTCCAAAGTAACACAGTCTGTTTCCGATTCTGGAAGAATTCTTCCGTTTAAGTCCGAAATTGCACCCTTCCGTCCAAATGAACGCTTCAGCCGCCAGGGGTATCAAATCCGATATGACTGAAGCCATTATTAAGTATCAACTTAAATAACATAATACAGTTCAGTAGAAAACACAGAAACTCCAATAAGGGTACAAAAGTAGAAATTATAACAAAATATAATTATTAACCATCCCGAAATGGTATTAAAACAGACCAACAAAATGTAGCACAGAAAGAGTCCAGTAGGAACATATTACAAATATATACATGGAGGGATTTTCCTAAACAAAGCCTTCAAAATGGACTCTACAATAGTGCTAGCAGTTTCATCCAGCCAATCCTCAGAAAATTTTAATTCTGACAGTTTGTTTAAAAAAAATATAGCACTAAAAATTTCCACACCTGAGTGAAAACATCACATTTGATTTTATCTACAGTGT
>OX103974.1:33710258-33732568 GCA_944470395.2 Schistosoma turkestanicum
CAAATTTAAACAACATATATACAATCAGAAGCAAACACGAAAACTTCAATATAAGTACGAAATATAGAAAGAATAACAATATACAATGATAAAATCTCAAATTGGAATCAAATAAAATACCAAAAATGTCAACAGAAAGAGTCCGTCATGTCATAACAAAAATATGAAAACATGGAGGGATTTTCCAAAAAACAAAACATTCAAAAAGGATTCTACATCTGAGGCATCTTGTTTGGTGGATAGATGGGACAAAAGCACCAACATTTTATGATTCTGGAAACTAACAGCACTGTTATTATCAAGATCGCTGCTACAACCGCCTTCGTCTCTCAGAAACTCAAGGTATTAGACGCTTTGTGTACAGCATCTGAACTTATCTTCACGTCAGTAGAGACCAGGTTGATTTAGGTTCAGCAAAAAAAGTGTCATGCCTGCAGGACAGTTCCTTCCGACCAGTTCCGGGAACCACGAATTCATCCAAGTAGGAAGGAACCCCTGGTATCCCACCTCCCACAACATCCATAAGTTGTTCGGGCTATCTTCACACCGGAGGGCAATGTTTTTACGGACACACCAGTTTGTGAGGATTGATGTGAAGGTATGCTTCCGCTCAGTCCAAGTTTAATAAATACTTTCCGGCATTAATTTTTTACAAAATTATCTTTTGTGGTAGGAAGCAGATACGAATGAGCTTCTGATCAATTCATCAAACCTGTTGAGAAATTATCGCATGAACGTTAAATATACTAGGACACAAGTGTATTGGGCGAAATCACAGTAACGAGTAGCGAGTTATCAACCTGAAGTTTCAAGATACCAAACCTAAGTACATTATCATTTTTCAGGCAGAAAAACAACTGAAATATCAAAAACAGACTGATTGTTCCTTAGTGGAACTGATCACGATATTATTACAGCGAAACATGAAGTGCTATAATTCCAACTAAACCCAACTTTGTGACTCAAATTTCAAATAATTTCACGGTCAGTAGGTTTTTTATGACCCAGTTTTTGCCATATATTACATTTGTGGTTTTTGTGACAAAATACCATTCATTTTCTTCGAGATTCCATTGACTGAGCTTGGTGTTGGTGACATTAATTTGTCTCCTTGGTTTGACAGAATGAATATTTCATTTAATTAGGGCTTCTCCGTTAGTATTGTTGTGTTTTAGATAAACTAGGTTTTGACACTCAGTGGCAATTAGTTGTAATGTCTTTCCCTTACTTCGTCCAAAAAGGGACAACATTTGTGTCCGACCATCTAGTTTGGGTTATTATAATCCAGAAACAAATATTTAATTGGTCATTTTGTAATGTGCATAATTCAAGGCATTCTTGTTAGTTGATTAGTTCTGCTTGCATACGTCATACAATCTTCATCAGTTTCCTTTGTTAACTGGAAGCATTTGTAACGATTACGGAATAGTAAAGCTGTTTGCAAAATACCTTGTTCAAAATGATAATGGTTGTTGGAAAATTCACTTCAGTGAGTTTTGATTTCGGAAACAGTATGAAGCATATACGCGCCTTGCCCAGTCCAAATTCAAGATGTAAGTTTCTGGATAAGAACGGTTCTATTGTTAATCAAAAAGGGAATACAGACAATTACCTAAACAATATTATACTGTCCCGATCCAAAATTAACACAATAAGTTTCCAATTCTGGAAGAATGCGTCCTTCCAGTCAAGAATACGAAGTTACTGCAAAGGTATCAAATCCGATATGGCTGTAGCCATACTAAGTATCAATGTAAACAACACATTTACATTTCAGAAGGAAGCATACAAACTCAAGTACAGAAAATAGGAAATATAACAAAATACAAATATTAATATCCCGAATTGGGACTAACAGAGTACCAAAATACTGAACAGAAAGAGTTAGTAAGATCATAACACAAATATATACATGGAGGGATTTTCCCGAAAACGAAGCCTTCAAAATGGATTCTACAATGGTTTCATAGAAACTTAACTCCACTGGATGCATAGGCAGAATATACTTTTTATATTTACTGTATTCTTGTATGCAACGTTCTTTGCTGCATCCGATCCTTTATGCGCCACCCGCGAAAGATCTTCTATTTCAGCTAACCACGATTTAGATATGAGACCATTAGTCTATTTCTTCATCATTTGGGCAAAGTCGTGCAGAGTAAAAGTCTTGGCGCAAGTGATTCAAGTATCTGTTCGTGCTAACTAAAAAGTCTTCTGCTGTTCTTGAAGAAATAATCGTATTTGCCCCAAAATACTGAACACATTGATTTTTTTCTTTGCATTAACCACTGATTGTTCAAATAACTGCACCGATGTTTTGCTAAATTGCCGAATGACCATGATTCTTATATGAAGGCCTTTTTGAGAGGCAGTTTAAATTGAAAGATATAAAAAAATCACGCCATGAAATTGGAAAGTACAATTATACATGAACAGTCTAAAAAACAAACTGACTTTAATCTCTCTAGAGTGGGTCTGGAACTTGAAATAAAATGGGTTGACTCTAACATGTGATCTCACCATATCAGAAACACAAAATTATTATAATTACCGAAGATTAATTTGTTAACTCAAGTGAGGTACCAGGATAATTCGAATTTATGAAGTCAGAAACTCGGTGCAGAAATTGTAATTTTCTGTCTTACTTTGAGTCCATCCTGAAAAAAAGTTCATAAACAGCGGTTTTCCAACCTCAGATCTCTAGGGAACAAGTGATCATTTTTTTCGTAAGACCTAACTAAAATTCCCTGTGCACAACATATTTCGAACGGTTGAGCCCGAAAGCACAATGAAAATACACTAGGTGGGCAGAAAGCTTCATTGTATGTAGATACACTCTGGTACCTAGTTTCATATACGATCTGAAGTGTTCATAAATGGTCCCTAACATTTCGAAGCAACCGAAATTCAAACGGAGCTCGGCTCTTCAAATTTTGAAATTAGGAGGATGCTGTTGAGCGGGATTCTAATAGACACTAGCAGAGACAGAGCATGTAATTGGTTCAAATGAACTAGAAACTGATTAACATCAACTGGTGAGCACCAGCAATTAATCATTTTGACTGGTGGGCTTTCCTTTATTCAGAAAAGCTTGTTTTGTCATGATGCTCCTTCTCACAGAGCCTAAGCAGGAATTAACTAGTCGCTGGATCCTAGTGGCCGAACAAGCGATGAGTGTGATGACTCATAGAGAAACCGTCTTCTACAACTCGTATCAACAAGGGGCTCAAAGGTAGATCAGAAATAGACCTAAATATATGAACGGGGTGCCCGAAACTACAGCACTAAGTGAGGAAGCATCCGATAGCTCGAACATTGTTCATCCTGATGAACTGAGAGAAGCAACCCCGATTGATTTCCATGCTTAAATTTTAAATACCCCGTCACAGAACTTGTCGTTTAGCTTGAATGTTATGCCCGAATTTTAGAGTCTGGGCCACCGAGGTAATAATGTTGACTAGGTTCCTCATAACAAATCGAATTTTCTAAAAACCAAGTAAAAGAATTTTATGTGAAAATTTGCCGTTCTGTCAGACGTAGTCATTTAAAGAAGTTATATAATCAAAATACTATGAAGATCTTCAATATATAGGTCTTCCACCGTCCGGCAGCACAGTGAAAAACGCAGCAACAGAGAAGCTAAAAGCTTAAGATTAGAAATGTTAACTGGCCAGTTAGAATGAGTGATTATCACAGAGACATCAGAATTCAGCTAATGAGGATAAATTTCATAGTATATGTTTATCATGCTTTTACACCATCATGTTACGAAAGTTTTTTTAATGCAGAAACTAGTTATTAGAGCAGTGTCCACCTATGCAGCACTAGAACAGTCTTCAAAATATACATTCATAAAGTAGAAATCTCGGCATAAGTTGACGAATCAGCTCTATAAATTCGAATATTACTTCGAAGTTTGAATGAACCTTGTACAAATTTGAAACGGTCTTAAGTGGGCGATTTTAGCTAATTTGATAACGCTTTCACTAAACATATAGGCCTGGTTTCATACACCTAAGAGATTGATCTTAGAAAGTATGATCATAAGCTGTGAGGTTAGCTGGAAGGTAACAGAATGTGATGACAGAGCTAGAGGAAAGTCATTGAGCTCTAACCAAATCATTCATCTCACCAAATTGTTGGAACGCCTTACAACGGATCACGGAATATCAAATAGCTTACTGAACATGAATACAACGCTGATCCCTCAGCTCTACAGTATAAATCAGCTGACGGTACAAAATGCGGCTCAAGGTGTTCGAATGGGTTTTCAAGCGTTATCATGGTGTTTAATGAAATCGTTAAAAATTAGCAATCCACTATATGACAGCATGACAACTCCAGGCTCGTGGATCGCCTCCTGCATGTCAGCCATTATGTTATGCAATCGCACGTTTGTCGATCAGTTTTAAGAACGAAACAGCTACGTATAGAATGGATTCATCCTTTCCAGAGGGAGGGGGTTTGACTATGATCATCACTAAATACTAATTACTATCCCGTCATATTAAATACAAGTAATTCCAGGGCAGGTTATGAAGGATGGCAGCAACGCGAAAAAAGGTCACGCGTAAGTAAGCGTTTTTAGTACAGTTAAACAAAACGAGTACAATAATAAAAGTTTCCTTTTCATTAATTGCGTTTCCTTCGTAAAAGTGTTCCACTGCATTACAGATGATGAGAGCTCCATGTTTAAAACAATCATCTCAGGGAAACATTGTTAATATTTTATAATCATAAAATGTGAACTATTTGACGATGATGAATGATATGCTAAAGTTATTCTAATGCGACTTAACCAACAAGTGTAAAACTATGTAAATAGTAATTTCAAATAGCATTTTGCATCAGGATAAAAAGAAGTTTCAAGCTTATAGGATATATATACAAGGTTTATTGATAAGTTCGTCACTTAGTATGCTTGAGGCTATTACGAGTTTACCTTAGTTGATAAACGCGAACGAGACTTTTACCAGCTTCCAGGGAGGCTACCTTGAATACCCAAAGTCGAAATAAAAGGCTTTGTAAGCGTAGAAGTATATTCTACAACACCCAGCAATCACAGTACAATTAAGCATACAACTCTCGGTTATTTATACAACATGGAAACGTCCTTGAGACAGTTAAGAAAATAGCACACTAAAATACAGAGCAGCCAATCACAGCCATGGATTTTCCTGGTGGGAATTGAAATCTCAAGGCCATCTGATCAGCCCATGCTGGCAAATGTGAAAACCGAAATACGGCATTATCAAGCGAATTTCGGGGATCTAACATCCCCTACATTTATGTGCTTTCAGAAATTTCCTAATCAGTCATTTTACAAATGATTTATTTACTGTATCAGAATAAAAATGTCTCATATAAAATCACACAACCGACAAGGTTCATTGATTTCATTCTAATTGCTTCTACTAGTTGTAGAGTTCATGAACTAAGAATATAATACCGAAATCTCTGATTAAAGTACACACTACATGATGTTGTTGAGAAAAATCTTTCAGAGTAGATGGGTTGACTACTCTTATGTTATTTAGTAAAATCTTGAAATTTTTTGAGACGAAATTCTATATTGGTAATCCATTCGTAATAATTTTATATTAGTAGAACCCAGCTATTCCTATTGCTTAGTATTCTCGGACACCAAACCACTCAATAAGTCCCCAAATCAGAACACAGTTGAACAGGCAAAGATTAGATTCCAAATAGCAATGTTAAATGGAAGTAACAAGCCGAAGCGAAGGCGAAATAGGAACAACGTTAGTATCTTGGTAGTTTTTACATGGAAAGCTTCTAGAATGTTCTCCAAGTATCGGCTAGCGCTTATTGGATGAGAATTAGCCAATCAGCGTGTAGCTGACGCAAACGTGCTTCAATCCCATCTATGTCCCGCTAACACCTTTCAATCAATTATATCAGTATTTGCACTTCATTATGGAAAGAGTGGATAATGAACACCGGAATTCTTGTTGTCATACAAGTTTCAAGTTGGCTTTTTGTTTAATTGTGGTAGGAAATCATGACTCATACTGTAGTCCGATTATTAATAGTGTATTTTTTAATAACATTGACCCATTCATTAATTTTGTGGTGCGAGCTACTTATAAGTAGTATATGACGTGAGCGTCAACGTAATGTCTGGCAGCCGAAGATGGGGAAAGATCAAGAAAGGAAGAGTTAGAAAACAATGGAATTTGTATCAAACGCATGAATAGTGACAATGGATTGATGTTTTGCAACAGGAACAGTCCAGTTCCATAGGATGAACTGATATTTTGCAAATGAACAATTTACGATATGGTTTTCCGATTTTACTGAGTAACTCTGTAATTTTCGTTAAATACAATTCGGTTGCCCCACCTGTGTTCTCGTTCATTACAATTTTACCAACGAAGCATTAGTAATAAGAGACCAAAAAAACTAATCAGTTGTTATAAGATAGGTAGACATTACATCTACACTACTTCAACCATCAAATATTTTAACAATGGAGATGTATATTTTAAGCCACATGCATAGGCTATTGTGCATTGATGAATATATATCTATAGACATCATGAGATTAGTAACAAGGACAATGTATGCAGTTAGTCAGTTGTATTCGAAAGAATTTTAAAGACTAAAACTAGAACACAAAACGATTTGAAGAAAACTAACACAAACGGGTAATTAGTACTCTGTTGAAAAATAACTAATACCGCAACCAGTTCATAATATTAAACTTCATGTTAGGTGTTTAGAAACAAATAAACGTAACATTTTAATATTACGTATCAATATGATGATCTATTCTTTGATTTTTACCGATTTGGTCTCGCGTGCTGTTACGGGTATGAGGGCGGTTGTCACTTCCCAGGTGTCCACACCGTGGAAGGTCGTTTCTTGAGGGACCTGAAAAAGAAGGTATATTAGAGTCGTTCTTAGAGACCTGGTTGCGTGAGCGCAGAGCCCAAGGAACAACTGCTTTAGGCCGGTCAAGCGCGGCCGTTTTATGAGTTTTCGAAGTGTTAGCTCTGTTCTCTTTTAAAGGTTTTATCGCCGGAGACGGAAGTTTGTGAGGTGTGACATTTTTAGGGTCGACCTTTTCTAACCATTCCTTCCTTGTGAGAAAACAGCATCGCTGTAGATGCTGATTGTCCGGGGGAAACACCTTACTGCTGTCACACCCCTCTGCGGTCAGCAGTCCGACTTCACCCTCAGACCTTGAGTAGCTGTTTTTAGTCTCATAGTTCTCCAATCGACGTGCCTGGCATGGTAGAACCTTCAGGAACATGTGTTCCAGCCAATATAGCACGGTTAGGTCATCACGACAGGCAAGCCCGACCACCACGTCAAGGTAGCAGCTACGGTTGGGGATAATCTATTCAGTTAAATACAAAAATCTATAAACTAATTTAACCTTTATTTCTTGTGAGTACCAATCACAGAAAGTTCAAAATTAGTTAACATTCTTAAGTCATTTATTCTCAGGTAATATCAGAAGGAAGTTATGGAAATAATGTTTTATGCTAAATGATACTTATCACATGCCTGAAACTAATAAACTCCATAAGAGTCAAACTTTACTACTACTGACTGAACTACTATATAAGCGGCGATTAATTTGACTGCGATGAAAACTTACATAAAACTTTTAATTTGTAATTAAATTAAATTTTACTCGATCAAATAACACACACATAGAATGGTAAACACAGTTTTTTATTCAAACATTATCAAACAAGAATAGAGGTATGACAGAAATAACAAGGATATAGAGAGAGACAAGATGGACAACAGAGTGAAAGCATCCAATAGGACAATGAAAAACATGACTAAATTCATCAATTGTGAACAAAAAAAAAACAGAAAACATACTATTCAAATGTCAATGTATGTATGTATGTATGTATGTATGTAGGATAAGTAAAAACAGGATGTGACATAAACAATTAAAAAATGAACACAATGAATACTGACTGCAACAGATCAATCAATCAATCAATCAAAGCTCAAAATCGAATCAACAGCAATAAAATTCGATGGAACAAACAGAGAAGTAAACCAATATATATATATCAAGAAGGTGAAATGACGAAGTATTATAGGTTAACAAGAAATATAGACAACATTAACAACAATAATAATAATAATAATAAAATGATTAGCATATAATAATGAATGGGGGGGGGGGGTTTGATAGTTCGTTCTTTTTTACTTCTTTTTTAATCCAAATAATAACAAGAACAAGAACAACATTGAATTACTAGTGAATAATAATACAAGCAACGTTAATAAATAAACACAATGAATGCAGAAGATAATATATAAACGGAGATAATTTGAGAAAATCTGTTGTTGTGAGAAAATCGGATCCGCATAAGAAAGAGATGACAGTTAAGATTGCAACAAAAAATTGAATTAAAAGCGTATATTAATTAGTAGTAAATGATGAACTTGAGAATTAGAAAGAAAAGTGTATATCTCTCTATCTCTCTATCTATCATTGATGATTGAATTGTTTCGCCTAGTCAATCATTGTCATTATCATCAATTATGGAATTAATTAATAAGCCATTTTTTTTTTTTTGATTTTATGATAATAATAAAAAGTAAGAATAACAACATTAGGATGCAGCAGAGAGGGCAGAAAATTTCGCTACTAGATTTCGTGTAATACCTGGAGTTGGAAATTCATTTGTTTTACCATTTGTTGTCACATGATATTGAGTGATTTTTCCACTTTCAGTTGACTCGGAAGAACTGCTAAAAGAAAGAAACATTTGTCGTCATTTTGAGGAAAAATAAAATTACATAAATGATGTAACATATCTATCTATCAGTTCGCTTAAACCTACAATGCAATGATTATTAAGCAACAATTCACTAGGATAATATGATACTTTGAAACGGGTCAATACAAGAAGAGGGAATAAAACATGTAGCAGGTTTACGTAGCTGGCTAGCTTCGAGACAGGCTATTTGAATGATGGCTATTGTGATAATATTCGGCTGCTTAAATTAAAAAGTCGGTTGAAATGGATTTTATGTTATGATCCTATTAATTAGTTGAAGGTTGAGTGACCTAACAACCACTAAGAGTGTAAAAAAGACTTGGTGTCGGAAGATATATATATATATATCATCACTTGCGTAATAATCTACTGAACGCAGAATGCAAATTGGTTTAGGGAGAACAATTAGAAACAAGTGGCTGACTCCGAAGTTCATTTGTAGAGTTCTAGTGAAAGGTTGTGGACAGGTGGGATCGAAACATGTGGAGAATGAATCAGTTAGCTACCAGTAGTGATATTAGCTGGTGTTATGCTCTTTACTATGCAGTGGAACTAAAGGTAATGTATATTGGTTATGAAACTTCGAATGTCATGGGTTCAATCTCTTACTGAATGTGTACAGCTGCGAAATCCTAAAATACAACAGAACAATTTTTCCGAGGTTCGTTGTTTCTAATAATACACTGTTTAATATCGTTAAACCTTGACGGAGCAAATCTAGTTAATTGCCTAAAAAACCCAGTCAATCAAATCAAATGTCTCAAGTCAAAGTTTATCATGGAAAAGTCACAAATTCGTTTCATTCTTCAATTGAATTCAACTTACTAAGCTTCATCTTCACGTTTAGGACTGAAATTTTGTTTTAATTCACTAACCAAAACTTTTGGCTTTGGTTCAATAGGTTTTTTCGTCAATGGTTTAGCTAAGAAAAAACAATACGGAAAATCATAATTTGAATTATTATGCATAGAATTTTTAAGTTCATTAATTGGAACATGTTATGATAGCTTTAAAAACTGTATATGTGGTGTGTGCTACTTATACGAACGATATAAATAGTATAAGGGACGTGAAAGAAGTCTCACGGTCAGAAGAGGAAAACGGAAAGCAAATGGAGCAAAAGCAAGAAGTAAATGGAGTACCAACAGGAAGTAAAGGAAGCAACAGCAGGAATGGAAGAAGGCTGGAGCGTTGGAAGTCAGGACTCAAAGATGGTGTGCAAATAGAGTGTTCCATCAGTCTTCTCATATGTACACAGCATCAAATAAATATATGAACCGACACATGAATCTAGATACACACGCAGATATTTACAATATCCTTATTATTTAGCTGGTATTATGAATTTTGTCCAGTATATTTTCTAACTTAAAGTCAAATGGTTATCAATTGCCCAATTTAAAATTTCAGTTATACAACATTAGAACGAAGAAAATGTTCCGATACAGTGGGCCTACCACAAACAGATAAATGACGATTACGACTGATCGATCAATAAATTGACTTCATTTAAACAGGATGATACACAAACACTACTTGAGTTAATTTCCCAACAAATATAAACTTATATGGATAACCCCACCTGAAGCCCTTTTTAGGGTTATTGTCAGTCCCAAACCCTCATAAGAAAAGGAGGGTTGGACATGAGGTTAGCGACCCTATCCCGTAAAAAACTAACTTGCAAATAAAACGCGAACCAGATAAACTAATTCAAAGCATTTCAATTCTGCCTAGGCAGTTGGAAGGTTTTCACTCAGAATAGTTATGATGCCCCATGGCGAAGGCTAAGTTTCATCAGGAATCGCAAGGACAATGCCCCTTCACATTATCAGAGCAACTATTATTATAGGCATATGGAATTTTCGCATATAGTGGGAGACCAGGGTAACTATTTAAATGGCTGCGGAAATGAAAATATACAACCTGATGGTGCAATGAATAAGTGAAACCCGTTGGACACAGAATAGACAGGAAAGATTAGCTTCGGGAGGGACGCTGTCATGCTCCATCTATGACGATCAGACAAATCACGAGTGTGAAAGCAGAAGGACTAACTGAGGTATTGAAAGCAGACAGAGCAGTAACTGCAAAGATGCTCCACACTCCGTTCAGAAAGATTCAGGAGTAAGGACAAGTACTAACAGACTGAAAAGAAGAACACCTCATAAATATACCAAAGAAAGGAGATCTCAGCAAGTGCGAGAACTACAGAGGAACCAATATTCTTTCAGTACCGGGAATAGTCTTCAACAGAGTGTTATCGGATTGACTGAAAGATCCAGTAAGCGGCCAACTTTGAGATCAACAGGCTGGATTCCGTAAAGATCAATCGAGTACGACACAACCAATCATTGGTAAACGAAGTTAGTCGACATAATACGCGATTCTTGTGATGGATTAAACTGCAAGGTTGTGCAAGGGGACAGCTCACAGATTCATTCCAGGTGAAGACTGGTGTTACGCAAGGTTGTTTACTCTAACGTTTTCTCATTCTTCTGTTGGTTCACTGGATTATGAAGACGTCAACATCTCAAGGGAAGCATTACATACACTGGATAGCTCGGATGCAGCTAGACGATTTGGACTAAGCAGATAATCTAACTCTTCTACTCCACACACATCATAAAATGCAGACGAAGACAACCCGTGTGACAGTAGGCCTCAACATACACATGGGAAAAAGTAAGATCCCTTGATACAAAACAACATCCACCGACCAAATCACACTTGATAGACGAGCCTTGGAGGGTGCAGATGCCTTTATATATCTGAGCAAGGTATCATTGTAGGCATATGCGAAGGCATGGATTCGCAGAGCAAGGGCAGCATTTCTACAAATAAAGAAGATCTGGAACTCGAAGCAACTTTCAACAAACACCTATTTCGGAATTTTCAGAACAAATGTTAAGACAGTTCTACTGTATGGGGTGAAAACTTGGAGAACTACAAAAGCCATCATCCAGAGTATACAAGTGTTTATTAACAATTGTCTACACAAAATACTGAGTACAGACATCATCCGTACCAATCTATTGTGTGAGAGAACAAACCAGGCCTACAGCTGAGGAAGAAATTAGGAAAAAGCGCTGGAGGTGGACAGGACACACATTGCAGAAATGACCCAACTACATTAGGAGGCAAGTCCTAACTTGAAACCCTCAAGGCTAAAAGAAAAGAGAATGATGAAGGAACTCATCGCATCAGTAATAGGAGGTAGATATGGAAATAATGAACAGAATTTGGTTAAAACTGGAAAGGAACGCCGAGAACGGAGTTGGTTGGAGAACGCTCGTTGGTTGCGTGTGATCCATTACGGATACCAAGCGTAAAGAAATAATAAGTTATATATATATATATATATATATATATATATATATATATATATATATATATATAATCGGGTTCTTGCATACAAAGTGCGTGTCATTATCAATTCTAAGACACTGTAAGTCACAACGAATTTACAAAAGTTATGATCTTCACATCACTTGTGAAGAACGGATCAGCTTTTACGTGTCGATTATCACCTATACCATAACAGCTTATTACTACTAATGCTTAAATAGAGTATATTAAGCGTAAAAATTAAACCGGTTTTCGGTTTTATGCTTGAAATATTTATTCGATCAAGAAAATTATGAAATGAACATTTTAAATTTATTTCTTTACAATAACATTTTTCAGACACATGTCATTAGAAAAAGAATATTTGCCCAGTAATATGGCAAAACGGTGTTTGATCTACACAAAAAATGTCATTTAGGTATTTATTGAAAGAATTTCTAATAATTAAGACATTAAAAAAAAGGACTAATGATCACAAAAGCTTAAATGTACTATAAACGAATAAAAATGGGTACAATTGAAAATGAAATATACTTTAAATTATATGCACCAAATAAACAATAACTGAGATAATTACACCACACCTTGTCTAATTTATACCATAAATATATCTATCAGCTTTGCCAATTGCGTCATATGAGAAAAAAATGTTGATTTTAAATAAACTGGATTGAACGTTAGCAGATGATAAATTAATGAAACATTACGCTCAACTACTTGTGAGTAGTTTGAAAGTTCGTCTTACAAAATTTCAGAATTTTTGCAACAGTAAGTTTTGTAAATGTTAAGTTTGTAAATGTTAAAAAAAATTGATTCTGTAAATATCGAGTTAACTGTCTTTTGTTTGAATAGTTAGTTTTTATCTACATTTGGAGCTGTTTAGGTTTAATAATTTTTGATTTTCCGCTAAACGGATTATTCAAATTTATGTTAGAGTATATATATATATATATATATATATATAATATTTAGCTTTCATCTAAGTATGTAACACTCACATTTACATAAAATCTAAGTTGTATAAATTTACAAATATACGCATGTAAGAACATTGTATAACTTACGTTCTACTGGGAAGAATTTTCGTTGGTTTATAACATGAGACTTTCCATTTATTTCAGGCGAAATTCGACCAACAGTCTAAATTCAATAAAGAATTTAATTTATTCAAGTATCAAACAGAGTCAACATTCAACTTTTTCAACACTTAAATTTAGGTAATGAAGAGAGCTCATATATGCAATCTGTTCAAATTATAAGTATGAAGATAACACCTAATGTACCAATCTAGTGATATGAACAGTTAAACACTAAATTAAGGAAATTTCTCCACATCATAATTGCAAGATTACGGTTCCAATTATCAAAAATCTTAAAATGAATGAATAAGGTAAAATTTGACTGATTTCAACCATCGGTCTATATAACCAGGACCCTTGATAAGTCTGCTACTAATAAAATGGCATAAAAATAATATGCAGCGAATCATCACCTAGAAGTTGTTATCAGAGAGAAATGTCAGGAGATCGAAGTGTAACGTGTGATTGAATTATTTGAAGACTAGCAGAAGAATGAGAGAAGACGGTCAATAACTTTTTGGATTCCTCAATATGAAAACAGATTATTGAAAACTATGTGTACGCACTTCGTAGACAATCTGTTTTCTCGAAATACATATCTAACTCATTCGGTCTTGGCTCGCTTAGACATTACACTGGGAAACTTATTACTGCCTTTCTAGCCGCTTGCTGTAACCGCTAACTACTTCTACACGTCAACCTGAACAATAAAGAAAAGGCGCTTTACTTCAAGGTTAGTTTATATACAGAAAACCAGGAGTATGTATGACTGTATTTGAACCTGACCTCCCAGAACTTTCTAGAAATATATTAAATATGGAAGCAGTATGGGTGATTAGCAAGTCAACTGTGTGGCACGTAATCCTTCATTTTCCGGACGTTTCTGAAATAAATGCCTTTATTCAATTCCGTTTGGATAAAACATTTTGAACTTCTACAGACATTTTGAATTTTTGGATTACCTAATACCTTCCCTTTATTAAACGTGATTCCTTCGCCGGGTCTAATTGTATGACAGACTTACGGTGTTGTTCTCTTTTCTTCAGTGTCTTCCTTATCCACTTTCCTTATTTGAAATTTTTATCAATCACATGTCCGTAAGTATATCTCAGTCAGTTAGTCAGAACTTAGTATGTACTTACATCAGTTCAGGTTGCCATAGTACATTGGTAAGTTTATCTAGTGACATATTTACTTATCGCTAGTGTTCACCATCTTTTAGAAGAATTTAGTTACCACGATCAAATGAACGACTTCCAAGATAAATAGTAAACACACCAGAATTTAATTAGAGTTAGTGATAGAATTATAATTCCTGTCTATTTCCGATAATCTACCCTGGCCTTCTATATAGATATGGTTACATGTTTCAAAACTTTTCTCTTCCTGTAGCTACAGGTCAAACGTGGAGAAAATCGAATACTTCACTTCCATCTGAAGTTTGTGCTAATGATGTTGTTCAGAAGAACAATGAAAGCTTCAAAACCAAATTATCCAGCTCAGAGAACAAAACACCACTACAATCGAACACTTTAGACACCCATCGAGGTAGTTACGACTATTATTTATACAGTTTTCTTTTCAGATCTTTCATGAAGAAACAATCTTCAATCTTGGGAAGCGGAAACCGCATTCATACATCACAGAGTTAGGGATCTTTTTGTTCATAATCAAATCCTTTATCACTTGTTGACCGACAGAATTTATGTTTCCACCACATGATAAACGTTGGGGACGTTAGATCCCCAAAACTCGCTTGATAAATGACTTATTTTGGATTCACGTTTGCGAGCATGGACTGATCAGTTGACCTTGAGATCACATTTCCCACCAGGAAAATCCTTAGCTGTGATTGGTTGCTGTGTTGTTTTAGTGTGCTAATTTTGTAACTGTCCCAAGGACGTTTCTATGATGTATTATAAATAGATGCGATTCGTGTGTTTGTAGAATATACTTTCTACGCTATATCAAGACTTTTCGTTAGTCAACGGATCAGGGAAGTCTATCTACCTGGACGGTAGTTCAGTGTCTCGTTCTCGTTTATCGACTAGACTAAGGTGTACACCCGTAATAGTTTCAAGCATATCAAGTGATGAGCATAATATTAAGTTAAATCAACATTAGATGGACATACACATTTATGAATGATGTAAAAGTGACTAGAGGTGTATTAATTGACCTTATAAGCCCAATCCGTCTACTTTTCTTGCCAGACAGTAATTTATTCAAATACACACAACTGTCCTTCCAACGGTTTATTTTATCCGTTCTTAACTCATTTACACAATCATTAAAAGTTAAATCAGATATAGGAGAAATTCTTAAACACTTAAAACCATTTTTATTGGTGTTTTTCTTTATAGCTTAGCTTACTTTATATCCCACATCATGCATAAACATAACGGTTTTATCAACTACCGAAAATGCATAGAGCTGTGGTGTATACCATTTAAAACATCAGGTAACTTGCATAAACACTTCAACACATTCTCTCTATCTAAATATCTAAGCGATCTATTGAAACCATTACAAAATAATTTACACAATACTATTAAAGATTCTTGTGATATTGAGAAAAGAAATTGTGAATATAACCATTACTCAATATCCACAAATAAACACAGTATTAGTAATAAATAAGGTTAAAAAAAGAGAATGGATTTTTTTTTTCCCAAAGCAAAATCAACAAATCTACCTGATTATTATTTTCTTGAGGCATTTTATTCCAACGTTCTACCAATTGACGAGCTCTACCTGACGATGGGAATACTTCACCGTTTGCCGAAGATTGTACTGCATGATTCGAATTAAAATAGATTTTACGTGGTACCTAGATAATTAATTAAGCAGCATATTTTGAAGCAATCATAAATGAGAATATATGGAGTAATTAAAGTAAAAAAAAACATTCAGTAAAGAATGGAAACATATTCATAAATGATAGAAAGGGATAGAATCGACTTTATTTATACACTGTTCTTCACACATTAACAGAAGTATGGTTTTTGTCTATAAATGAACACACATTTACTGAAGGAGAGAATTGTTCCTTCTTGAATACATTAATTGATCAGGTGTACATATTCATGTTATTGGTGTAAGGGTTACTGATACTACTTAGTCGACCAACAGCTTAACGGTTGAAAATTGAACATCCTACTCAACAAACAGACAACCACTTTTATATATGTTGGATTGATAAAATTCTTTAAATGACAAAATAATATGTTGAAATACAGTAGCTTTACAAAGAATTATTTTCTGAACTGATCGTTTTAGTTTATTCAACGGTTAAGTCATAAAATTATTTTGAATATTAGCTGTATACACTATATCTCACACAATCAGCCACACCACATTTCATCACAAAATACTACAATGAAACTCAACGACTCTATAAAGACCATTCTCATTAGCTCATTAATGACTAGTATCGAGAGGGAATTCTCACGTTTTTAATGAGAAACCGCGACGAGTGAATCTCAACCGTGTTGGGTGTGAGGCAGTTACTTTCCAAAGACAATGGATGAGGTCACTCAATATCGTGAGTTGATTAGAGTTAAACAATAACACCATCTGATGCTGGCTTAGTGGTCTAGAGGTTAAACGTTTGCGCAAGAGACCAAATGTCCTGGGTTGAATCTTCGCTTGCGGGATCGTCGATCTGCACTGCCGGTGGAGTCCCACACTAAGAAGAAACAGTCGTCCAGTGCTTCTAGGCTTTGAATAATGGTTTTACGTTGACTGATACAGGTTTTCAACGAAACCCGAAAATCTCTACAACCTTACGATGACTACCTAACATTATTTTACAACCGAACGCAACAATTTACACAAGTAAGTGGCTACTCTGGGATCAGTAGCTAAGTGAATAACGCGATGGCGTTTGAAGCGTAAGGTACTGGGTTCAATTTCCAGAATGAGATGTAGGTACATACGGCTGATGAGACTCAAATAGGACGAACCGCACGTCCTAGATTGCACTATTAGCCACTATTGGCATCTGAAAACATAATAATTGGTTAAAATTATGGGAAATATAATTTATCTTGTTTATTGAATAGATATAACATAATGTAGCTTTTAACTGATGTACAATTTATTTTGTAGGCCATCATCATTCTTGTTTTTTTTTCATATTACTTACTAGTAAAATGTTACTAAAACATTTTCAGGTAGATGACAATTATATCAGTGAAATTTCAAATCTTTTAAAAATTGCTTGAACAACTGTTTTCCAAAATATGATATTTTTCTCTGTAATATTTACAAGCATTATTTTTATTTAATATTTTACATTGACACTTCTAAACCAAACCGTATTGATAATTATACACCGAATTTAATTCAATTTAAATCTTTGAAATAGCTTAGTCTGTAAGTAAGTCTCCAACATTATTGCTAACTTTATTAGTTCTACGGGATACTACACCCAGCCTAAAGGCGTTCAGTCACATACATTTGCACCAAATCACTGTTGGGTAAGCCATGCAATGCGTTCCATCACATCAACTAGCAAGTTCGGTTCACACAATCCTCGATATCCCAACGATGCTTCAAATCTACTTCCGATCTTCTTCATTCCTGGATTTCTGGTTCAATTTGATTTGAGGTATTCTCAATCTATCTGAACGGTGGTACGGACAGTAACATTGTCAAACTTTGAATATTCGTGACAATATTTCACTCAGCTTGATGTCAGTTGATTAGTTAGTCAATCAAAACTTATTCTGACTTATATTAAAAAACTACAGCGAATTTATTCATCTTCAAATTAATTAAATTAGCATAAACGATAATTTCTTTTATGATGTTTCATTAAACCTTAAAATAATAAACTATGGATTTAGAAGAGCAAAAAAAAAAATAGAAAATTAATAGAATCTCATCAAAATTAAGCAATAGACAACAATATGACTGTAATCTCATTGGAGATGGAATGCAAAGAGTTTAAGATTATTAAACTTTTTTTGTCAAATGAATAGAAAATTCACCTGATCCTGTGATAGGGAATTCTGTGTACTAGTTGTATTATTATTTGCAGATTCTAATCCTTGAAATTTGGCTACTAATGTTTGAGTAACATTTGATTTTGGACGTTCTAGTTTGGATACTTCTTCTTGCACTGTAAAAATATAGTAAGTAAACAAGATGAAATATGAAGAATAACTAAAAAAAAAGCCTATCACAGACTAACACAGACATAGTATGAAATGAAATATTTTAGGGCATAATAGTGTGAATAGCAGTGAAATAATTGTCAATCAACAGCAACGCAGAACTTCGTACGTACGTACGTACATCAAATCAAGGTGCCATACCATATTTTAGCACAGGGATGTAATTATTGTCAATTCAAAACCCATAGTAATAGAGGTAGTAAAAGTATGAGAAATAATCGGAGAGACTAGGATTCGACGACATTATTCAAGAAGTACAAACTAGTGAAATAACCTTAAAAATAAAAAAATACAGGTGATGAGGAACTCTGAAGGTTATGATTTGAGCGAATACAAAGAATGAATGCACCTGTGCATTGCAAACGGTTTTGAGCCATGTCATTCAAGATCTGCAATCATCTATTGTTATCGTCTCGCGGGCCCCAACCAGGTAGTCTACATCTACCGACATGACTCAGTCCACTTTTCTGTGATTTCATTGATTTCTGAAATGTTTTGGTCTGGGCCCCCTCTAGCTTTCTTCCAACCTATTCTCCTACATCGTAAAACATAGCTGGGCGAGGCCAGTCGGTGGTTAGGCATACGTAACACATGTCCCAACCACCTAAACTGATAAAGTTTCAATGCTTTTTATCTATCGATTCTCCATCCTTTCTTAGTACTCGTACAGACTGCTTACTCGGTTGTCCCAGGATATAGGAGCAACGCTTCGGAGACACCACCTATGAAGCATTGCTCGTTTATCATGGGACAACCGAGTAAGCAATGCTGTCATGTCGAACAACAATTGGAGAAAGAATGAATTGTCAGAATAACTGTTCATATTTCGATTAGACGATTGGGTTACTTTTTTCCATTTTATTATTGTTCTATTTGTAAGCTTTTGTTTGACACAAGGCGTTGTGTAATATTTCGCTTACTGTTTTAAATTTATCGTTGATAAATAATTTACCTATCGCTAAGTTTTTGCATTGATTATGACTGAATTATTGTGTGTATATATATAGTAACTTTTGATGTGGTTGTGTAGTAAGGTTACTTGAGCTATATTACTAAATGAATTTTGAGTAGTGAATGTATAGGGTACGGTTATATTATTATATTCCTGTTCTGGCAGTCAAAAAAGCATCAAGATTCTTTAATCACAACTTAAAATCACCGGTTCTAGGGGTAATATAAGCGAAACAAACCAATAAATCAGACTAGATAATACAACTGTGCTTATAGTAAACGCAATCGATCACACGACAATGAATCCGATTTAAGAATTTGTTAATTTTAAAGACAAAACAAGTATATTCATCACACCAACGTGTATTAGTCATACCTAAAAGTCATTGTTACGCTCGACTCTAGATATGCTTAAACTATCACGAGTTCACCTTAGTCGAATAACGAGAACAAAACAATGAACCAACACGTCCAGGTAGGCTACTGTGATCCCTTGACCAAAAGGTATCAGCAACAAGTCTTGATATAGTATAGAAATTGTATTCTACAAACACCCAGCCAGCACACAATGAATCCAAGCACTAAAATTGCGTTTATTTATACTCTATAGAGAGGTCCTTGGGACAGTCACGAAAATAGCACACTAAAATGACACAGTAACCAATCACAACCAAGGATTTTCCTGGTGGGAAATGTGACCTCAAGGTCAACTGATCGGTCCATGAAATGCATCCAAAATAAAGATGATATTTATCAAGCGAGTTCTGGGGATCTAACATCCCCAACAGTCATCGATTTCAATGTGCGAGGTTGCTCTCACTAAGGTGTTTGAAAAAAAGTAAGATAAGAAAGAAAGGCACTAACTGGGCGCATATCACACCAGTAGATTAGAGCAATTAAAATCATTGACATGAACATTGTGTAGAAATGAAGACACTACGCCTTATCTTCCTTCATCGAATAGTGGAAATTTTTAAATAGTTCAGGTGTCGGGTTTTGTCGTTTTATCTGTTTTCTTATGCAATTCCTTATAGGTGGTAACTTCCTACTGGCTGTGTTGTTTCGGTTAAATTGTGATAAGTTCGTCACTTAGTATGCTTGAGGCTATTACGAGTTTACCTTAGTCGATAAACGCGAACGAGACTTTTACCAGCTTCCAGGGAGGCTACCTTGAATACCCAAAGTCGAAATAAAAGGCTTTGTAAGCGTAGAAGTATATTCTACAAACACCCAGCAATCACACAATACAATCAAGCATACAACTCTCGTTTATTTATACAACATAGGAACGTCCTTGAGACAGTTAAGAAAATAGCACACTAAAATACACAGCAGCCAATCACAGCCATGGATTTTCCTGGTGGGAATCGAAATCTCAAGGTCATTTGATCAACCCATCCTGGCAAAACGTGGAAACCAGAATACGGTATTATCAAGCGAATTTTGGGGATCTAACATCCCAACAAATTGGTTCTTTATTTCCTTGGTAAGTTCTAGTGAAATTCCGAGATAACAGTTGACGTGTGATGACTACACAGAAGTATTATTCACTTTTCTAGTTTGTCTGGTAAAATACTTATTTGTTTACGTGTTACTTACTTACTCATTCAATAGTGTCATTAAATATTTATAATATCTGTAAATCACCCAAGTGACGTTTCATTAAATCGAAAACTTAAAACTATCCTGGATAATTTTAATTAAAAATCCATACCGAGTGTGTGTGTGTGAGAGAGAGAGAGAGAGAGCAAAACGCATTCGAAAATAAAATACACCCATATATATATATATATATATATATTATCCTGACTGAATTAGCATGTTAAATTAGTAGGAGGTGAAATTGGTTTATCGTCTATAGTTTACAATCAAATGTAATGTAGACATGTTTATTCACATATTGTAATACAACATGTAATTAGCATGAGTAGTAAATGAGAAAGAGAGAGAGAGAGAGCGGTAAAATAAGGCATAGTTGTAAGCAATCTGACTAACTAACTAACTGACTAACTAACAAAACCAGTAAAGGAAACAGAAGAAAAAAGAATCATTAAAGCAACACTACGTGCAACATTCTCAAACGGTAACGATTATAAAAACACCATATATAAATAAATGGAGAGCAAAAAATCACAAATACTTTGTTTATGTAACAACAACAACAGTCTCCGGTACATGTAGTTACATCATTCAGTCTGAAAAGATCACACTAAATAGGTAATTAAATTTTCATGTTCACTTCTATTATAGTGCTACTATTGAAAACCGGATTCTCATATGAGTGTATTTATGTGCTATTATTACTCATCAATTGTTAAGTTTTGATTTTGAAGAATAAATAATTTTCGAATTAACAATAAATATCAATGAATTATTGATTTTTTATTCATTTTGAATAAACTCACTTTCGATCTATGATTTTAAGATTATTATTGATTTGTAGCATTTGACAAATGACTTTCTGGAATACAACTATTATGATATTACTAAATTTAGTAAATCAGAGAATACTTACTGTCAGCTATCAAAAAAAAGGAAACTACATAGTGTGAAGTAAAGTTGAATTGGTCACTGGATCAAAAAAATAAATACCTCCCCCAATGGATTGTGAACATTTGATCATGAATGTGTTATTTTGAAAATTTTAGCAATTATAAATTGAAAGGGAAACAATCATGACATACTCTACTCTATACATTGTTTGCAAAATTAAAAATACTACCTAGATAAGTTGATAAGACTCTATTAAAGCGTGTGTTGTTATTTGTTACCTTATGACTGACTGATTAATTAAATTTGATTGAATATAAACAAGGTGAAATGAGTAATTGGAAGTTAAAAAAAAATGGTGAAGCGAAAACTATGTGTTGAGAACAAATTTATCGAGAGATCAATGACATCAATGACATATGAGCGTCTTTTTTCTCTGTAAAAAAAAATAATTTTACTAATAATGCAATCACAGTAGAATGTGCTGATAC
>OX103974.1:33733063-33753625 GCA_944470395.2 Schistosoma turkestanicum
AGATACGGCTGTTTATTCCGAATAGGCGTTATTTGTCGTTTGGAGGACTTTGAGTCTAACTGACGATGACAGAAAGATGTGCTCGTAAACGCTTGCCAGGATTGGCAAAGTAAAGGTTTAAGGAAGACAGTAAATTGCTCAGTACCAACTTATTTTGTTCAAAATGGTCATAGTGTCAGGATAGAATAATCATTGAAGCTGGGCATTAACAGCGTTGAATGCCTGTTCAGTGGTCTAAAGGTTAAGCGTTCGAACGCGAAACAAGAGGTCCTGTGTTCGATTCCCATGTGCAAGTTTGTGGATATACACTGCTAATGAGTCCCTATATTAGAAAGAAACGGCCGTCTAGTGCTTCCAGGTTTTTAATAACATTAATCGACTCATCATTCCAATGAAAATCATTCGCAATAATTTATTATCGTTATTTTTATTCAAACAATAACAAAAATAGTTAAAGAAGTTGAAAGTTTACATTGATGAAGTGTGAAACAAGATAGTGAATAGGATCAAAATAATAAGGCTGGTTTAAAATAAACACATATATGAAAAAAATAGGGATTTGACTAAAATGAAAAAAAAAACGTGTAATCGTGATCAATTAAAGAATCAGTCAGTCAGTTGCAACGTAGAACTACGTACGTATATACATAAGTTCATGTTGCCATACCACATTAGCACAAAGACGCAGATGTCAAATCAAATCCCGTAGTGATAAAGATAGTAGAGGTATTGATGGTAATGGAGAAGACAAGGGTTCGAAGATATTATTCAAGAAGTATAATTCAGTGAAGTAAGGTTAAAAAGACAAAGGTAGAGGTGCTGACGAATCCAGAAGATTAGGATTTGAGAGAGCTCAAAGAATGGATGCACTTGCGCCATCGCAAACGATTTTGAGCCATGTCGTTCAAGGTCTCTAACCATTGGTGTCTTTCGTCTGGCGGACCCCAACCAGGTAGTCGACAACTACCAACATGACTCAGTCCACTAGTCAGTGACTTCATGGATTTCTGCCATGTTTTGGTCTGGCCGCCCCTAGCTTTCTTCCAACCTACTTCTACACCACTAAACATAGCTCGCATTGTTGCTTATGGTAGTCAGAAGACTCTTCATTTTGTCAGCGTCTTCACCGAATAGAACTACGTCATCGGCATATTCTAGACCAATTAGAGAATATAATAAACAGTTAAAAAACAAAATCACCGAACGAACTATGTTGACGTGTAGTGCCTCCACATATATTTGAATTCGCTTACATTTAATTTGGTCAAGCTTTTTGATTAATTTATTTAACCAAGCCATTTGTATAACAATAACTTATATGTACCATTGGTATTTTTTATTGCCTGGTTTGTATGAGCTTGTACGACTGAGCATTGCTTACGCCTACGCGCTTATGCATCCTTTCCGCTTTAATGTTCATCTCTTATATACCTCGATGACTCAGATATTTTCCTTTGTATATATACGAACATTTTAATCTTATTAATACATTCGCACATTCACTCGCTAGTGTGCCTGCCCGGTCTGTTTGAGGTCTGCTATCCCATTTTGTGGTGGGCCAAAATAAACGTATTCAACAAATCGACTTCACTTTCTAATTTATAAACCATCTGACGCTATTTGGTAACGATTGTCTGGACAAGCTAATTACGAAGCTTAAGAACACGTAGAAATCGGCCACCACAGACGAATGTACAAGTGAAAAAAAGGGTGGCTACTACTACTACTACTACTACTACCACCGCTTATTACTTGGTTTCGATAAGTTAAATCATTCGATAAAAAATCGAGAAATCAATGTTAGAAGAAATAGAGAATAATTATACAACTTACCAAATGCTTTGAATAATACAAGATAATGTGGTTCACAATATGGATTGCCTTCCCAAACACTGTATTTGCCTAAGCTATAAAAAAAGAAAGTTTTCAACAATAACTCCAACAACAAAAGAGAAACTAAGTTGCATTGAAATAGTTAATTGTGAATTTTAAAATTAATATAACCAATAGATAATCAATTATTAATGTGTAAAAATATTGGAAAAAAAAGAGTTAACCATATACGCAGTGCATGATCTCTAAAACGGCAAATTTTTTTTTAAAAAGAATAATGTATTGAACAATGTACACAGTAAACTTGTTAGTTAGTTAGTTAGAATGTTGGATGGTTTCAACATGTACGTGTATTTCGAAAAAAAAGTAATCAAAGAAAGAACATCAATCTTAACTGTTGGATCTTTGGATAAATGAAGATTCAGATAAAAGTACTCGGATTGTTATTGTATATATATATATATATATATATACATCAAGAGTACACCTCATTCTATTTAATACTGACAAATTCCTTAAAGAAAAATAGGCTAAAGAATAAAATGAGCAAAAAATAATACTTAAAATTCTCAATAAAATAAAATAAGATTTAACTATCAGTGAAAAACGTAGACTGACTAAGTCCGTTCGTTTCATCCCACGTTTATACGGCTTCTTTAAAGTATGAAAACAAAAAAAGAAATACCTCTGCATCTTATTTGAGGTATGAACAACAACTCATTATATTGTGCCACTGTAAAATGGTTAGTTGAAATTCTACAATGTGTCAGATCATAGGTGTCTGTCTTCGAAGCATTGCTCGTATATCGTGGGACACCCGAGTGAGCAACGCTGTTATTAGGAATCGGGTGCTAGGTAAGGATGGCAGATCAATAGATGAAGTGGTGAAACTTCATCATTTGAGGTGGTTGGGACATGTTCTGCGTATGCCCAACCACCGACTGCCTCGTCGAGCTTTGTTTTGTAGTGTAGGAGTAAGTTGGAAGAAAGTTAGGGGCGGCCAGACCAAAACATGGCATAAATCCATGAAGTCATTAACGAGTCAACTTAGCCATGTCGGTAACTGCCGACTACCTGGTCGGGGTCCGCGAGATGAAAATAATCGATGGTTAGAGACCTTGAATGACATGGCTCAAAATCGTTCGCAATGGCGCCAGTGCATTTATTCTTTGTGTTCTCTCAAATCCTAATCTTCTGGATTCTTCAACACCTCTAGTTTTGACTTTCTAAACTTTTCTCTCTGAATCATACTTCTTGAATCATATCTTCTAGTCCAAACCACTTCGATTACTTCTAATACCCTTACTAACTCTTCTACTATTGGATTTGAATTGACAATTACATCTCTGTGCTAATGTGGTATGGCGACATGAACTGATGTACTTACGTACGAAGTTCTACGTTGCAACTGACTGACTGACTGACAATGTGTCAGAAATCAACTCAGTAGATGATATATGAATACTACTAATTTGTTCGGATTGTGTCCAATATAACCGGAAAGATGTTTTCACTAGATATTGCATTTCTTTGTACAAACATACTCATAACAGAAAAAACATGTAATTACATTAAAAATGAAAAACTCAATCTCGATGTGTCACAATACTGTTGTTTCTAAAAATGCTACTTCTTCAATGTACTTTCAACATCCAATTTAAACTTAATAAATGAGTTCTATAGATAAACTGACGGCATAGTGATAGGGGCCCCCCGTTTTGGCACAACACTTCTAGATGATTGTTTCATGGACAATCTCGAAAACACTACACTTAGATCAGTAATTGGGCACTTCTATCTATTATAAGTGATATAAAGACTGAACTTACATTATTTGTCATAAAAATATCAATATCAATTACATCCTGGAAAAGTTAAATAGATGTCACCAATCACAATTAAGTTCACAACGGAATCAGTGTCTAATTCTGAATTCTATTTCTTAGATGTTTTGTTTAAAAGATCTGGCGCAGTTCTCTACAAATACCGATTTGTAGAAGAAAGCCGATGTGGAATAGTCAATACACAAACTTTCAAAGTTCCGTCTGCCGGAAACAAAAGAGAAACCTGATCCATTCTCCATGCACGAGGCCTAGACGAATATGCACCGAGGATACTGTAGACACTGAACTTAAAAAACGATGGCAGATACCGATTGACAACCACCTAGATTCATTGATTAAAATTTGAATCGCAAAACGACAACGTCAAAGAGAGTCGTTAACACTAAAGAAGAATATTGAGTTTAAGAGAGAATATGCAGCATTAATTTTAAAAAAAAACGGACTTTTGAGATCCAGGCTAAAAGCGTTCCACTTGACTGAGCTTCGCATTATCTTTCCTAGTTGACCTATGATTCGTAGTTGTGTAAAAGATACCCTGTCATTGTCAGGATCCAATCAATTTGCATCAGTCATTTTACTTGTTTATGTGGAGCAAGTTATACTAGTCTCACACAAAGAAAGTTCTTTCGAAACGTATCTCCAAATATCCCTCTGTCTGTCTTTCTTTAAAGATTAAAGAAGTCAGTGAAAAGCTCAATTTCGGAACACCACCTAGTCAAGTGAGTGGACCTTAAAGGAATGCAAATGAAGCTATTGCAATCCACCAGTTCAAACCTAACCGCATAAAGAATCAGTATGTTCAGTCGCTTATTTGCCTATAGTCTCAAACTGCCTTTCAAACCTACTCTAAAACAATGTTCAGAGATTTTACCAGTCAGTAGTTAACTAATTCGATTTGTAGAACTGTCAGAAATATATACAAATCGATTATGATAATTAGTTCTTATATATAATCATAAAAACATTTGATTTACAATAGAGTTTGAAAATTTATCGGTTAAAACAATTTTACATTGCTATATATACACAGATTCTGCTCATTTAGTGACTTGAAAGGTTTTTAAACACTAAATTTATTCTACATAACAAAAGAAACACTTGTCACTAGACGTGGACAATTCAATGTTCAAGGGTTTGATGATAATGATAAAATCATTAGTGAATTCAAATTTTTTTTATTCTAATTAAATTAATATACAATCAATAAACGTTTTAAAAAGTTAATGTTTTTTTTCAATCGATTTAATGATGCAATACATTTTTTAATGTTGATTTTCAACTATGTTTGTAGCCGCATGAACAGACTGACTAAACATTATTTAGTGTGTGTGTATAAAAATAATCAACCCTTTAACTTTGACAGTTAAGTACATGTGAAGACTGTGTGAAATACATTTGAAACTAATTACTACATATGAATCATTGATATTAATTTTTTTTAACAGTGCTGTTATTTGATACAAAGAGTTTTTATTGTGACTACACGAACTGTGTACAATATTTGTACGTAAGTCTAGCAAACCTGGATTTATGTTTAGATTGACTGAGAATATACGAATACGGCTTGGCATTGGGAGTCAAGAGACCAAGTCCCCTACTAAAAACCAGAGCTCTTCCACGATATGGGCAGCCGGAAAGTAGTAACATCCGCCCACATACACATAAAAGCACACGAGACTGGGTAAGCTTATCTATACTGTGTATTTATCTTATACGCTAAAATAGAGAAAGTTAGAGAGAGAGAGTCTTTTCTTTAACTCATCTCAACAAAACTAGAAAAATGATTCGAAGCTTTCATTAAATATCTTTGTGAATATGAATATTGTTCCATATATGTACAAGAAACAAAATCGATTAAGTCTAGCAATTGTTTTATGTACTCTAACTATTATGCAGTATAGACACACATATAGCCACTTACAAACAAACCTTAACTAATTATTATTATTATTATTATTATTATTATTATTATTATTATTATTATTATTAACAATGCAATCTTTTTCAGTTACAAATTGAGCCAGTTGTCATGATATATGCATTCACTGTTTGAATGATCATCTCTCTTGATAATTTACATACGTATATAATACAATCAACATGATGATTACTGTCAAATTTCTTTGACAATAGATCAGTGTAGTAACAGTAGCAGTAATCTTATCATTGTTTATTTGTTGAAGTAGCATAAATTTATGGAGAAATTTGAAAATCGTTACATGCAATCGAGGTAATTTTAGTTATTAGCTACACATGCCACATACCACATAGTTAGTTAGCGTAAGTAAAATTCTCCATTTTTTAGTGCATAACCTTCTGCTTCTGCTTCTTCGTAATCTGATTGTATTGAGAAGTGTCCACCTTGACCTCATGCACACACACACACATGCACACACGCACACACACACATACATGCATAACTGTGTACCACCTACCTACCTACCTACAAACATGCAGAATTTTTATTACTGCTGCAACTCAATAGTAGTAGTTAAATAGCTAATAATAAATTTTCAAATTCTATTTAAGAAAAAAGTCTGTGTAATTAATTGAATTTATAAAATGTATAACTATTAAAAGTACACATTTTCTATATCATTTAAATGACATTAAAATTAATTTAGTGAAATACAATTATTGTATCTAATATACAGATACAGAGAGATATATAGATCGATCTAATAAAGTTGAAAATGCATTCTGTAACATGTACACCTTTCAATAAATCAACTCATCTAACTAACTAACCAGTTGTTATCAGCATGTGTACATGAGAGAAAACTGATTTAGGAGAAAATAAGTACATTGATAAATTTTTAAAATATTTTCATAAAAACAAACAATTTATTGCAAACAAGTTGACCTTAATTACATTATTGTATCAGAGATAAATGAATAGTAGTGTAAAGTACATGAATGCCTATTTATTGAAATTAAAATCAATTCAGTCTCAAAACTTATTGACAAATAATGGTCAAATTGATAATAAATACATTAGTGTAAGGTTCGTCACTAGGTACGCTTGAAGTTATTACGAGTTCACAGTAGTCGAAAAACCCCGAACCAGACAATTACCAGCGTCCAGATAGGCTACCTTGAATCTCAAGCTGAAGAGAGAAGACTTTGTAAATGTAGAAAGCATATTCTACAAACACCCAGCAATCATACAATACAATCAAGCACACAACTCTCGTTTATTATTTATACATCATAGAAACGTCTTTGGGACAGTTACGAAAATAGCACACTGAAACACACAGCAGCCAATCACAGCTATGGATTTTCCTGGTGGGAAATGAAATCTCAAGGTCAATCGATCAGCCCATGCTGGCAAACGTGAAATCCAAAATAAGGCATTTAACAAGCGAGTTCTTGGGGATATAACATCCCCAACAATTAGCAACTGTCAAAATTTTCTCGTATCAATTGTCATATTCTAGACAAAAATTTTAGAATAGTGAATGAAGTATGGTAATGATGTTTAAAGCTTTACACATAGTTTCATTTTAAATGATATCATTTTGAACAAATGAGTGAGGATCGGACTAGCCGAAAATGAATCATTAATGCATGAAGTCATTGACTAATGGACTTGGCCATATCAATAGAATCTGGTTGAATATCGTAATCGATGCTTGGGAAGACTGGATAACATGGTTCAGAATCGATTAGAATGACTCGGATGCATTACTCTTCATCTTTCCTTAGATTCTGAGATCTGAAATTGTTTTATGCTGGTATTCCGTTAGTTCATTTTATCATGTTGAGTGATATTCTTGACATTTAATGTTATTTTTATTAAAACTGATACAACTCAGTCATATTCAATGTAGAGGTCTCACACACCTACCTTTGTGTTAATCCAAGTTACTACGCAACATTACCACAACGGGATGAAATGAATAAGACTCAAAACAAAAGAATTAAACTGAGGCAATAGTAAAAATAATAATTAGACATTAAGAATATGGTTCGAAATAAACGAATCAAAGGTATACATGAAGAAATACTAGAACTTAACACATTTAGAGGAAGAAAACGACACCGCTACTCCTATTTATTTGATAGTTGTTACATTTCTGTGTTAGCGTGGTGCAGAAAATTAGCCTGATAGCATGTTTGTATCATGCTGTATGCTGTTTATAACTGATTCAATGATGAATATTATATAATAATCTTCTAATCTAGTTTTTCTCAGTTAGGACTCACCAGTTGAATGTATTTACGTCTTTCAACACATTTATGTTCGAAATGATGCTATGAAAGATACCGATTTATTGGACTTGTAAATAGATATATCCATTCAAGGAAATAAATAGTAGAACTCTAGTAGTAGTAGTGTAGTGAAAGAGAACACAGGTGGGGTAACCGAATTGTATGTAACGGAAATTACAGAGTTACTCAGTAAAATCGGAACACCTTATCGTAAATCGTTCATTTGCAAAATAACAGTTCATCATATCGAACTGGACTGTTCCTGTTGCAAAACATCAATCCATTGTCACTACTATTCATGCGTTTCATACAAATTCCATTGTTTTCTAACTCTTCCTTTCTTGTTCTTCCCCCATCTTCTGCTGCCATACATTACGTTGACACTCACGTCATATACTACTTATAAGTAGCTCACACCACAGTAGTAGTAGTAGTAGTAGTAGTAATAATAATAATAATACACAACAGGAAATCGAAAAAAAACAATTCAATTAAAATTAATTTTAGATATTTATTTTATTTCGGTCACTGATAAGAGTTCTTGAGAAAGTGTTCTCAATGAAACAAGTAGATAATAATATGTAACAGATAATTAAAAGGGGGGAAAATCAAGTATCTGTAAGCGGGTCTAGTCATGACGATCATTACTCTGAAGTTTAAAAATACTATTTCATCAATTGGTTGGTTATTCGTAGCGCTTACACAATTGTTTAATAAAGGATTCTATTTAGGAAATAACGTAATTGAGGGAATAAATAATCTGAGGAAATTCCTTATTTTCAATTAGAGTTATGGAGATTAGTGTTTGTACATATTTGGAAACATCAATCAATCATTGTTAGATCACCATTAGGAACCTGGACGGCCGTTTCGTCCTGGTATGGGACACATCAGCAGTGCGCATCCACGAATCCTGAATCTCACAGGATTCGAATGCTGAACCTTCGGTATTGTGCGCGAATGTAACAAACGAATTTTGATGTAGTTATACAAGAAATTATTTCAGAATGTATATCAATGCTGCACTTCTGCTGAACGTATGATAGCATCCTTTTGGTAAATTGACAGTCCCATCAAACGACTAACTACGATCAATACTGAATCGTTATCATTATTATAGGAAATAAATTTGGTAGTAAAAATTGGTACATATTGAGAACAATGTATATATCAGCTAATCACTCATCATCCTAATAAACACAAATGTATCAAAATCATAAATACTTAAGTAATTGTACTCTTCAAATATGTATATATATATTTTTTAGTGTAAGATGAAGTTTTAAAAGAAAATGTACATGAATTCAGAGTCATTTTAGGTGTACACACAAATTTCAGTTGGGCAACAACTCAAAAGGCACTTATTTTTGTAGATATTTCATATTCTTTAGTAATGCACACAAAAACCTAGACGGAATTAAAAAAGGCGTGATTTACAAGTTTCATTCATAGGTGCACATTACTGACAAGACCTAAGGCAAGACGAAACACCTAATCACTTGTATCTTGGTTTTCAATAATTCTTCAATTGATGTCAAGTTCATTGTGAAAATGACCACAGGATATGAAAGATTCAGAATTTCCTTAAATTGTTTCCATTAATCGATTTGGGGTTACAAAATTCTACAACTACCAAATAACATCCCACTAATAAAAACAACAGAAAAATTCGTTCAATCTAATAAATACTAAATAATAATATATAGTTCTTATACTCTCAATAAGATGAAAAGAAAATTTTGATGAAAACTAACTCAGACAAATACATCAGTAATATGAGCATCATGACATCATTTGTCATTTTCAAAAACAAAAATTAAGATTAATAGTAAAACATTTCATCAATTAGTAATAAACAGTTAACTTAGTAAAAATTCAATTGAATTAGTGAAATAGAAGAAATTTTGATAGAACAGTGAGAAGACATAATTGATCTGAAAAATATTGTGATGTATTTGCGCTAAACATTTCGAACAATCTGGTTACACATATTTACTTGTCAAGGCATTTTATATGAAGATGAATAAAAGGTCAATTAAATAAAAGTTCAAATAGACATAGGGTGATAATTGTAAATAAAGGAGAGAGAAAATTAACGTAATATGAAAAGAATAAGAAGGGGTAGGAAAATTGTCACATTACCCTAGGCTTAAAGATTACCAAGGTAAATTCAAGGTTATGACAAATTGTTTCTGCACACATAAAGGGGTTTTTAATTTTCTAATAGCCAAGGCCTCCATAAATAGAAGAAAACTAACAATGTTCAAAGCAGTAACCAATACCTAGCATTTTAACTTAACAATTAATTAATTAATAAATAATATTAAAGATTATCATTGTGAAAATGAGAGCAACAGATATAAACGAATAATATTTTGTTTTCGATTAGATCATTCATCAGGCTTTACTCTAATATATAAGAATATTTATATGAAAGTGCTAAACCAATCAAGGCAATTTGAGGCAATAGTCATAAAGAAATAGATTATGTCACTACACATAATAGGTGGAAAAGTACAAGTTGATTGTAGAGGAATTGCCTCGATAGGTTTAACATTTTCATGCAAATATTCATGTATATTAGAGTCAAGCCTGATGACGTTCCAATTCGAAATAATCAATAATTTATAAATAGAGACGGTTGGTGATCGTATAGTGCCTCCACGTATATTCCAGTTCGCTTACATCTAATTCGGTTAAGCCCTTTCGATTAATTCATTTAACCAAGCCATTTATTTGTATTGCAACAATTTATATGTGCCATTCGTTCTTATTATTGTCTGGTTTGGATGATGAGCTCACATGACGTGTTCCACATGTCATTTGACCTTGTCAACTATTCGTCGCTTTTATTCATGTGTGTGCATGCCTATCTCGTTGATCACATGTCTGTCTCATATTTGTCTGACTATATATTCTTAGTCACGCTCTCTCTTGGAGTTGGCTCTTAGCCTTCTCCAACGCGCCCCACTTGTTCATTCGCTTCCTTAGCCCATTCACTCGCTTTGCAATCCTGGGAGTTGGCTAAACAGCCTTCTCCAATTCACGTCGCTTCTCTGCTTCGCTTTGTAGTGTGTCCCAAATGAACGTATTCATCATTTCGAGTTCTTCTGATTTATAAACCGTCAGACACTAGTTAGTGACGATTGTCTGGACGAGCTAATTACCGAGCTTAAGAACACATGCAGTAAAAAACGGCACACTACAATCGTATTCAACTGTCCAAATTTCTAGTCACAATAAAGAACGGGGTGCAAACGTGTAACTCGAGTGCGATAACAACCCTACTAAAAGTTATTATTACTGCAAGCAAGGAAAAAAAATCAAACCAAAAACTCTAATAGTTAATTTAATCCCATCCACCTGAAAGAAACTGACTGAATAAAATCTTAAGCAAATAAATAGTTATATTTATCTATAATTTACCTTAGAACACGTTGACATTGATGACATTTAAAACAGGTTTTATGATAAACTCGACCAATTGTTTGTAATGCTTCTAAAGGATAAACAACTTCTGCACAAGCATGACATCTTGGTTGTTCAATGGATTCTCTTGTCGGTAGCTAAGAATAAAACAATGCATTTATGTATGTATACATATATATAAATAAAATGAGGAATCAATAGTCAATAAACTGTTAAAGCTTTTTTAGAAAACAAACGAAATACAAAACAAACAGTAGAACTAAATATAAATAATTTTGGAAAAAATAAATGAAGCCCGAATAAAGGAGAATGAGCAATGCAAAATGGAATTATGCAATGTGTTATGCATGAAATAAGTGTGAGGGGGAAAAAACAAAAATCCATTTCACAGTTCTGTTGCTTCAAAGTCAGTCAGTCAGTCAATCGACTAGTGTGGGTTTTTTGTATCGACTACAATGCAAATAAATAACTACATGTACAGAGACGCATGCATTCACGAATTCGTTATCATTCCCATAGTCATAGTCTAGATAAGTTGGAAATGACTAGTTGAGCTGTTAGAGAAACAAATATAAACACATAAATAAATATACATGCATATATATATACCTTGTACGCGTCCTGTTAAACAACATAGGCTTAACTGAAACAAGAGTAAACGGCATTGACTAAGTCGATTGAATAATTACACACACACACACTTGACTATCGATAATTTAAACGAGTTAATTAACATAGGAAATAAGAAAAGATAAATAATATTTCACAGAAAATTAAAATCCAACTTAAAAATAGAAATTAAATTTAAATAATATTCAAACTATAGTGGTGCTTTATTTCTGCTTGATTACCAGCCTGGATGTATTCATGGAAATATCTTTGTCCATTTCCACTGAATCCTCCTGTATGATATTGATTGAAAATAGGTTTAAAAAGGAAAATTACTTGATGACATCAGATATAAATTAATATTATTATTGTTGATAAGTGTCATTTGTGATAGTTTATGTTGAAATTTGTTAACGATTAAAGTTTCTTTAAGTAGTGTATACATAGGAAGTGTAAATAATCAAGTAGGGGTTGTCATATGTGAATACTGATACTAAGAGTTTTAGTGGCCCAGAATCTAACTCCAATTTTGTACGAACAGTTGGATATGCTATGAAAAAATAAATCTTCCTCTTAATTCCTGCGTATCATACAATTAAGCTGACGCTGTTTGTGTGAGAGTGGCAATTGGAAGCTAAAACATGATTAATTTGGATGAGTTTATCATAGGCAATTGTTAAACACACACAGACATGAAGACAAAAAGTGAAATAGTAAAATGAAGCGAATTGAAGAAGGTCAGCTCAATGTGATAGGCGTAGTAAGCAATGTACTGAAAAAACAAGCAACCAAGGTTAAAAGCAAATAATTGACAAGGTCAAAAGACATGTGAATAATAAACCCGAGAAGGATAGAACAATTAGTTTGTCCAAAGACACGGGGACAAGCCATGTGAGCTCGACATATTAGTACACACCAAAATATTTATGAGATGGAATAAGTTATCAATTTCAATGTGCACCTATATAATCACTCATTGAAATAGCTGTTATTGAAGACACTTTGATCGTCGTAATTTAATTTTATGATGAATGATCGTAAAAAATACATATAATCCAACCAATACAACATAACGTATTCGGACATATTACGACGAAGGGAACTCTAGCAATTGTACGCAACATGTTAAGAATAAAACAAGATTAAGTAAAATCAAACAATCTTTTTAAACATTTGTATGAAGAATGGAATACTTTGTACAAAATACACTTGAATATAGACAGAGTAGATTCCTCAAAAATACCATTGATTTCTAACGCAATACTTTTAATGCTCAAACTTTTATTGATGATTAATTTAGGAATAAGGACAAAATATAACCATTGGCTTAACATTTACTTTCATACTGAACAGTACAATTAATTTAACCGATAACTCAATAAGTCTTCAAAATAACCTCAAGTACAGAATCGATGAATCGAAGGTGGTGGTTAACTGTAAACAATTCTATATAGATTTCATTCAAATTTTCTCACTACAATTAGGAACATTTAAAATTATTTAACTTAAAAGCAAATAACATCAATAAACAGTGTATTCCGACAAAGTACAAATGACAAAATCATATTCAAGTACCAGGTTAAGTGTAATCACACTTGTTGTGTGTATCTCAATCAATCAATCAATCAATCAACAGCAACGTAGAACTGAGTCATGTTGGTAGGTGTCAACTACCTGGTTGAGGCCCGCGAGATCATAGTTAGAGATCATGGTTAGAGACCTTGAATGACATGACTCAAAACCCTTTTGCAACCTTCAGAGTTTCTCATCACTAGATTCTACTTCCTGAATAACACATCCTCCGACACTAATCTCTCTGATTACTGCTAATACTTTTACTACCTCTACTGCTGTGGTGTTTGAATTTAAAATTGCATCTCTACGTTAATGTGATATGGCAACTTGAACCTATCTATCTTAGTAATAACTATAACATCGTTCAAACCGAACTAGATGAAATTCAGCGTTTCATTCTTTAAAACAATGGTCAATGGTTATTTAAACAATACAATCCACTTAATTTTATGTTGAAATGAAATTTCCAACAAAAGTTTATAACTATTTATAATTTTCTTCCATTTTTTATTATAATGAATAAATATTCTTTTTAATGACCCCCTCTCGCTTAATGTTACAAACTTATCAATATCATTGATAACATTCTGAAATTATGCTTGAAAAACGGAGCGTATTAGCATTAAGTGATTCAATAATGAATTTTATCTTCATTACATCAATTGATGTTCTTATAAGGTACTGTGCATAGATTCTGCAACTTCCTGCTGATCATCAACCTACCCACTCTGACAAATATTTTGTATTCCTCTCAATACATTTAGAGTGAGTTTCTATCCTCGACTGTCAGCAAAATCTGAATAATCTCATCAGTATTTTAGTCGACATCGAACCCACTACTAATCATAACCATTGATTATTCTAACTGCCAATTATTCATCTTTTGAAAGTGAAGTGAGTCAATCAAAGAGATTCACCGCTAAAGTGGTTAACGAGTTGGGCGATTCAACATTCATTTTACTCAAGTATAAGTTAATGCGAAAAAACCCAATAGAAAAAAAAATTAACAATTCAACAGCATTAATATTTAATACACGGATTATTTTTCACAGATACAAATCCCTGTACTGTTTTTTTATCAGACTAAGGTTACAACACATTTCTATTCAAAATAGGCAATTCAGATTGATTGTTAATCACACTAGTTAGACAAGATTATTTTGCAAGCAACAAATAAAGAATTAATAAGCTTTGTTTTAATTGATAGATAAAAAAAAGAAATTTTACATGATAAAAAGGGCGGTAGTACACTGACATTAATAGGCATAAATATTTCTGAGATGCAAGAAACAGTCTACGAAAGAGTGAATATACAGCTGACAGACAGACAGTAAGTCCTACAAAATCATAAATAATGAGTAATGTTTGTGAAGCAAAACTGATTTGCTTAAAAAGTAAATGTAACTTCTTAAATGAAACCTACTGAATGTCCCACCCCCCCTTGTAACATAACAATTACATATTATTCAAACATATAGATAACATATGTAAACACAAACAGAAGTACACTGAAACTACATTCAAAGTTGAATTTTTTCTAATACGAAAATCGTGAAATTAATTTTTTCATCTTATATCTAAACACATGATAAATAAAAACTTATTGTTCTTGATTTGTTCAAGTCACCTTCTGAGTAAGATCACTCTCTTTTGGATCAACTAGAGTTATCAAGACAATGATTGCATCCAGTAGTACATCAGAAATAAACAACTACAAATACACCATTGTACAGTCAAATCATACCAGAGTAGTTACTTGATAGTAACAATTAACAGTCTCTCAGCAGAATAATGTGAAGTTAATAATTGTAACAATATCTGGAACTTCAAACAACTTTCAACTAAAACCAAAATCAGGATTTTCAATACAAATGTCAAGACAGTTCTACTGTATGGAGCGGAAACATGGAGAACTACCAAAGCCATCATCCAGAAGATACAAGTGCTTATTAACAGCTGTCTACGCAAAATACTTCGTATTCGTTGGCCAGACACCATTAGCAACAACGAACTGTGGGAGAAAACAAACCAGATTGCAGTAGAGGAGGAAATCAGCAAGAAGCGGTGGAGTTGGTGGATAGGACACACACTAAGAAAAGCACCTAACTGCGTCACGAGGCAAGCCCTCACATGGAACCCTCAAGGCAAAAGGAAAAGAGGAAGGCCAAAGAACACACTACGCCGAGAAATAGAGAAAGATATGAGAGGATTGAACAAACATTGGACAGAACTGGAGAGGGAAACCCAGGACATAGTTGGTTGGAGAAAACTGGCGGGCGGCCTATGCTCCATTGGGGGTAACAGGCGTAAGTAAGTAAGTAATAATTGTAACGTATAATTCACTATTGGAAATACAGTTTATTAAACTTGAAAGATAACCACTTCAACATTTTCTATGATTATTATAAAATTAGTTTTGTAAAGTAGATTAGTTTACAACTGAAATTTATTCTCATTAATAATAGTTCATGGATGATTGAAATGTGACAAGACACAAGGACGTTAATAAAAAAATATACTGTAAACTATTTTCACATAATAAGGTTTTTAATTTTTTTTTTAAAAAAAAGCTGTTTTAAGGAAAACAGAATATATATTGATCAATGAATATCAACTAGAAAATTAAGTCTACAAAAGTACGGTGATTTTCTGCAGTTGCATTTCAATCAAATCTAATGTTTAAAATCTGACGAAAATGGTGGCTACCATAATAATAGAAGAAATAAGTCAAGATGAGAGAATGACAAACGCAATGGATGAAAATAGTATAAAATTATTATTGATGAGTATAAAGGCGTAGAAAATATAACCTACATTGTAGTGAATACATCAAATGTATTAGTAATCATTAAATGACATTTTACAAATTAACATTATTAACCTATGAAGAGTAGACTAATATTAACCTGTACTAAGAGTAAATCAATAACAATGGCACATTTTATTACCATTATTACTATCGCTAGCAAAGACTAGTATTTAGTGATCTAATAAAAAATATATGATATTTCTGTATCGTGATTACACCTACACTTGAAATACTGATTGGTTGATTTTTGGGTCACTGACACAAGAATAACATCGTAATGTTCAATTATAGGAATTTACTACTCCTAAATGCCCTGGTACGGCCGAAAAAGGGAAGAGTCCGCCCTTTCTCCAAATGCTCTCATATAGTCACTGCCAGGGTAGTTCTAATCATTACCTTTTCGTGACGACAGATTTGGAACACCTTGATTCCAAGTCATCAGATGAAATGGTCTTCAGGATCCCAATGGAGTAGATGGCGTAAGATTCTGTTATTGGTCACCAGCTACCATGGGACTGCATCGCTTCAAGTTCTTACACTACCTTGGGGATCGGTAATATGAAAGGTTTGGATGCCTTTTCATTCAACGGATTACAACACAGTGACTAAGTGGTAACCGAGTTACACCATCACTAGATCGGGTACTCGAACGGTACATCACACGGTGGCTAGATCACGTTGAATCGGACACACAATTCATACAGAACCAGAGCAAAGCAAGCAATATACGATAATTTGTCCAACACAATTACAAGCAGTTACATACAGTGAGTCAGGAGTATAAACCAATAAGAAGAAATGAAATCACGTGTTTAATAGCCAACAATCTGTGCCTGTCTGTCCACGCTCGATGACCAATCACATTTTCCTTTCATTATGGTATGTCAATTAGACTTTTTTTAGTCGAAAACTCGTGATGAAACACCCTGAGAAAACCGCCTACTTCAGTTTGAGCATTCGGGCAGTATTCGAACTCACTCATAAATTCAATGATTTGTACTGCACATTAATAAGCAGGTGTCCTTTTGTGTACCAATGTTTGTGTTTAAATAAAATAAATAATCTACAATTCAGGGACTTGATCAGATTCAGTCATAAATGATAATATTTTTGATGTTTTATATAATCTCGTTGGCTAGTAAGAGTTACATCGTAATTTAATGAAAAAAAATATATTAGGACAAATACAATTCGTTTGTTTGATAATATAATCCAGTGAAATAAATCAATTGAAAAAAATGAATTAATTAATTAATTTGCAATCATTCATAAATACTAAAAATTACTAGCCTAATTTTTTTGATAAACTTATAAATTTACACATTAATTTTAATGACTGTAATTAAATAAATTAGGCCCGCTGAACTAAACAAAATGAATACCATAAATAGTACAATCGAGAAAGCATGTTATATTTAGTAAGCAGTCAATGATTTAGCGAAAATGGTTAGCTGTGAATTATTAAGTAAAATACTAGTTAAAAAACACGTTAATATTGCGTTAGTCATTAAACATTGACTGTGCTATATAGATCTTAGGAAAAAACTAATTCCGATCCAGTTATATTAAAGTTGTAGTTCAATATAAAAGTGTTAGACGACTGTTCGTTAGCAATGTGAAAATAGCATTGTTTGAAGGTGGTGTAACAATTCAATTTAATTTGAGCATGAATAGGTTATTATAGAAAATGAGATTTACGTCAAACTATTGCATGCCCCACACATCGATTGAACTTACTACCAAAGATGGACAAGTACGCCATCTTGTATGTTCCTCTAAATTATTATCAGAGGTAACATATATTTTATCCAAACTTTCAGAATCATAATAATTTTGTATTGGGTCAGATCGATGTTTTAAATTCTCTACATTTATATGTTGTTGTGGTTGAGTAGCGGCGAATCGTTCTAATGGTGTAGTTCGTAGACGAGTATCACGAAGTAATTGATGATTTGTTTCATTGTTCATATCTTCAATTTCGACATCATTATAATAATTACAACCAATTGCTAACTAGGAAATTGAATTTAAGGACAAATCAAATGATAATCAATCACTACTATACCAAAAAAATAACTAATGAGTACTCAAAATATCTTTTTTCATCAATAGTCATAGTGTTGAACCGGAAATGTTTACAGCTTGTAGAATGCAAATTTTTGGATGATCTCTAAATTGACCTTGGGAATCTATTATCATGTATTCATTATAGAGTTATGGGGAGTAATGAATCAATCATTGTTAGATCACCATCAGAAACTTTGATGGATGCGCACTGATGAAGAGTCCCAAACTAGGACGAAACGGATGTCCATTGCTTTTAGGTTTCTAATGATGGTCTAATAATAATTAGTTCATGATTATTATCATTGATTAGGACGATGAATAAAGATCACGAGTTAAGATTTTCATAACGGACAGCCATTGTACAGCACTGGTGTGTTGTCAGTCAGTTACAACGTAGAACATCGTACATAAGTTCAGGTTGCCATACTCCATCAGCACAGAGAAGCAACTGTCAGTTCAAATCCCATAGTGGTACAGGTAGTAGAAGAATTAGCTGTAATGCAGATGGTTAGGGTTCGAAGATATGACTAGGTAAGTATAATTGAGTGAGATAACTGTAGAAAGAGAAAAATTGAGGTGATGAGGAATTTAGAAGTTTAGAATTTGAGAGAACAATGAATGAATGAATGCAGCTGCGTAATTGAAAACGGATTTGAGCCATGTGATTCAAGGTTTCTAACCATCGATCTCTATCATCTCGCTGGCCCCAACCAGGTAGTCGACACCTACCGACACGACTTAGTACACTTGTCAGTGACGTCATGGAATTCTGCCATGTTTTGGTCTGGCCGCCCCTAGCTTTCTTCCAACCTATTCCTACATTGCGAAACATAGCTCGAAGAGGTAGTCGATGATTGGACATACGTAACGTAACACATGTCTCAACCAACTCAAATGATGAAGTTTCAATGCTTCATCTATTGATCTACCATCCTTACCTAGTACTCGTTTCCTAACGACAGCATTGCTTACTCGGTTGTCCCACGATATACGAGCAATGCTTCTAAGATATCTATGATCGAAAACCAGTAACCTACGAACATCTACTCTTAACGGCCATATCTCGCATCCAAAGCAAATCGACTTTTCTGTATCCGCACTGAGATTTCGTCAGTCACCAGGCTATCAGCACTGATGAGACTCTTGGGATAAGTGAAGCGCTCTTATCTCGGCGTGTAGTTCTACATAGATGAATGAACTTAGCACAGAATCCCAAGAAATGCTATCTAAAATCTGATTTTTTATGTCCATTACATTTTCGCCCTAAAACTGTCTTTTACTTACTGACATATCTGAAACTAGTAAATCTTTAAAAGAGATAATATCTCTTTATATATGTAACTCAATATCCATAAACATATAATCGTTGGTAATAAAATATCTTTACTAGTAAACTAGCAAAGTAAAATTAAATAAGTAGTATGGAACTACCAATGATTATTGATTAGTTAGCTAAACTTGTAGATTAACATGTCACAACAACAATATCACAAGATAAGCAAAATATACTCAAATGTTTTTTTGTTTTTTTCAAATTGAACTCAATATTAAGTAATAATTAAAATCAACTGTAGATAGCAATGAACAACTACTACTATGAGGCAAGTTTAGTTGATGATTGATGGTTTAATAGTACCAGTGAAATATTGTTGTATTGTTGTAGAATAGATAAAATGAAACAGTGCATACAACTGTTACAACAAAATCATAGTCGAAAGCAAATGTGTACAACAATTCTTCCACACACAAAAAAAATACATCCACACACACACAATTTATCTATATTTTATTGAATCATTTTATTAGCTAACAAACTAATTAATTAATTAATTAATTAATTAACCCTAATTTGAACCAACAGAACTGTAATCATGTTCAACTCGGTTTATTATCAATATATACATGTATGGATACAGTTAATAAATATGTAACGAGACCAGCAGGACTAACAGTCAAAATGATAAAGGATGAATTTATAGTAATACTAACAAAATTATTGACAATTTAATAGCAGTTCTAACAATCATAGTAATCATATTTTTTTTTTGTAGAATTCATTATGAAGTAAACTGGCGGCGGCTACGCCGACAGTATTTCATATTGTTTGATCATCATTTCGTCATGAAAGACAAAGAAACAACTATAGAAACGCTTATTTATTAATAGGTTTGCGGAAAAAAG
>OX103974.1:33754122-33802619 GCA_944470395.2 Schistosoma turkestanicum
TTAACACAACTGCTGAAATATAAACATTTATTATTGTACTTAATTCTGACAACAATTGTTATATTGTACTCCTCCAGTTTATCTGTACTAAAGACTAACTCTCGAGCGCCAAGCGATTTATTCCCATTTTCCTCCTGTGTGGACGTTTTCTGTTTGTACGCCCTCTTGCCTTGATATTATTTCTATATCACGAGGCCAGTATCAAAATATACTTCTTCCTCTAGAATCTAGTTCTTATTCGATTCTCAGAGATCGTGGAGTAACATTTGCTATCCCGCGAAGCAGTATATCGTAGGAATCGCTATAGATCTAATAGTGGTCGTGACAAAAACCTCAATACTATGTTACTCAGACAGAACATAGCAGAAGTTGGATGTTTTGGAACCTCAAGAACTTTTTCAAATCTCTTACACTGAGGCAAATTCCGAATATAACTTATTTAGTGACCAGGCGTTTATTCGAAATGTGAAAGCAATGATTTAATGATTGCTGAATTTATTTATATACATTAAAGATAAAAAAAGCCTTCTTTACAATAATAGCGATAGGAGTGTCCAAGAGCTAAAAAACTGGGTACTGCACGCTGTTGCGTCTGCCGTGTATTTCAATAACGTCCAAGTTGATGGATCTACCACATCTTTAAAAAAGAAAACTTGTGAATGACTCCAGCGAACGCCACATGAAATGCATTAATATGGACAAAATCAACGAATTCATGAACTCTCAGTGCCTGACAACGTAGCTTTCCGTAACACTCTTGCAATCGAAGAACCCGAACCCAGACAAACCTGGAGTTTAGAATAAAGGTGTTCGAAGATTTATTTTATAGATGATCAACATTTCGAAAAAAAATGTTCTAATCTGGCTGTGTTGTATATCATCACTGATTGTATTTGTAATGGAATAGTGTTTATCAGTATGTTTTCACAGTGTGATAGAACTGTGGCAGCAGGTCATTATACTGCTCCACAACTGCTCATCACGATGAAGTTATCAAGGCTTCACTGAATAGAGCATTCGTAGTCAGAAGTTGCGAATCGCATAAAAAATCGTAAAAGATTGAAATAAATAATAGAAATTGGTGTAAAGTCGACAATCATTGTCGTCATTGTGAGCCTGAAGAAATCAATCAACACCGATCTAACCGTGCATGCTAACACTCAAAGGTTGATAAAAATGACCCGATAAGAATATGAATATAGGCCCAGTAAGATTTTTATTTTTCGTATACAGCCAAGCCTTGGAAAGACCTGGCTAGTGTTATAGGGTGAAACGAATCGCTTACGTCGACATATCTCATCTACACAATGCACCATAAACAATACCCAAGTGTAGACTACCAGCTGGAGTAATATGGGTTGATTCTGTCTGGAATTATTTTGTTTTTTAAGTTCAGAGTGAAGCTACCTTGATTTAGGAACACTTAAAACAACTCCATCCATGAATATCTGGCCAACTTACAGCAATTGTAATACGTAATCACCGCTGCATATGAAGTCAAGGTCGCATAGGTTACAAAACAGGCCTCTCTGAAAAGACTTTTATTTCTTCTGAGTAGCTTGTATGTTATCATTTACAAGGCTAAAATAGACCATATTTTGTCCCAAATATTTTTAAAGTGAATGAGAATTCTATTTATGCAGCCAGAAAGTGAATATGAGATGGTGTATAAGTTAAAATACAAACATACTTGCATCATGTTGGTACTAGTGCTGATTACCATTTTAAATGTAGCCTAATGCTTAGTGAAATTCAAGAGCATTCTATCGCCAAAACTGCTGTTCACGGTGAGCAGTTTCCAAGCCCACTCATAAATTCAGTAGTTTAAGTGGCGTATAAATATTCAGGTGTCCATTTGTACTAATGTTTGTGTTTAAATAAAATCAATAGGTAACCTCTATAACTTAGCAGCATTTCCTGATTTAACTGCCCGCCAAAGATCGGCGTTCTACTGTACTTCTACTAGAGATGTTTTATTTCAGCCTTTATTATCTAAGCAAACAATCCAATCTAATTCATACAAGAAGAGAAGGATCTGTTGTGTAGTTTTTGAGATCGAGGAGACCTAGTTGCAAATATTTCTCACACCACACTTTTTTTCACTTAACTTTTAGTGACTGGAATTTGACGTTAATGTATGGTTCTAAGAAGCTTTTCTCTCCTGGGTTGTTTCGACCCATGTAATGAGGTTGTTCGAGTTAAAGATGCATTAGGACATTGGAGAACGTTCTACGTGCGGGATAAGTTAGATACTGGGTATGTTTATAAAGTCTCTCTATGCTGGGAGCTTTTAGTGGATTTAGCCGAATAGACCTCATTTTTGACAAAACATCTAAAAGATCATTCGCCCTAAAACGTATCTCATGTCACTCAAAGGATGATGAAAATAAGGCGTTAAAAGAAGCTAATTTTCAAATGAATCTCCCTGATCATCCCAACTTGCTTCCTTGTATAGCGAGTGGCCTGCAACATGTCTCTAGGCATGAGCAAGGAGCTATATCAGAAGTTCTTTTAGTATTATCTTATAGCAAGGTTTGTTCTAATCTATGTCATGTGAAGTATTACAGCGAGGTACATTGCAAAGGGAAATTGATCATAGATCTGCATGTAACACTGTATTTCCTCCTTACATTATAAAGACCATCATGATCGGTATTTGTGAAGGCCTTATCGCCCTCCTTTCCCTTGATATCCCAATGTCTCACCGGTAAAACGCTTGTATTTTGAGACGTTTTTCTCTATAGCGATATAAAACCTGGAAATATACTTTTATTTGAAGACATGAGACCAGTCTTGATGGATTTCGGTTCTGTTACTCCTGCCATTCTTCGTATTGAGAACAATAGAGATGCAGAAAAATGGAAGGTAAAATTTTCGTTGTTACATGCTGCTTTTCAAGGAGTTTGCTGAGGAAAACTGTTCACTAACTTACCGGGCTCCAGAGTTGTTTAACCCAATAACTCAGGAAACCATAACCGAGAGAGCTGATGTTTGGGTAAGCACTTTCTTACGCCTGAATACTTAATTTAGTCACTAGGATGTCTGTTTTATGCCTTGATTTTCTCCAAATCCCCAATGGATTTCGTTCATGCTCGGGGTGACAGCGTTGCTCTTGCTGCTTGTTCAGCTAATATACCCTTTCCAGTAAATTCATGTTCAAAGTAAGTGTTTTTTAGTTGTGAAAATATACTAAGTATGTAATTTTAAGCTTTATTTTAAAGAATGATTTTTTAACCCGATCTTAGCATTAAAAATTGTTAGATTAGAAATATAAATGAATAATATCTTTTTGTTCATAATTTTCCATCTTATTTAGCAGGTTTCCTTCTGATTACTTTCGACCGTCTAATATCAAAATGTTGTACACTCGATGTCGTGTCAGTTAAATTAGTGAATAAGTTGAAGCTCGATCGGTAGAATTCGATTTACACTTAAAGATAGGTCTCTGTTCAATGGTTAATCAATAAAAATTAAGCGCAGACTTTCATGTTTAATCCTAGGTCATCAGCTAACGTTTGGTATTTAAAAGTGATTCAATGCAATTTTAACGTTGTTACCGTCATGTAATGTTACTACTTAATGAAAAATTCATTTTTATCATTCAATATTGCAGTGTCCCATCAGAGTTAATAAAATTATTGAAACCAATGCTGGCATCTGATCCTCAAGACCGACCCCCGATTACTCAGATTTTGCAATCCTTCAAAAACATTCCAGAAGAAATCATGAATCCTAGTGATCGAAGTGCAACAACCTGTTCACTGTAATTTGAATTGTGTTCGACGAAGCCCCATGTGAAATTCATTCGTAAAACATTCATTTCCCTACTCTCTATACTGTCTATGAAATACTGACAAGTCTTTCTAATTTTCTGTTTTATGTACTTCTTAATATTCTGCATAATATTTCGTAACACTCCCAAACAGTTTGTTTTTTATTCTGAAATGAAATGCTACTGAATATTTTACAAATAAATTTTTTAGTACAAGTGCTGTCAATTCATAGTTATCTACCTATATGAGATCTTCATTCAAGTCCAAGAGATAGTTTACATCAGGATTGAAATTATTTATTCTGATAAGTACTAAAAAACCTGTTTAAGTAATACGTCTAAATATTAGTATCTACCTCGTGCCGAAATGGTACTGGGCAACACAAAAACCTTAGGAAACCCTACTAAATTTCTAACGTGGTATGACAACTTGAACTGATGATCGTACGTACCAAGTTCTACGTATCAACTGACTGACAAAGTCACAGGGTTAGGTGCCTCCCTACCTTCTCCAGTTAAGGACGCCACTTAGCATCAGTAGTCCTCCCAGAGTCTAGTAAATAACTAAATAAGATAGACCACTGTTTTCCACTTGGAGGGGACTTTGACTTTCAATCGGGTAATTTCTTAGTGTTGCCCGTCATTGAGGTGTATACCATAACAACTACACAAACCTCTTCAAGGCTCATTACTAGAGCTCCACTGGTTTTGCTAAGCAGTCACTTTGACAAAGTATCTAAACTATTCATAGCCTAGCTACAGATCTTAAACGTAGAACTCAGTGAGATTAGACATATTTACTGACATTCAATATTAGGAGTATTTGTTGACTCAATAAATCGTCTACTAAGTGGAAGGTGAAGGTCGATTTCGAGAAATCCTGCAGCAACAGCTTCTGGGGGAGTATCTTTTCTCCAACAATAAAGCTGTAGGACATTTCGATAATTATCTGGTCAAGACATTGTTATACGGTAACCAGGTCTAATAAACGGTGTAATGAGAAGGGCCACCTGCCATTTAGTGGTATCATTACAAATGAAAAAACCAACCATTTACTAACCAAATACATCTATTTATATGAATATTTTGTTACGAACACACTAAAAATTATACAATTACTTGGTTCAGTCAGTCTGTTACAACGTAGAACTACGTACATGAGTACATAAGTTAAGGTTGCCATACCACACTAGCACAGAGACGAAACTGTCAATTCAAATCCCATAGCGGTAGAGATAGAAGTATTAGCGGTAATGGAGAAGATTAGGGTTCAAAGCAACTATTAATGAAGTATAGTTCAGTGAAATGAATTTAGAAACAGGGAGATGGAGGTGATGACGAATTCAGAAGATTAGAATTTGAGAGAATACAAAAAGTGAATGCACTTGTGCCACTGCAAACGATTTTGAGCCACGTCGTTCAAGGTCTCTAACCACTGGTAACTTTCGTCTCGCGGACCCCAACCAGGTAGTCTACATCTACCAACATGACTCAGTCCACTTGTCAGGGACTTCATGGATTTCTGCCATGTTTTAGTCTGGCCGCCCCTAGCTTTCTTCCAACCTATTCCTACACTGCAAAACATAGCTCGTCGCGGCAGTCGGGCATACGTAACACATGTCGCAACCACCTCAACTGATGAAGTTTCACCACTTCATCTATTGACCTGCCATCCTTACCTAGCACCCCTTTCCTAACTACAGCATTGCTTACTCGGTTGTCCCACGATATACGAGCAATGCTTCTTAAACATCTATGATCGAATACTAGTAACCTACGAAAGTCCCCTACTCTTAAAGGCCATGTTTCGCATCCATATAGGAGAACTGAGCGAACTGCTGCGCGGTACACTCGTCCTTTGGTTAGTAAGCAGATGTCTCGCCTGCACCATAGGTGACGCAGGTTGGCAAAAGCCAACCGAGACTTCTGTATCCTTGTGAGATATCGTCGGTCACCAGGCCATCAGCACTGATGAGATTCCCCAGATAAGTGAGGTGGTCTACACGTTCGACTACTTCACTACCTATCACTAGTTCAGGTGCCGATGCAACCCAATCCTGAAGCAACATTTTGCATTTCGAGGGGGAAATCCGCATCCCGAACATGCTCGCATTTATGCTTACGGTAGTCAGAAGACTGCATTTTGTCAGCGTCTTCACCGAATAGAACTATGTCATCGGCATACTCTAGGCCAGTAAGCGATTTTCCTGGTAGAAAGTCGACTCCTGAAAATTCAGACGAGGATAAGGTTGCATCTGTCAGCATGTCTCTGACACCAGTGGTGTTCGAGTAGAGAGCTTGTATGAGGTTAATGTACTTATTTGGTACACCTTTCAATGACAGACACTGCCACAGAACCTCACGATCCACTGAGTCAAATGCCGCCTTAAGGTCCAAGGAAACAACTATTGTAGGACGCCTAAATGTGTGTCTGTGTTCCAGGATCTGCCTTAGTGTAAAAATGTGGTCTATACAGCCACGTCCGGGTCGAAAACCACCCTAGTTTTCTCTAGTCTGCTCTTCATGAGTTTTCGTCAAGCGTCGAAGTATTATTGAGGCCAATATTTTAGATACTATATTAGTTAGACTTATTCCTCTGTGATTGTCACAAGAAGACTTTTGTCCTTTCTTATAGATTGGGATAATTAGCGACTGAGACCAGTCGGATGGGATTATGTCCAGTTCCCAGATTCTACCTAAGATTTCAGTCAATCTATCTGCTAAAACTGGACCACCATCCTTAAATATCTTAGGGATAAGCCTATCAGGACCTGCTGCTCTCTCTCGCTTCAGACTTCCTATAGCCTTTTCAACTTCATAACGGTTCGGAGGGCTTACGTCGACTTGACTGGAGATCGTCAGTAACCGAAGTGCGGCTGGAGGCCAGTTGAACTGATCCCTCAAGTGTTCTGCCCATCGATCCAGTCTCCTATATTGAGAATAAATAATATTCCCATCATTTTCCGAAATAGTCTCACTCACATCTGGGTTGCTAATACCAGTTTCCTTGATAAGTCTAAATAGTTGCCTACTGTTGCCGATCACCGCTGCCTTTTCTATCGCTTTTGCCACCCACCACTGTTCTCGGTCGTTGATAGATAGCCTGCGCCTAAGCTGACTTCGTTCTTCATCATGTTCACAGCCAGGTGGGATGAGTTTTCGAGCATCTATCAGTTCGGTGGATGCTACAGAGATCCACGGCTTCATTCTAGCCTTATGGTTTACCATACTAGCAGATATCACTGCTGTTTCCACAGCCTTCTTGATATCATTCCAACCTGCCTCCGGATTGGAACCGCTTATATGGTGCCTAACTCCCTTTCTACATGGTCGCCTAACTGTCTTTCTAGTTCCTCCTGAAATATTTTCTTAGCTTGATTATCATCAAGTAAAGCCCTAAGATGCTTTCTTACGGTGTCTTTCCTACGTCCAGTAAGCCTCAAACAGATACGAGCTTGCACAAGGGCATGATCTGAATCTAAACATGTGCCCCAGAACGGGCGACAGTCTTCTATTGAACCCCTCCATTGGTGGCTGATGGCGGTGTGATCTAGTTGCGTCCAACGTTGAGACGACTTCGGGGGTCGCCAGGTCAAAAAATGTTTTTCCTTATGCTTAAAATTAGTGTTTGCTAGAAATAGTTGGTTATCTGAGCACAGTTGCAACAGACGGTCGCCATTGTCTGTTCTCTGAGCTGTTGCCCTATTAGACACAATGTCCGTACATTAAATGCTCCAATATTCAGTCTAGAACGGGATTTCAGGAGGCCAGGAATAACTTTTCGTGGACTCGCATCGTTTGCAGAAGAGGTGCAGGGAGATAAAGGAATGTGAGAAGAGTTAGTCGCGGATATAAGAGAGGTATTAGGGGGTGTAGGAAGGATTTGATTTTGACTAATTTGGTTTCGTGTGCTGTTACAGGTATGACGGCGGTTGTCACTTCCCGGCTGCCCACACCGTGGAAGGTTGTTTCTTGAGGGACCTGCAAAAGGAAGGTAGATTAGTGTTGGTCCTAGAGACCTGGGTGCGTGACCGCAGAGTCCTAAGGGAAAACTGCTTAAGGCCGGTCACGCACGGCCATTTTATGAAGGGTTTTTTGAGTCTTAGCTCAGCTCTTGAAAGCCCTAAGTGGGCACCCTTACCCAAGGAGACGGAAATCCGTGAGGTAGGGTGAGGTGTGACATTTTTTTATGGTCGACCTTTTCTGACCATTCCTTCATTGTGAGAAGGCAGCAGTATCGCTGCAAATGCTGGTTGTCCGAAGGAAACACATTACTACTGTCACACCCCTCTACAGCCAGCAGTACGACTTCGCCCTTAGACCTTGAGTAGCTGCTTTTAGTCTCATCATTCTCCAACCGACCTGCCTGGCATGGTAGAACCTTCAGGAACATATGTTCCAGCCAATATAGCTTGGTTGGGTCATCACGATAGGCAAGCCCGACCACCATATCAAGCTAGCTGCTTCGGTCAGGCTAGGTGTCATTAAACAACAAAGTTAAAAAAATTACTAGATTCCTTAGATATACTACACTTATGATTTATAACAGAAAATTGTTTTATGTAAAAAATAAATATGTATTTGATATATTCGTTGTACAAAATTAAAAATAATTATTGAAATTATCAAAATAAAAAAAAATTCAACCCTTTATACAAAAATAATCATATCATATCATGTATAGAAGAAACGAAAGACATGCTGTGCTAAAATATGAAAAAAAAAACAAAATATTATTACTATTACTACTACTACCACTAGAAGTAGTAGTAGTATACTTTGGAGATAAGTAAAAAAACACAAAGTATATGCCCTCATGTTCAAAAAAATAAGCAGAGGTAAATTTCTGCACAGACAAAATGTTCACTTTTAAGGTAATATATAAGTTAGTTAATATAAAACACACAGAAAATGGTTGCATGAAAGACAATCTTCATTTTTTCATATAAAGAAAATTAATGATATATTTGTTGAGAATAATAAAACAAAAAACAGAGAACCTTTAATTAATTTTTTTGAAAAAAATAAAATAAAATAACTAGTCTAAATTATTCTGTCACACACTAAACCGTCATTACAAAAAAAATACATTGATTAATTATTCTATTGCTTCATTTATATCGTTTCATTAATCGTAAATGTATATAAGCTATACACAAAGCTATAATTGCAATCACTAATATACCCAATTCATTGAACCATATTGACCATTTTGATTGATATTCAATTGCTTGTGATTCTAAATATTGTACACCGGTAATACTAAATAAAAGCGATAATTAAATAGTAAAAAATATGAGTATTATCTGAATTGATGAAGATTATTTACTGTTAAGAAAGTGTATACAAGCAGTAGAAAATCTCATTGAATTTTTAATGATAATGTTCAATTTAATTTGAAGAAATATATATATATATATATATATATAGATAGTTAACATCCTAACTCATTTTTCGAAATATTCAGTTGTTATTGACTTCTTCTTTTTATACTAGAACAAAATGGTCGTTCAAGTTTTCAATGGTGATCTAGCTAGGATTAGTTCACAATTTCAATTGTGAAAATGTTATAATCTACACAAATCCCTTATACTAATACTGATTAGTATGTGGTTTTACCTGTGTTATTGAATTTCGGTCTGGGTATTTTGAAATTTTTTTCTTCATATTTTAGCACAGCATGTCTTTCGTTTCTTCTATATATGATATGATATGATTATTTTTGTATAAAGGGTTGAATTTTTTTTATTTTGATAATTTCAATAATTACTTTTAATTTTGTACAACGAATCTATTAAATACATATTTATTTTTTACATAAAACAATTTCTGTTGTAAATCTAAGGAATCTAGTAATTTTTTAACTTTGTTGTTTAATGACACCTACCCGACCGAAGCTGCTAGCTTGATGTGGTGGTCGGGCTTGCCTATCGTGATAACCAAACCAAGCTATATTGGCTGGAACATATGTTCCTGTAAGTTCTATCATGCCAGGCAGATCGATTGGAGAATGATGAGACTAAAAGCAGCTACTCAAGGTCTAAGGGCGAAGTCGTACTGCAGGCTGTAGAGGGGTGTGACAGCAGTAATGTGTTTCCTTTTGAAATTGTGTTGCATAAAAGTATAGCTTAGAGCAGATCTTTAATCTTATTATGTTGTTTTATCGGTTAAACAATCATATGACAATACAGTAAGCTGTATGATAGATTGACAGACATTTTGTTTGAATTGTAGGTGAGACATGTCAGAAGATTGTCCATTGTTAAGAAGATATGATCAGTACACTGATGTTACCCACTCATCACTCAATCAGTTAGTCATTTACAACGTAGGACTTCATAAATGAGTACATAAGTTCATATGTTGCCATACCATGTCAATACAGAGACGTAACTATCAGTTCAAATCACATTGTGGTAGAGAAAGTAGAAGTATTAGCAGTATTTTACAAGATTAAATTACGAAGATATGATTCGAAAAGTATAATTCAATGAGATAAATTTAGAAAGTTAAAGACAGAGATAGTGAGGAATTCAGAAGGTTAGAATTTCAGAGGAGTCCCAATTTAAATGAAACGCACGTCTTGGATTTGATTGCTGGTCACAATCCATCTATATTTAATATGATTATTCAAACTATATGCCAAAAATAATCAGAACTTATGACAGAAGAATATTTACCTAAACAAATAAGAGACAGACAGACAGATACAACGCAGAACTTCGTACATAAGTACATCAGTTCAGGTTGCCCTACCACATTAGCACAGAGACGTAACTGTCAGTTCAAATCCAAGAGTGATAGCGATAGTAGAATTATTAGCAGCAATGCAGAAGATTAGGGTTCGAAGATATGATTCGAGAAGTATAATTCAGTGAGATAAATTTGTAAGGAGAAAGATAGAGATTATGAGGGATTCAGAAGGTTAGAATTAGAGAGAACACAAAGAGTGGATTCACCTGCGCCATTGCAAACGATTTTGAACCATGTCGTTCAAGGTCGCCAACCACTGGTGACTTTCGTCTCGCGGATCCCAACCAGGTAGCCTACATCTACAAACATGACCCAGTCCACTTGTCAGTGACTTCATGGATTTGTGCCATGTTTTTGTTTGGCCGCCACTAACTTTCTTCCACCCTACTCTTGCACCACAAAACATAGATCGACGAGGCAGTCGGTGGTTAGGCATTCGTAACACATGTCCCAACCAACCTCATTTGGTCTGCCACCCTTATCTACTACTCGTTTCCTAACTATAGCATTGCTTACTCGGTTGTCCCAGAATATACGAGCAATCATCCGAAGACATCAATAAATGAATACTAACAAACTAAGAATGCCCTTTACTCTCATCGGTCATGTTTTGCATCCATATAGTAGGACGGAGCGAACTGCTGCACAGAACACTTATCCTTTGGTAAGTAAACGCATATCTCACCTGACGTTACTGAAGTTGATGCAACTTTCAACTTATTTGTTAAAAAAATATGATCCATGAAAAAAAAAATAAGCAAATAAAACAGAATTAATTACCAAATAGATTCGAAATTTGAAATTTCGCCAATTCCTGTTTGATAATATTCCATATTTTTTTGTTCATTTATAAATAATGATGATGATGATGATGATGATGTTAGATTTGTTATATCAGATAGTGTAGTTGTATGAGGACAAAATGTCATATTATATAGTTCATTTATTGTTAATATATTTATAGCATAACGTAAAATTGAAATATAACGAATTAATTGAAGCCATTTCCACAAAGTTGTAATATTTACTAAATAACCACTTGTTATCTATAAAAAAAAGTAAATTTATTAAAGAAAGAATGAAAAAATGAGTAGAACAAGAAAAAATAAACAGCATCAAATGTGAACTTTATGTAATAATAATAATGTGATATGAATATCAATCACAATAGTGAAATAATAATTTAATAAGTAATATTCTAAGTACAAAATACTAAACTAACTATTTAAAAAAAAATAGAAAATGATGAGAAATAAATGAGTAGTAGATGAATTTTTTTTGTGATACACAAACTTAGATTAATAATAAGTAAATAATGAAAAGATGAATTCATTGATTAGCATCAATGAATCGATCCAGTGTTCATCAGGTTGAACCTGTTTAGAAGATATCAATTTGAATAATGATAAAGAATGTGTTGTAAATAGACTGTAAAGTGAATATGTTTAGTATAAACTATAAAATAAAAGAGATGAATCACAATATTCTTAAACCAAGGACACAAACAGATATAACATGATGATGTTACAACCGACTTCAACATGATAAAGACTAAGAAACTACAACTAGTATGGACTTACAAAGAACGATGCAGTGAAATGAATAAAGAATATATATTTATATATATAGATATATGTTTGCGTTAGTCAGACTAAACAGAGTTAGTATTATTACGATTGACAGCTTTACCATGTCAATTGATATGCTTGAACTATTACGAATTCACCTTAGTCGGTAAACGATAGCGAGGATCGATAATCCGGCGACATGACAGGCTATTTTAATCCGAGGGTCCCAGGAAACCCACTAAGTAGAAGCAGAAAACTTGATATAGAGTAGAAAGTGTATTCGACAAACACCTAGGAAGTAGGCGGTACGAGTCCAGAAGAGGGTAAGGATGCCAGGATCAAGGATCCGGATCAAAAAACGTTACAGAAAGTGCAGATTTATACAGTCAGATCGAATAGGAAACAACATTTGAAGTATGGGACATTGATAGTTAGGACGACCAATAGGAACTGACGAATAGAACTAGACTAACAAAATAATTCTCTTAGGATATTTGATGAATAATATCCTAACAAATATAACCGAAGAAGCGCCTGTTCAGCAGTAATCGGTGCTGCGTCAATGACTGAAAGATTCATATCAGTCTATTGCGTAAATTATACTACACAAGTAACTTTCTTTTTTAACAGAGAATCTACTCAATTTACTTGATGTAATGAAAGGATAGTTTCTATCATATGCTAATCTAAAGCAATTATTTGGCGCAAGTGATCCTTAAGAAACAAAACAACCCTATAGCTCTTATAGATTATAAATATGTAGCGACATATAAAGGCCACTCAACGATCTAATTTACTGTGTAGAGCTTCATATAATATACCAAAATCTGAAAATATAGTGGCATTTAGTAAGCTGACATGATTACTAGGAATTTACAGGCGATGAATCTTGAGGTTTACGCATTAGAGAATCAGGAGACGAAAGACAGATTCGAATCTGTTAGCCTTGAATAAGTGTGACAATTTGAATGAACAAAAGATAGAGGACATGACTAAATTAAACGAGCGAGCACATAGCTGATGGGCTATAAACTCGACGAGCAGCAGGTTTTACTTCAAAATCACGTTACGTACACATTCGTTATCGATGACACCAGCTTTTTTGAGTAGCGATACTATAAGTAACTACAAGCGATTACAATGTTTTCAAATTTTGCTGAAGCATAGATGTTTTTATTTCGAATTTATTCAGTAGTATATACACAGGTGACAAATTTAAAAATAATGCCATTTAGTTCTTTGCTGATAGAGAGACGAAATTCAGTAATAAGATTTTATAAAGTTCTGTTCGATCAGTAAAAATGACATCTAATTTTTTAAAATGATGATAGATCGATTCAAACTGGACATTAACATTGTTAGATGTTGGCTTGATGGTAAAGAGGTTAAGCGTTTGCGCGCAAGCCCAGATGTCTTGGTTTCAATTCCCACTTGCAGGGTCGTGAATGCGTACTGTTGAAAAGTCTCATACTAGAACGAACCACCATTGATTGGTAGTCGTCTAGCACTGATTAGTTCAATGAAGCTCAACAATCTTCACAACCCTATACTAACAACAAAAACTTTATTCAATACTATACATTTCTTTACACCAGTGGATCCTAAGGAATAATTGTTTATTATTACAACAGAATTCTTTTCAACACGTACTCAAACATCTTTTCTAAGTACTTTTGAATAGTCAGTAAGCATGAACATCCAACTACAGGGTATTTCTTAAAAATCATATTAGTTGTTACAGCTACTTTATTCTGTATAATTAGGTGGATATGTTCAGAGCTCTTCTTTTTTTCAAAAGATAAACATTAAAGCAAGTATCTCAACAGATACAATGTTTCTGTTTGAATTCGAGAGTATTGACCATTTCAAACATTTACAAGCGTTCTACAATAATAACACACATTTAAAATAAAAAGATTATTTACAACAAATGTACAGTTGGCAAAATAAGCGGTTTAAACATATTGAGCATCCTATCAAATCCCAATGTACTTCTTCTCAAGTGATATTGGTTACATTCTTTATTGGTGAGATCATGTATCCATTTCGAAAATAGTTTCGAAAAGTTTATAGTTATCAATAATTAGTATATGTATATTTTATAAGGATAAAAATAAATATTATCAGTGATGATCAATTAATTATTGATTGAAATCATGAATCAGTCAGTGTGAAACCATCAACAGAAACCTGGTAGCATTGGATGGCCGTTTCGTTTTAGTATGGAACTTATCAGTAGTACGCATTCACGACCCCACGGTTAACCTCTAGACCAATGAGCTAGCCCAAATTCTCGTGAGAAGCCGTGACCAGTTGGGTGTGAGGTAGTTTACTTATTGAAGACAATGGATGAAGTCACGCCATACCGCAGATTAATTGAAGTTGGACATTAACACCGTTCGATGCCGACCCAGTGGTCAAGAGGTTAAGCGTTTGCGTTTGATACCGAAGGTTCTGAGTTCGGTTCTTGTGTACAAGGGTTATGAATAAGCACTGCTGATAGACCCCATACTAGGGACGAAATTGCTGTCCAGTGCTTCCAGTTTTCTAACGACAGTGTAACATTATTGATCGACCCATGAGACTCATCAAAATCCACAACCCTATAATTATAATAATTATTAAAGTTCTTTCTCTTATAATCACAAGAACTAAAACTTCTTCGTTCAAAAAAACATTTAAAATGAAGGCGAAAAAAAACCCCAGTTTATATTAATAATTTACCACATGAGGACAAAAAAAAAAAGAAATTAAAAAATTTCACAACATACCATCATTAAAACAAATAACATTGATAATAATATTGATCCAATTCGTTGATCTTTAACCATGGCACTGATAGCAAATGTTATCGCTGAAGCAGAAAATGTCAGCAATGCAATTGTTAATTGCCATAATAAAAATGCATATAATTCATAGCGTAGACCAGTTAGATAATATGTTATAGATAAACATAAAAAAGCTGGTATCATTTTGGTCGGTAATACATCAGTTAAAATTTTAGATATAAAATATGCTGAAATTCTATAAAATCCAGTAGATGTTTCATGTCTAATTATTTGGAAGAAAAAAAACAAAGAATTATTCATAAATATGATATGAAATAATCGGTTCATTTATTTAGATGGTTGTTGAAATGTGAATTTGAATTAAGTTAATTTTTAAAGAGATCACATTTCTGGTTGTTATAATTGTTTAGCCTAGGATGAAGCCGTGGATCTCAGTAGCATCCATCGAACTGATTGATGCTCAAAAACTCATCCCCGTCTAAACGCAAAATGTTGCTTCAAGATTGGGTTGCATCGGCACCTGAACTAGTGATAGGTATTGAGGTAGTCGAACGTGTAAACCGCTTCACTTATCTGGGGAGTCTCATCAGTGCTGATGTCCTGATGACTAACAATATCGCAGCACGGATACAGAATGCTCGACTGGCTTTTGCCAACCTGCGTCACCTATGGCGTAGGCGAGATATCCGTTCGCTAACCAAAGGACGAGTGTACTGTGCAGCAGTTCGCTCTGTCCTACTATACGGATGAGAAACATGGCCGTTAAGAGTAGAGGTTCTTAGGTTATTAGTATTCGATCAAAGATGTCTTAGAAGCATTGCTCGTATATCGTGGGACAACCGAGTAAGCAATGCTGTCGTTAGGAAACGAGTACTAGGTAAGGATGGTAGATCAATAGATGAAGTAATGAAACTTCATCAGTTGAGGTGGTTTGGACATGTGTTACGTATGGCTAACCACCGACTGCCCCGACGAGCAATGTTTTGTGGAGTAAGAGTAGATTGGAAGAAAGCTAGGGGCAGCCAGACCAAAACATGACAGAAATCCATGAAATCACTGACAAGTGGATTGAGTCATGTTGGTAGATATAGGCTACCTGGTTGGGGTCCGCGAGACGAAAGTCACCAATGGTTAGAGACCTTGAACGACATGGCTCAAAATCGTTCGCAATAGCGCAGGTGCATCCACTCTTTGTGCGCTTTTTAATTCTAACCTTCTGAATTCCTCATCATCTCTATCTTACTCCTTCTAAATTTATCTCACTGAATTATACTTCTCGAATCATATCTTCCCTCCCTAATCTTCTTCATTACTGCTAATACTTCTATTATTGCTATCACTCTTGGATTTGAACTGACAGTTACGTCTCTGTCTGGATGTGGTATGGCAACCTGAACTGATGTACTTATGTACGATGTTCTGCGTTGTATGTCTGTCTGTCTCTTAATTGTTTAGGTAAATATTCTTCTGTCATAAGTTCTAATTCTTTTTGGCCTATAGTTTGAATAATCATATTAAATACAGATGGATTGTGACCAGCAATCAAATCCAGGACGTGCGCTACGTTAAATTTGGGACTCGTCAGATGGATGTAACTGCATATCAAAGTTAGTGTTCATTCCGAAAATCAAACCCAGTGCCATCCACACTGACGAGTCTTAAATCGGACAAAATGTGTGTCCTGAATTCCACTACTGGCCACTATCCACTTTTGCTTAGAACGCTTGTGACTTAATTGCCATATTAAGCCAATCCACATACGATGGACATATGTCAAAAAAGACTGATCAACTGCAGTTTTGAACATCATCACGAAGATTGAAAAATTCAACACAAATGAATCTTATTGGACAATTTAATGTTCTTATTAAACCAATCAGAATAAATTATCCGATCATTTTTAATGCCAAATCGAATAGTCTGGAATAGCATTAAATCATAAGGTGCACTAAACAACTTGGTGTAAATTGAAATCAAGTTATTTTAAAGGTAGAGTTGCTTTCATTGTTGAATATATGTATGTGCGGTTTTGTTAGGATATACATCCGATATCCTAAGAGAACTATTGGTCAATTCCTATTGGTTAGTTCCTACTGGTCAATTTTATGGTCATCCTAGATATCAATGTCACGTGCTCCAATGTTGTTTCTTATTAGTTATCCTGACTATCAATGTCGCTTCAAATGTTGCTTCCTATAGGTCGTCTTAACTGTCAATGTCACAGACTTCGACGCTGTTTCCTAGTCTACCAAAATATATAAATATGCATTATCTGTAACGGTTTATGACCAGGACCCATTCCCAGATCCCTAGTCCGAGATCCTGATTATCTTCTGGATTTGGAGCTCGTACTTTCTGGATGCTTGTAGAATACAGGTTCTACTCCACATTCAAGTCTTCTTATTTTCACTCAATATGGCGGTTGAAATAAACGGATTTGAGTAGCATGTCGTGTCGCCGGATCCTCGGTCCTCGCTCTCGTTTTCCAACTAGGTAAACTTGCAATAGTTCAAGTATACCATGTTGACGTGTTCACGTGCTGGCGCAACAGGTATCGAGCATTTTCGGGATATAATAATTATTATTGTTAATAATACTAATGATAGTTAATATTAAACAACTCACTGAGATAAACTTACATAAAAATTGAACGATCTTTTAAAAATATCTCCAACAATGTTCCACTAATAAATAATAAATGTAAACAAGTGAGAAAAAATAAACCCATACGATTCTGAATACCAGATTCATGCCGTTTATTTAAGTTTAAAAAGATAATGCCTAAAAATAAGGCAATTACAAGTTGTATAACAAAATGAGCTAATATTGTTCTGCCTGATCTATAGAGAAAAAACAAAATACAAAACAAAGAATGAATAAAATTAGTAGAATTTCCAATGATAAAACAAACAGAAAGATTGTCAGACAGACAGACAGATACAACGCAGAACTTCGTACGTACGTACATCAGTTCACATTGCCATACCACATCAGCACAGAGACGCAACTGTCAGTTCAAATCACATAGTGTTGGCGGTAGTAGAAAGATTCTAAAATTAATCTTTTAATTTTATGTCATTTGCGAAAATACACATATTGAATCAACGAAAAGCAATGAAACTAAACTGTAAAGAGTGGAACGGTACCGGTTAGTAGTAGTATTATCGTGTTTTACGCTTAAAATGTAGTTTATACCCAAGGACTGACTGCTTCGACGAGCTATGTTTTGTGGTGTATGAGTAGGTTGGAAGGAAGGTAGAAGCAGTCAAATCAAACCATGGAAGAAAACCACGAAGTCACGGACAACTTGAGTCATGTTGGTAGATGTAGACTACCTGGTTGGGCTCCGCGAGACGATAGTAACCGGTGGTTAGAGATATTCAATGACATGGTTCAAAACCATTTGCAATGACACAGGTGCATCCACTCTTTGTGTTCTCTCAAATCCTAATCTTCTGGATTCGTCAACACCTCTATCTTTTTGTTCCTAAAGTTATCTCACTGAATTATACTTCTCGAATCATATATTCGAACCCTAATCTTCTCTATTACTGCTAATACATCTACTATCGCTGCCACTATGGGATTTGAACTGACAGTTGCGTCTCTGTGCTAATGTGGTATGGCAATCTGAACTGATGTTTGTACATACGAAGTTGTTCAGTTCAAAAGTCAACTCGTGTAATCATATAGGTTACTTATCTAGCCATACACACAATCTAAATGGGCGAAAATAATGTTATGAGTGAAAGACACATTTGTACATATTTATTTATTTTTACCACGTTTCACATCTCAATAAACTTATGTTATCCTACCTATTAAAATCAACATCAGAAAACTTAATTTGATTGTTAAACGTTATGTGTTCCTTGATAAATTTTGATGTTGATTATTATTATTACCCTGAAGAAGTCCAGACAAGATAGTTGGCCAAAATGTTGGCATTATTTAAGATTTCAATCGCTGAGATAACGTTAGTATCTTTAAGTATCTTCAATGAATAATAAGTTAGTTAAACTGTCTTTGATGCACTGATGCTTATTTGATCGGTACAATGAGAAATGAGACATTGTCGTGTAACAGTAGACAAGTTCAAACTAGTCACAATCAAATTCTTCCTAACTGAAACATTGTCGATAGAGTTAGCAAAAACCAAACAAACAAAACAAACATAGATAAGATCAATCGACAACAACAAAAGCAAACTTTGAATAAACATGGTAATTACCTTTTCATACTTAAATATGATCGCCAATTCAGTGTCAGTAATTGTTGACAGAATGTAGTTGGGCATCGTTGATAATTGGATAATTGTTTATTGCATTTACAAGAATAATAGCTAATTAATTTTTGACTTTTTACAATTTTACTATTATTATTATTATTACTATTATTATCAACATTATTCTCTTGTGTAGAATAAGATTTATCCAGTTGAAAATCAGTTGTTTGTTTAAATGTTGCTAATTGATTTTCATTGGTCAAATAATTGACATTGGAACAATGAATAACATCGTCATCGTCATCACCATCATCATCATTAGCAGCAGCAACAGCAGGATGATTAATGTCAGTTATATTGGAAGATCGACTCAATGCCCATAATTCATCAAATTTTTCAATATCTTTATTGATTGTTAATAAATAGTTCCCGGGTTGTATGAATTCACAATCATATCTAAGGCAATAAATGAAATGCGGCAAAATAAAAGAAGAATAAGAAGGAACTACACATGTGGTTAGACTAATTTTTTTTGGAATATGCTGAATTTATTGCACATATTTGATGTGGAAATATTCATTGATAAAAAACGTTGTTTAAAGAGAATTATTATTATTATTATGAATATATAGTGCCTCCACATATATTCCAGTTCGCTTACATCTAACTTGGTTAAGCCCTTTCGATTAATTTATTTAACCAAGCCATTATTTGTATTGCAACAATTTATATGTACCATTCGTTCTTATTATTATCGTCTGGTTTGTATGAGCTCACATGACATGTCCCAATTGTCATTTGACCTTGTCAATCATTCGTCGCTTTTATTCATGTGTGTGCCTATTCCGCTTGTAGCATTGTCTGTCTTATATTTGTCTGACTATATATTCTTAGTCATGCTCTATCTCTTTGAATTGGCTCAACAGCCTTCTCCAACGCGCTTCGCCTATTCATTCACTCCCTTCGCCCATTCATTCGCACTGTAATCCTAGAAGTTGGCTAAACAGCCTCTTGCAATTCACGTCGCTTCATCCCTTTTATTTACTGCTTATCCGCTTCGCTTTGTGGTGTGTCCCAAATAGACGTATTCAGCACTACGAGTTCACCTTCTGATTTATAAACCGTCGGAGGCTAGTTAGTAACGATTGTCTAGACGAGCTAATTACCGAGCTTAAGAACACGCAGTAAATCGACACACTACAAGTGGTGATCCCGCCGTCAAAATTGGCCACCACAAATATATATGAGTAGTTAGTTAGTGAATGACAGATCGAGAATTTTTGTTTTACTAGAGTTCCACAAACAGTATTTACGAATTTTTATGTTTAAAGTCAAAATTATGCATTGCAAAAATTTAGTCTTTTGACTAAGAGTTTCTCATAATCTGATCAATAATATATAAAGAATTTATTCTTTATTCCAATTGGAATGGAATGAGAATACATAGTGAAGGAGCTAGTGCAACAGAATGACGTAAGCTGAATGTCTTACGATGAACGTGAAGCAAAATAAAAACCCCGTTAGTAGTGAAATCTTGTGGTCAAATTAATAAAGAAGTGAGTATTTACTTAAAGACTATTGTGTCAAACCGTATCAGAGGACAGCCTCTATTCCAACCGTAATCACATGGGCTTCATACCAAACTCACTTTGTTAAAAAACAATAGGTAACGTTCTTGTTAGCATGCAGATTAGAGGTCATTCCGATAACAATATCTGATAAATCATACACTCAACTTGTTTCAAGCCATTTTTTTTAAACAGAAGCCAAGGAATGGTCTAAATGAATAGATTTGCGGTTTTTAATGAAAGTATAAATGTAATGTTTAGTTCTTATTGAACAGGAAATATTAGCTTTCTCTCTTCAAGTGCATATATATATATACCCATGTAAATGGACAGGTATACACATACTTCTCTGAATTCAGAGCTTAGACCACACAAGAATTTGATATGTTTCGAATAGAGGGATTTGCTTTTAACCCATGATGTATATCTTTCGAATAATCCTTTTCGATACTATACTATTGAATAAACGAGTGACTAACTGAACTCAGTAGCTCAGTAGTACATAACGTGATGGAGTTTAAGGCGCCAAGTACTGAGTCCGAACTGAACACCAACTCTGGCATGCAGGTACATCCAGGCTGACGAGTCTCAGGTAGGACAAAATGCACGTCCTGGATCACATTGTTAGCTACTATTCGCCTCTGCTATTTATTAATGGTTTACCAAATTAGCCTATGTAATCTTATACTATATATAGGGGGTTCCGATGAATCGAAAAAAATCAATAACACTTGTCACTCAATAGTATTCATCACATATCTTTCTGGTTTGAAACGATCTATATTCAACCTATTAGTCCCCAGCTAGAATCACTCTTCAACTATCTAGTTTACAGGTAGTCCCACTGTGGTGCGAGCTACTTATAAGTATTATATGACGTGAGTGTCAACGTAATGTCTGGCAGCAGAAGATGGGGGAAGATCAAGAAAGGAAGAGTTAGAACACAATGGAATTTGTATGAAACGCATGAATAGTGACAATCGATTGATGTTTGGCAACAGGAACAGTCCAGTTCCATAGGATGAACTGATATTTTGCAAATGAACAATTTACGATATGGTTTTCCGATTTTACTGAGTAACTCTGTAATTTTCGTTAAATACAATTCGTTTGCCCCACCTGTGTTCTCTTTCACTACACCACTAGTGTTGTTATACCTTATATGATATATAAACATATTCACAGTATTCAAAATAGACAAAATATCATTACTGTTCACTTTGTTTTTTGGATTTCTGTCGCTTATAATCAATACATCTGGCGGCTACTGTCGTTGTATTGTATTTTTGTTTTTCACTTGATTTCTTCCGTTTTGATTTACATGATTTATTCTTGTTAAATGTTTTACTAAATTCTGCTAGAAATATTTTACATCTGAAAGGATAAAAAAATAAATACACAGGAGAAATTTGCATTACGGGGTTGTGAAGATTGTTAAGTTACACATTTTTGAAACCATGAATCGATCAATGTTAGACCACCATTAGAAACCTGGAAGCACTGGACGGCCGTTTCGTCCTGGGCGTTCGCGCACAATACCGAAGGTCCTGGGTTCGAATCCTGTGGGGTGCAGGAGTCGTGGATGCGCACTGCTGAGGAGTCCCATACCAGGACGAAACGGCCGTCCAGTGCTTCCAGGTTTCTAATGGTGGTCTAACACAGGAGAAATACATGATAATAAAAATTAAATCTAAGGTTGATATATAATGACTTTGTTAAATTGCTTAATAGTCGGTTACGCTAAGCGCACCAAAGTATGACTTTGATGACAAATTCAATTTGAAATGGTTTGTATTATTCTGTTGTTGATATTTTGACTGAAATTAGATCAGTCTTTGTTGACGTATGGGCTTCCATTGTGGATTGTCTCAAAATAGCCACTATGATATGATGCAAGTTTATGTAGAAAAGATAGCATGTGGCTAGCAGTGGAATCTGGGACGCGTGTTTCGTCCTATTTAGAAGCAGTCAGCTGCACCGCAAAATAGGTGTTCACTTCGAGACTCGAACCAAGTATCAATTGCTAGAAAACATGTAGCAAACATCTATTCTAGACTACTGAACATAAACGATAATTATATTGCTGTAATTACATGCAACTCTGATAAGTTTGAAGATTGAACAGGATGTAAATAACTTTTTTTCGAGATTGTTTACAATTAACAATGATTAATTGATCAACTTGAAATACATAGATAGCATACTTCATTCAATGTGTAAAGTGTTCTGTATGGCTCATACAGCATATGATTATAGGGTTGAAACGTTTACAGTGGTTAGTAATACCTTAGTGCATTATTTTCTTTCTCATTTAATAACGTATACTTATTCGGAGTGTGCTTTGATATGCTATAGGTAGTGTTGTATAAACAGTGTTGTAACTTTAGTACATGAAGTCATTAGATACCGTGGTACGACTGAGAGTGGGGAGAAACCGCTCTCTCTCTCTCTCTTCATATGCTCTCATATAGATACATGAATATAATCACTGCAAAGAAGTCTTACACATTGCCTTCTCGTGGCACAATTATTGTTTATGAAATTCAGAGGATGAAAAGCGAACGTCCAGTGCTTAAACCAGAAGAGTGGGTACGGAGGATCCACCTAGGAGTTGAAATGTATGATACCAAACCAAACATGGGATCCGGGATCCTCAGGAAGCAGATGAAGTATGAATCTATGATCGGTCATCGGTTACCGTAGGAATGCATCTCTCAATGCTGTTCCATTGCCTTGTGGATTAGGCCTGTAGATCAAAGGCTTCAGTGACCGACTGAGAATATAACCTACTTTTCATTGGGAATCCGAATAGGATTCCAATCCATATAGAAACTGAATGATTTGTGTAGCGTATTAATATTTAAGTGCACCTTTGTAACAGTAAATGTATGTTTGAATATATATATAAATAAAAGTTTTAGGTACATAGCAGCAAGTTTCCTTCTCAAGTGAACAGGTTGTGCTGAGAATGTGGTTATTGTCATGAAATATGACACAAACTGAGAATTCACAACGATAAACCTCATATAGCCCTCCTTACAGAACAGCTAACAAATATACCAAGTAGATGATATTCATGATTACACAACACACAACATATTCAAATTGTATCATTTTTAATTAACATACTAATAAGCATATCAATAAATTAGTTCTGTAAGAATTTGCTATAGTGAATTTTTTTAAACAACCATTTCTGAAACCACTTTTACGTGTTATTAAACACATTCAGAAACATATTTCACATTCATCTTAGTGTTCTATTATTAAAACGTACTAATTATTATTCTCTAACGAAAGTAAAAAAGGCTGAACATTGCATAGTTTTTCAAGAGGCTTCACACACAACATTATTTTAATTAAAACCTGTTCATTAAAAGTATGATGAATGTGAAGGTCACTTTGCTATGATTGGTTAGTGCCTCCTTATCGACTTTTTTTGGCTTAAAAAAAAACATAGATGTGTTACATAGATCCTAATGTTAAAAGTACAAAAAATGTATACATACATATATTAAATTAAAAAATAAAATTTGCCAAAGTAATTTATGTTCAAACGATATATTTTAAACTTTCTAGGTTGATTTAATTAATTGTATGAGATGATTTTAAGAGGAATAACTACTCAATGAAAGATGCACTGATATGTTTAAGAAATCCGTAATGTTAACAATTTTCAAACAGTATGTTGAGTGCAAATATATGAACTTGGACGTTATGGTAGAACATAATTCAGTTTTAGTTTGGAATAGACAACAGGCTGGATGACCTGTGTTAGTCCTAGCAATTTTTATTGATCAGTTGATTCAACTTTCCCTTGAATGTGTCGACAGATGGGACATCAAACTCATGTTGAGGTGTAATGAGAGTTCCATTCATTGATGATTCGATAGGAAAGTCAATAGTCAGCTGATAAGTAATTTGTTCTGGGCTTGTGTACGGTATGGTTTATGAAATAATATTTTGATGAAACGTTTCTGCACCAAACTAATTATTCACAACTCTGATTTTATTCGTGGCCGGCTAACACAAAATGTAAAGTTCAATTTGTACGAAAGATTTCTTGATAGAGACTCAAAAAGAATTAGACTTTTTTTAATATTCAATAGATTTAGAAGAATTAAAAATGGTCAAGTGTCACAGGGTGACTGGAAGAAATTAGTTTTTAGGTTATTTACTTTACACATTTTTGAAACCGTGAATCGATCAATGTTAGACCAACATTAGAAACATGGAAGCACTGAACGGCCGTTTCGTCCTGGCATGGGACTCCTCAGCAGTGCGTATCCATGACTCCTGCACCCCGCGGGATTCGAAACCGGGACCTTCGGTATTGTATGCGAACGCCTAACCATCGGACCACTGAGCCGGTATCTAACGGTGTTAATGTCTAACTTGATCAATTCACAGAGTTGCGCAACTTCATATACAGTCTTCGGTAGTAGTTACTGTCTACACCCGAACAGGTTGAACTTGACTGGTCTCACGTCTTCCCACTAGAACTCGGAGAAGATTCCTCACGAAGCTAGTCACTAGTGAGCACAGGTAATTTGCATTACGGCGTTGTGAAGATTGTTATCATGATCATGGTTTCAAAAATGTGTAACTTAACAACAATCTTCACAATGCTATTTAGTTTTACAATCAATTTAAACTTGATTGTTAATTACACACAAAGTATTGGATATATATAGTAGAATCCTTTTGAACAGAATTTTCTATTCAAAAAAATAACATAAAAAACTCTTCAGCTAAAAAAGTCAATGATCATGAAAATTGAAATATGAACGTTGTAAAATCAATTCAAACTAGTAGTGACAAATTCATTCCATTTCACAATGTATGTCTTTTTCTAATTTAACTTTTTTTTTTCAAATTACGTTGTATGATATTTTTTTAGAATTATTTCTTTTGAATAGTTTCTAGTATATATATATATATATATATATATATATATATATATATATATATATATATATATATTGACCTTTCATTGAATATGAATTAAAGTGTTGTCAATCAGTTAACTCTAATAACATTTGCATATTAATTAATTCTTGTTCTATAGAATATAAATAAGGATAATGAAGGTACACAGAAAGACTCAAATCACTATAGAATGTTTGTGTTTATATACATAAAGGTTAAGTTGACAAAATTGTTAATTATTTAGCTTAAGAGATAGTTTATTTAATTAGAATTTAAAAAACAAAAAAAAGAAAGAAAATGAGCTTATGACATTTTTTTAAAAAAAATTATTGTATTAAAGATTCTCTATTGTGAAAATTAGAACAACACAGATATAAGCGAACAACATTATTGTTTTCGATTAGATCGTCATCAAGCTTTATACTCTCTAATATACATGAATATTTATATGTGTGAAAATGTTAAACTAATCAAGGCAATTTGAGTGATAGTCACAATGAAATGAAAAAATGCAAAAGTACAAGTGGATAGCAGGCAGATAACTGAACAGATAGTAGTAGGAAAATTTATAAAATATGATAGCTAAAGTAGGTCAGTAGGTCAGTATGAATTGAATTCAAATAATCATCAAAAAGCAACATAAACATTACGTAATAAGCAGATGTGTAAAAATAATAAAATTAAAATCAATAAAACTATATATAGTGTCAATCGTTAGTTATGTCATATCCGGCCACGGAAGAGATAGGGGTGTCACGAATTTCTTCTGAACACATAAATTAGGGTTGAATGTATGTATTCCTATGGCTTCTGCAATGTGTAGGAGACGGGATCGAACTCCGTTAGGAAATAATGGAGGTATACGATAGATCACACGTAAAGATCTAGATTTATCTACAATGTGACCACTATCTACCAGGTGTGCTAAGATAGAACTGCGTATTGTTTTTGACTGACTCTTTGTAAACCATGCTGGGAGATGTCCACTCATTCGTTGTGTAAGTTGCCTGGAAGTACGCCCGATATAGCTATCTCCACAGGAGCAGCTGAATTTGTAAATGCACATAGAGGAGGCCAACTCAGGTAACTTATCCTTCGTTTGGGTAGACATCGCTGGTCGACTGGAGAAAGTCAATGCAAGTTTGGCAGCGTTGAATGTTCTACTAATTACTCTTATTAATCTGTCCTGCAGAGTATCGCAGGCCACATCCCCGTTGAATTGTAGCTTCATAAACAAAGGCTTCTTTCGGGCAGTCGAAACCACCGACTTCTTTTTTACGGCAGACATATACTTCTTTATGAATGCGCTGGGATAACCAATCTCGGTTAGTGAGCCGTTGATGAATTCCAGCTCCTGACTTACAGTATCCATTGAACAAATCATATTTATTCTGTTAGTGAGGCATCTAACCAAATTCCTTTTGTAGCGGATAGGTGTAAAACTACAAAAGTGAGTGTATTGGCAAGCACTGGGATTTTTTCTATATACGCTTCTACTTAGTGAACCATCACTACGTCTACTTAGTGTGATGTAAAAATTATTTTGTAAATGATAACAAAAATATAATATTTGTAATATTCCGATGAATAGTGAGTGAATAAAGTAACTGTAACATTAGAAGGGAGATGACCAAAATATGCGTTAAGATAACATAATCTATATATATTATAAACTTACTGTTTCCATAGTGTAGATTGTAGCCAACAGGATATAAGTCTACGACGAATCATTTCACGGACGCTTTTATGAATGTTGTTATTTGCATCTGAATCTATAATGATTTAAAGAATACAATAAATATTGAATAATGAGTCTTACATATCTTTCACCTGGATCTAACATCCCCAACAAGTAGTATGAGAATATTCAAAAAGGCGTTGAGGAATGAACACTATTCACTGTAAATGCGATTAAAAGGTTTTCATTTCATATAGTTAGCAACCGAAGACATTGAAACTCACAATGAATAATATTATAGCTAATTTTAAGTTAACATTTTAAATTTTCAAAATGCACAATTCGCATAAATCGTACACGAAGGACAGCTAACAGACTCCTTTGAGGTGAAGACCGGTGTCAGGCAAGGTTGCTTACTCTTACCTTTTCTCTTTCTCCTGGTGATCGACTGAATTATGAGGACGTCGACGTCTGGAGGGAAGCACGGTAACAAACTGGACAGTTAGGACGCAGCTGGACGATCTGGACTTCGCAGATGACCTGGATCTTCTATCGCACACGCAACAACAAATGCAAGAGAAGACGACCAGTGTAGCAGCAGCCTCTGCAGCAGTAGGTCTCAACATACATAAAGGAAAAAGCAAAATTCTCCCATGCAACACAACATGCACCAACCAAATCACTCTTGATGGAGATGCCTTGGAGGACGTTAACACCTTTACATATCTGGGCAGCATCATCGACAACCAAGGTGGATCCGATGCAGATGTGAGGGCACGGATTCGCAAAGCAAGGGTTGCATTTCTACAGTTGAAAAATATCTGGAACTCCAAACAGCTGTCAACCAAAACCAAAATCAGGATTCTCAATACAAATGTGAAGACAGTTCTACTGTATGGAGCGGAAACATGGAGAACTACCAAAGCCATCATCCAGAAAATACAAGTGTTTATTAACAGCTGTCTACGCAAAATACTTCGTATTCGTTGGCCAGACACCATCAGCAACACCGAACTGTGGGGGAGAACAAACCAGATTCCAGTGGAGGAGAAAATCAGGAAGAAGCGGTGAAAGTGGATAAGACACGCACTACGAAAAGCACCTAACTGCGTCACGAGACAAGCCCTCACATGGAACCCTCAAGGCAAAAGGAAAAGAGGAAGGCCAAAGAATACATTACGCCGAGAAATAGAGAAAGATATGAGGGGAATGAACAAACATTGGACAGAACTGGAGAGAGAAGCCCAGGACAGAGTTGGTTGGAGAAAACTGGTGGGCGGCCTATGCTTCATTGGGCGTAACAGGCGTAAGTAAGTAAGTAAGTAAGTACAATTCGCATCTTCAATAGTTTGAATAATTTTATTACAACAATTAACAGATTGGATTTTAACAGAACACACACAAACTTATCATGATGTCTGTGTATATTTGAAATTTATCAGTTCCAGTCAATCAGTCCGCTACAATGTAAAATTTCATACGTACGTGTACATCACTTCAAGTTGCCATATCTCACATTATCACATAGAAATGGAATTGTCAATTTGAAGCCAATAGTAATCGAAGTATTAACGGTGATCAAAAACATTTGAGTTCGAAGAAGCTATTCAAGAAGTATATAATTCAGTGAAATAAATTTAAAAAGAGGTGAAAAGGTCATGAGGAATTCAGAAGATTAGAATTTTAGAGAAGGCAAAAAATAGATGCATCAGCGCCATTGTGAACGACTTTGAGCCATGTCATTCAGGGTCTCTAACCATCGGTTACTATTATCTCGCGGGACCCCAACCAGGTGGTAATTTACATCAGTTGGTCATTGAAAAAAGTTATTTGTGTGATTTTTAAAAAAATCTTGTAATAATATTAAGCAATCAAGATCATTTAAGTGAGATAATATGACAGGTCATATACTGTGCAATTTTTTTACATCTAATACAACTTTGTAAAATAGACAGGTAGATATTATCACCACCAAATGCAATATCTAGTATAAACTAGAAACCTTTAATCAAAAAAGTTTGGGTGAACTACTCTTTTAATAGTAATAAAATGAAAGCTCCAATTTAAGTATCCCCTCTAATCGTCAACTAACTGTGTAAATATAGTTAATCAGTTAAAATTCCTATAAAAGTTAAACTTTTGTTAACATTTAAAAACCAGGTACTACTGAAAAAAAAAACTGAATGAAGAAACTATGCAAGATATGCGCATCGATAGGTACAAAGAATCAGTACGTAAACGAAACACTAGAACAAATCACTTCCGTATCATCAATAGAACAGACATAATTAGCCTCTGACAAGCTTGTTATTGACAAGTTCAAGATTTTAAAAAAATTCTCTAAGTTTCACTAATGATATTTGAAAGAGATTTTTAACAATCACTTTTAATTAATAATAATAATAATTAATAATTTCATTGAAAAACTTGTGCATAGAAAAACATCATGCAAATGAAACAAATATTAATTTTGGGGCACAGTTTTGGAGGTCTAACTGTGGTCTAACAATGATTTTTTTGATGTTTTCAAATGTGTAAAAACGCAAACCTCCAAAAAACTCTGCCCCAAAATATCGTAACATTGCTCACTAGTGACTAGCTTCGTGAGGAAATTCTCGGAGTTCTAGTTGAGAAGACCTGACCAGTGGAGTTCAACCCTGTCGGGTGTAGGCAGTAACTACCAAAGACAAATGGGTGAGGTCGCGCAAAATCCCTAGATCCATCAGAGTTAGACATCAACGCCGTTGGATGCCGGCCCAGTGGTCCGATGGTAAGGCGTTCGCCTACAATGAAAAAAGTCCCGGGTTCGAATCCTGCGAGGAGCAGGAGTCGTGGATGCGCACTGCTGAGGAGTCCCATACTAGGACGAAACGGCCGTCCAGTGCTTCCAGGTTTCTAATGGTGGTCTAACAATGATTGATTGATGATTTCAAATGTGTAAAAATATTAATTTAGTACAAAAGATACGCCTATACAATAAATGTAATCAATACAAACAGCTTTTATTTGCAGAATGATTGAGTTTAGTGATTTTTTTTTTCTATTTTAATCATTCATCCAGTCACTTTCAACGTTGAACATCGCACATATGTAGATCAGTTCAGGTTACCATATCACATTAGCACAGAGATGCAACGGTCATTTCGAATTCCATAGTAGTAGATGTAGTAGTAGAAGTATTAACGGTAATGGAAGAAGATTAGAGTTCGAAGCTACTATTCAAGAAGTATAATTCAGTGAAATAAATTTAGAAACAGGGAGATAGAGGTGATGACGAATTCAGAAGATTAGGATTTGAGAGAATATAAAGAGTGGATGTACCTGCGTCATTACAAACGGTTTTGAGCCATGTCGTTTAAGGTCTCTAACCATCGGTTACTATGATCTCGCAGACGCCGACCAGGTAGTGTGAAATTACCAATATAACTTCATGGATTTCTACCATGGTTTGGTTTGGCCGCCCATAACTTTCTTCCAACCTACTCCTAAACTACAAAACAGCTCGTCGAGGCAGTCGGTTGCTGGGCATACGTCCCAACCACTTCAACTGATGAAGTTTCATTACTTCATCTATTGACCTGCCATCCTTACCTAGCACCCGTTTCCTAACAACAGCATTGATTACTCGATAGTCCCACGATAATCGAGGAATGCTTCGGAGACACCTATGATCGAAAAACAGTAACCTACGAATATCGTCGACTCTCACTGGTCATGTTTCACAGTCATAAGTAGGATGGAGCAAACTATTACGCAGTACACTTGTCCTTTTTATTTTAATAAATATATATATATAAACTGTATGTTCATATTACCTGAAATATTTATTTGTTGTACAACAGTCTCATTAACGTCGACTTCTCCATGTAAAATATCCATAAAGAAATCCGCTGGATTATTATGACCTTCAATGAAATAACCTTTTTATATTAAAAAAAAGAGGAGATATAAGTTATGATTAAATAGAATTTAATGATACCATATTATAAAACAATTTTTTATTTGTTGTTGGTTAGTTGGAACTCATTTAACAGCCGAATATATTTTGTATGCAAAGTAGTAATACCACTCTACCCAAATCGATATAGGTTGGATGAGATTTGAGCATGCCGACAAGTAGTTGGAAGTTGGATCCAAAAGCTAGTCTAAGTCTTTGTTTTAGCTTAGTGGAATACGATTTAGGATTCTCGAATTCTAAGTTGAGATAGGTATTTATCACTCTCCAGGTTATCATGTTTCTTCACCTATCATCTCGTGATGAAAATCATCGTTGAAATGTACAAAGGTCACTACAGAAACATTCAAACAAACTAACATGATTTTACTACAATGATGACTAGTCGTTATAGTTAAACCGGTCAACATTGAAATTTTGTCTTAAGTTCTAGCAGCCAGATAGTTTCACTTGTCGTCCTATACAAAACATGTGGCTCATCAATGAGTATACAATTTTATGCTTGGTTGTTAAGTTGCGTTATTATGATACGATGGTTGATCGGTGAATAAACACATCTGTATTTAAATAATATCTGTTTGAAATATAGATACCGTAGAGAATCGCTCCTGACTTTTGAACTCAAGGGCAGGATATAAAGGGGAGCTACAGAGTTGCAGACGAATAGGGGGACTTAACTGTTGATTCATAAGATAAATAATATAAATCAGATGTGTAACTGGCCGAGTTAGAGATACTAAGCTGCTATTAGAGTAAATAAAAAAGACAAAATTCAAAGTCATATTCTGATTAGTGATTTAGCATGAGGTTTCGATAAACGGGCACACAAGAAAACAAAAGCTAACCGCAACAACCTGTTGCACAACATAACATAAAAGACAGACAGACAGACAGATACAACGCAGAACTTCGTACATGAGTACATCAGTTCAGGTTGCCATACCACATTAGCACAGAGACGTAACTGTCAGTTCAAATCCAAGAGTGATAGCGATAGTAGAAGTATTAACAGTAATGGAGAAGATTAGGGAGCGAAGATATGATTCGAGAAGTATAATTCAGTGAGATAAATTTAGAAGGAGAAAGATAGAGATTATGAGGGATTCAGAAGGTTAGAATTAAAAAGCACACAAAGAGTGGATGCACCTGCTTCATGGCAAACGATTTTGAGCCATGTCGTTCAAGGTCTCTAACCATTGGTGACTTTCGTCTCGCGGACCCCAACCAGGTAGCCTATATCTACCAACATGACTCAGTCCACTTGTCAGTGATTTCATGGATTTGTGCCATGTTTTGGTCTGGCCGCCCCTAGCTTTCTTCCAACCTATTCCTACACTGCAAAACATAGCTTGTCGCGGCAGTCGGGCATACGTAACACATGTCCCAACCACCTCAACTGATGAAGTTTCATTACTTCATCTATTGATTTGTCATCCCTACCTAGAAAATAACATAAAAAACAATGAAAATCACTGCTAACGCTAATATAATAAACATTATGAATATTTAAACATAATTAAAAATATTTTTTCATCCTATTCTTACTACTGACCACAATTTTCAAAATGAACAATTGGTGTTTGACCACTTGGTCCATGATAAATCATTTGTCCATCAGAAATTATGGTAAGTCGATCAAATAAACGATAAATTGAATATTTTGGTTGATGAATTGTGAAAACAACTGTACGACCAGAGTCAGCTAAACTGAAAAACAAATTTTTGTAAACAAAAAAACATGGAATTCTCAGGTGAATAAATGTCCGAATCCAAGACAACACTTCAAAAAACGATCAAAGCAGTTTTTATGAGAGTGAATTACATGAAAATACAAAAATAATGTATTCACTAGATACTTAGCTATCAGTTGCACTGTAATTGTGACAATTGACGATACTAATCTACTGCCTAAACTGTTAGGTTCATCACTACGTACACTAGAAGCTATTTCGGGTTCACCTTAGTCGATAAACGTGAACGAGACAATTAATCAGCGTCCAGGTAGGCTTCTTTGATCCGAAAACGGTAAAACAGAAATCTTGATAAGCGTAGAAAGTATATTCTACAAACACCCAGCAATCACACAATACAATCAAGCACACAAATCTCGTTTATTTATACATCATAGAAACATCTTCCGGACAGTCACAAAAATAGCACACAGCAGCCAATCACAGCCGAAGATTTTCTTGGTGGGAAATGAAATCTCAACCCAAAATAAGAAATTTATCAAGCGAGTTCTGGGGATCTAACGCCCCCTACCTAAACCGAAATAGACGGTGCGGGATTTGAACTTGGAACATAATGGCTGGAAGTTGAACTTTTGACCATTAAACAAGCAATCAAAGTTTAACAAGATGTGACAGTTGTATATACATTTCACGCTAATGTTAGAACCTCCTGTTTATATTGATGAGTTTTTCACTAAACAATATATTATGAATTTGTAGTTGTGGATGATGTCATGTTAGTAAACTAGGAGGCGCTATAAAACATGAATAACATGATAGATGGGAATGAAAATCTGCATTTGGTAAATGACATCTATAGATAAAGTATGATCTGAAATCAATTACACAAAGATATGCTCGATTTTTGAGCACCACCATAAAAAAAATTATTTATAACCAGTAATTTAAATATCATATTCATAAACACTATGTACGAATAGTGTTACGCCTGCACGTAAACACGTCAACTTGATATACTTGAACTATTGCAAGTTTACCTAGTTGGAAAACGAGAGCGACGATCGAGGATCCGGCGACACGACATGCTACTCAAATCCGATTATTTCAACCCCCATATTGAGTGAAAATAAGAAGACTTGAATGTGGAGTAGAACCTGTATTCTACAAGCATCCAGAAAGTACGAGGTCCGAGTCCAGAAGACAATCAGGATCTCGGACTAGGCATCCGGGACCGGGTCCTGGTCATAAACCGTTACAGATAATGCATATTTATACATTTTGGTCGAATAGTAAACAGCGTCGAAGTCTGTGACATCGACAGTTAAGACGACCAATAGGAAGCGACATTGATAGTCAGGACAACCAATAAGAAACAACATTGGAGCACGTGACATTGATGGCTAGGACGACTATAAAATTGACTAGTAGGAATTAACCAATAGGAATAGACCAATAGTTCTCTTAGGATATTGGATGAATGTCCTAACAAATAGTTAAATTTTTTTCACGAAACCATTTTAAATGATTCGAATATCCTATCGAAATGATTTCATATCGTCATTTTCAAGGATAATCTACCTGTTCACGACTTACATATTCCCTTTAAAATAGTTCAGATAAAATGGTCACACAGTAATTAAGCAAGAACAATGAATGATGGATGATTAAATAAGCTTTAAATTATGAATGTAAGAAAATCCGAATTCCAAACGAGTAGTGGCATATACTAATCTCAGATATTTCAATAAACAACTACATATAAAGGTAACTTCATTCACCATAAATCATAGGAATGCGTCTTGTGTGACACTGATTTGTTATATTGTGAATCAAATCTTTGTTTAAAAGTAAAAAAACTTAAGGTAAATAAATTACAGACATTTTCTTCTAAGGATAAAAAAAAACAAGTAATCATATTTGCTTACCGTTTAAGTGTATGAATTATTGTTGTAGCAGTATATGAATCTAAACCGGTTGTAGGTTCATCCAAAAAAAGGACCAATGGATCATTCACTAATTCAATACCGATACATGTACGTTTACGTTCACCACCAGATATACCACCACAGGTAAATTGAGTACCAATCTGTAATTATTGATGTAATGGTTAAGATTTTTAATGATATTAGTAGTAAGTACAATGAATAATTTCAGTCATATAGATTAGGCTGTTCTGTAAGTTAACTTCAAATATATATATATATATATATATATACCTTCGAAGCATTGCTCGTATACGGTGGGACACCCGAGTGAGCAACGCTGTTATTAGGAATCGGGTGTTAGGTAACAATGGTAGATCAATCAATGAATTGCTGAAACTTCATCAGTTGAGGTGGTTGGGACATGTGTTGCGTATGCCCAACCACCGACTGCCTAGTCGAGCTTTGTTTTGTAGTGTAGGAATAGGTTGGAAGAAAGCTAGGGGCGGACAAACCAAAACATGGCAGAAATCCATGAAGTCATTGACAAGTGGACTGAGTCATGTCGGTAATTGTCGACTACCAGGTTGGGGTCCACGAGATGATAGTAATCGATGGTTAGAGACCTTGAATGTCATGGCTCAAAATCGTTCGCAATGGCGCCGGTGCATTTATTCTTTGTGTTCTCTCAAATCCTAATCTTCTGGATTCCTCAACCCCCTAGTTTGACTCTCTAGTCTTTTCTCACTGAATCATATTTCTTGAATAATATCTTCTCATTCTAACCTCTCCGATTACTTCTAATACCTTTACTACCTCTTCTACTATTGGATTTGAATTGACAATTACATCTCTGTGCTGATGTGGTATGGCAACATGAACTGATGTACTTATGTACAAAGTTCTACGTTGCATCTGACTGACTGATATATATATACCAAAGTATAAAGAAAATCATTTTTCTCCAAGATATCCTAGCGGAAATGTAAATATAACGGTTCTAGGTAACCTCTATACGATAGCTAGATAAGACTAAAATGTTAAACAGCTTCTAAATCTATTAGTTGTTGACTCATTTTGTATCAGGTGTAAAACATTAATAACTAGTTAGTATAACTACTGGTTAACCTAACTTATTATGATGTTAACACTGCGAAAACGCAAAGACTACGAAATTCATTAAAGCCATAACAAAGACTATTAACTTCAATTTAAAATGGTATAAATTGTTCTGTTGTTTATATTTTGATTGAAATTTGAACATTATCTTCGTCTGAATTTTCAGGAGTAGACCTTCTACCGGGAGGCTCACTTATTCACTAAGAATATGCCGATGACATAGTTCTACTTGGTGAAGACGATGACAAAACGCAGAGTCTTCTAACTACCCTAAGCAACAATGCAAGCATGTTCGAGATGCAGTTTCTCCCTCGGAATTTAAAATTTTACTTCAAGATTGGCTTGCGATGGCACCTGAACCAGTGATGCGTAGTCGAGCGTGTAGACCGCTTCACTTATCTCGGGGTTCTCATCAGTTGTTCTGATGGCCTGGTGACAGATGAAAATCAGTACGGACACAGAAAGCTCGACTGGCTTTGGCCAACTCGCGTCACCTATAGCGTAGGCAAGATATCCGTTTCCGAACCAAAGAGCGAGTCTACTGCGCAGCAGTTTGTTGCGTTCTAATTTATGGCTGTAAATTGTGACTAAATAATAAGAGCCGAAGATATTTGTATTTTGTTGGTTTTCGATCACCAGCGTGTATCCTGGCACAACCGAGTAAGCAATGCAGTTTTTAGAAAACGAGTACTAGGCAGGACGGCAAATCAATTGATAAAGTAGTAGTGAATCTTGATCAGTTGAGGTGGTTAGGACATGTGTTACGTATACACAACCACCGACTGCTTCATCGAGCGGTGTTTTATGATGTAGGAGCAGGGCGGCCAGAACAAAACATGGCAGACATCCATGAGGTCACTGACAAGTGTACTGAGTCATGTTGGTAGATATAGGCTATCTGTTTGGGTCCGCGAGACGAAAGTAACCGATGGTTAGAGACCTTGAACGACATGGCTCTAGGGTATACAACTTGAATGATATTTTGAATCATTGAGCTCTTTGATTACTGCACATACTCCTATTATCTCTACCACTATGGGATTTGAATTGACAGTTGAGTCTCTGTGCTAATGTGGTATGGCAACTCTAACTGACGTACGTACGTACGAAGTTTTACGTTGTAACTGACTGACTGACTGACGGACAACACAAGTTTATACATATATGGACAAAATATCCATTTTATATAAAGATTAGTTACTCTTAAAAAACAAACTTTACTATAATTAAATATTTAATGTTTAATTGAGAATTAAATTGTTTATTTATGATCGTATCCAATAGACACATACGTATAACAGTTAGAAGTAAACAGAATTAAAAGTACAACCTAAAGTCTGTGAATGAATCTCCCATAATACAGGCTACAATTAAGGAATGTATCATATTTCTGTATTCACAGAACTTACTATTCGATCAGCAACAGAGGTAAGACCAAGTTCTTCAATAACACTGGATACTTTTTTATCTCTTTCACGGGCAGAAGTACAACGAGGTAATCGTAACGTAGCAGAAAAAGTGATATTCTCTCGAATTGTAAGTGTATCCACAGCTATATTTTCCTGAGTCAAAGTAAGACAGCGCATTAAGAAACCATAATCACACACAGACTTATATCTGGAAATTTTGGCAAAGATTTTTATCTTTAAAAAATGTGAATCACTCAGTCATCATCAACGCACGATCGGAGACAAAAATATATCGACTGAATTTGTCAGGAGGATGAAAATAAATCCACATGCGTTAATGTGACTTAACGTTTCCAACCAGTGATAATGTGTATTGCGCGGGCCCCAGAAAAGAAGTCCGCAATATGGTTCTATAGTCAATAGCTTCATATTTTGTACTAAATCCCTTGTCTAACTTACTCCTATACTGGTCAGCACTACAGGCCTTGGCAGGTGGTGACTAGGCATGTGTAGCGCATACTTTTATGGGCCATCTCTTACGATAATCGGTATAGTGGAAGAAGATGGTTGGGAATATGTAGCTCATAATTCAATCACATCAGCTGATGAAATTTCACAACCTCATCTAACAATTTACCACTTTACCTAGGATTTTAAGTCAGTTGTTTTATTACGTGGCAGTAACGTTTTAAAAACATCTCCGAGCAGACAATTACAAACCATGAGTGTATTTACTAGCAAGAGCGACAGTCCATAGCCTTTAAGTAAAACAGAGGACGGTTACGTTGTATACCAACCGTCTGATAAGCAGAAGCAAAAATCACCTATCACACAAGCGGCAGAAGCTGATAAAAGCTAAACTTTCTAATTGATCTGGTCTAAGACCATCATTCACCATTTCACTACAGTCGACAAACCTCCTTAGATAGATGAATGAACCATGGTACTAATACGCTTCATTGCCAACTATTAAACTAAGTAATGATGGAGGATACTAATTCTGAAACAAAATATTGTGTTCAGAATTAAAGAAATCTGAACAAAAACCTTTCCCTAATGTTACCCAGTGTTTACACAACTTTGTATTTTGTTAGAATCTAATCAACTAGAACTATTTTCTGAGAATCCGTTATTAGTGGGTAAAACTCCAAAACGTGAAACTAAACTATCAAAAAGTAGAAGTATTAATTGTTAGCACTGAAGGCATATCAATAAAAAATAAATTAAGACTGGTGAAATTAAACAACATTACTGAACATTTAAATGTTATCGATTCAGATCATAATCGGCTGTGAGATATGCTTGAAAAGTGAAGACTCTAGTAAAGAACTTTTAAGAGAGTGATTTACTTGTTTGGTAAGCCTCGATCTGATCCTGAGGCAGATTTGATCGATAAACTTACGTAGATACCTAGAGCAAGTTCAATTTTTTTTACCAAGTAATCACTAATTTTGAGCTCTATTAGGCATTGAATGATTATAAAAACTGTTTTTAAAAAGTGTTGAGTTTTCGGTGACCATAAAAATACTGTACAAGAAATTGAAGCCGTTATACAATATTATAAAAATATTACCGTCCTGTATGAACGAATATGATATGAATAATTTAACGCTTAATATTCTCCAACAGTAGCAATGGTTTACTAGTTAAGGCACTGGACTATCTGTCAATAGATTCTAGGTTCGAAACCTGTTTTATTTACTCCGTTCCGAATGTCTGAGTATAGCTGTCAGCTAGCATGTATAGAGTACAGCTTATACCTAAATACCTGGTAAATGAGTTGGTTAAATTGAATCAAGTTCCAATTTTAGTGCTTAATCATTAAGAAACCATGGTCCTATTCTACTGAATTTAACTGTTGGCCATGACTGAAGGAGAAATGAAGGTAGTAAAAATTTTGTGATAAATAAACTTTGTGGGTGGAAAGTTAAACATGAAAAAACAGCAAATTCCTATATTTAAAACATCCAGTGTAGATTGTAAAACTTATTGTTAAATAAAACATGTTTTTTTATTACGCAGTAGTTAATACACTTTGCTTTTACCTGTACAACATATCCACAAAGACGTCGTCGAACACTATTTGGCAAAAATTGACCATTCAATAAAACATATCCAGTAAGTTGTGAAGGATTTTTACGTCCAGCTAATACATCTAGGAGGCTTGATAATAGATAGAAAAATTTCATAATGTCTCAGCAAGATTTATAAAATCAAACAGTGACAATAGGAATAGTAAAATTGCTCCAAGTAATGTTCACATTAATGAGCTCAACATTTGAAGTTGGGAAATATAAGCTTTAGTAGAGATTTTATAGGTATCCCTCCACAAAAAACTATTGCCAGTTGAGTAATCAATCAAAAATGTATGATTGTTTGAAGCTGGTTAGCCTGTGTTTGAAACTCCAAAATTATATGCAATTAGTAAGATCCTATTCTCATCCTCGAAATGCAAAATGTTGCTTCAGGATTGCCTTGCGTTGGCTCCTGAACCAATGGCAAGGAGGGAAGTAGTTGAGCGTGTAGAGTGCTTCACTCATCTCAAGAGTCTCATCAGTAATGATTATACTTTTCGAATCATATCTTCGAACCCTAATCTTCTCCATTACTGCTCATACATCTACTATCGCTGCCACTATGAGATTTGAACTGACAGTTTCTTCTCTGTGCTGATGCGGTATGGCAACATGAACTGATGTACTTAAGTACGAAGTTCTACGTTGTAACTGACTGACTGACTTATATTAGTTAAACCGACTACTCACTGAACATTACCCGACGACTGGGATGGTAAGGCATTGAGACCGGTCACGATCTAAGTTAATTCAACTGCTAACACTAGACTACAATCCTCGAAAATCCCATGGGTTAGTCCATAAGGCCCTGCTACGCTTCGTTGCTTTCGATTACCTATAGTCTTTTCAGCCTCGCTAAGAGTTGGGTGACTTACATCAACTCGCCATTCAGGATGCTCATGGGTTACCAGTATTTAACCATAGGTGTCTTCGAAGCATGGCTGGTATATCTTGGACAATCGAGTAAACAATTCTGGTGTTAGCAAAAGGATGCTAGGTTAAGACAGCAGATCAAGTGATGAAGTATTGAAACTTCATCAGTTGAGGTGGTCGGGATATGTGTTAGGTATACCCGGCAACCGTCTGCCTCGTCGAGCGATGTTTTGTGGTGTCGGAGCAGGCTAGAAGAAAGCTAGGAGCGGCCGAACTAAAACATGGCACATATCAATGAAGTAATTGATAACTAGACTGAGCCATTTTAGTAGGTGTAGACTACCTGGTCGGGGCCAAGAAACAATCAAAACCGATGGTTAGAGACCTTCAATGACATGGCTCAAAATAGTCTGAAATGGTGCAGGTGCATCCACTCTTTGTCTTCTCTCAAATCTTAATCTTCTAAATCCCTTATCACCTTTAACTTTCTTTTTTTAATTTATTTCACTGGGATGTACTTCTCGAATCATATCTTCGATCCCTAGTCTTTTCGATTACCGTGAACACTTCTACTGGCTCTACTACTGCGGGATTTTAATTGACAACTCGATATCTTTGTGCTAACATGGTTTGGCAACTTGAACTGTTGTACATAAATATGAAGTTCTACGCTGTTAGGGTAGTTTACCAAAAAAGTTTCGAGTGGAGGTGTTTTTCAAAGTGAGTGGTTCGACACTTAATTGAGTGCAACAACAATGGGACAACTATTCACTAACTAATAAACGATAATGAGTGGCTAGATAATATTTTCATTATCAAGCACATTTTACCCATCAAATAAATAGGATTTTAACAACATAAAAAAAGAGGTTTCGGTTGAGAAAACGAGTTCTGTTTCAGTTGCTAGTAGTTGGGTCTAGATCACAAAATGAGAGTTTTCCGGCTGTTGAAGTGATCTTGTAAGAGATTATCAACGCCATGATTAAGCTCCACAATAAAATCTAAAAGCCATAGTCAATATGCCTCAAAATACTTTTGTGGTACGCTCATATCCTAGTTGTATCATGACAAAAAAGAATAGATTTTTACTACGGATCTTTCTATCCATTTATCTTAAATAAGTCCCCCTGGTTTTGGCGTAATGAATAATTTTAATTAACTTCTGCCTCCTTCTCCTTAATTTCTTTTCAGTGTGCAATGCATAAAGTATAATGACTTGGACTGTTAATATGGTATTGACATCTAGTGGCAAGTAGTATTGGTGTTGTAAACGCGGATTAGACAGATAGACAGATAAGACACCAGTGTACAAGTGATTGCAGCCAGATGACAAGGACATTGGTTCTTACACCCTAACTGAAAAACAAAACAGTGCTTAAAAAGAGACCCTCAACTGTGAACCTCTGTGGCAACCTACAACGAGCCAAAGGTGTCTAAAGTTGCACAATGACTTTTTCATTGAGGCAAAATAAAGTCCGAAGTTAAAATAACAGATCCAGAATGATCAATAAGTACATGAATCTTATAAAACCTTGTACAAATTTATGGGTTTTAAATGCTATATCTATCAAAAAGTTGATGTAAAACTATTAGACAACACAAATTATGTACATACAACACAATTTGAAACAGTAATTTTTCTGTGAAATAATATGAATATATTTATAGCCAATAGATTCACGTATGGAATATTAAAATCCTAAAATTTTACATGTCAGCAACTTACGTAGACTTTCCAGATCCTGTCGGTCCGATTATTGCGTTCATTCCTGGGGGCATAAACCCACTAGATAGAAATTAAAGGAACATTTTTGTTAAAACAAAAACTGACGAAAAAACCCAGGTTTCAAGACTATATCAGCCATACATACATAAACCATAAACCATTTGTTAACGTCCGCTAAACCGTCACATTAAAAAAGCGATACCATTGATGACAAAAAAATAGAGAAGTCGTAGTATAGCCAGAACCAAGGATAATATTTGAGTACCATCTTTTGGCTTCAACCACCAGATTGTGTAACTTTTAGCGGAGAATACTTACTTACTTACTTACTTACTTACACCTGTTACCCCCAATGGACCATAGGCCGCCCACTAGTTTTCTCCAACCAACTCTGTCCTGGGCTTCTCTCTCCAGTTCTGTCCAATGTTTGTTCATTCCTCTCATATCTTTCTCTATTTCTCGGCGTAATGTATTCTTTGGCCTTCCTCTTTTCCTTTTGTCTTGAGGGTTCCATGTGAGGGCTTGTCTCGTGACGCAGTTAGGTGCTTTTCGTAGTGTGTCCTATTCACTTCCACCGCTTCTTCCTGATTTCCTCATCCACTGGAATCTGGTTTGTTCTCTCCCACAGTTCGTTGTTGCTGATGGTGTCTGGCCAACGAATACAAAGTATTTTGCGTAGACAACTGTTAATAAACACTTGTATCTTCTGGATGATGGCTTTCGTAGTTCTCCATGTTTCCGCTCCATACAGTAGAACTGTCTTCACATTTCTATTGAAAATCCTTATTTTGGTTTTGGTTGAAAGTTGTTTGGAGTTCCAGATATTTTTCAACTGTAGAAATGCAGCCCTTGCTTTGCCAATCCGTGCCCTCACATCTCCATCGGATCCAACATGGTTGTCGATGATGCTGCCCAGATATGTAAAGGTGTTAACGTCCTCCTTTAGCGGAGAATGGATGGATATAATTCAAACACAATTACTTCATATTCCATTGTACTTAAACCGATTATTTTTGTTTTTCTTGGCCAATGATAATACCACTATGAAAATATCTATGGACGAATAACCGTTTCACATTCACGAAATGCATTTGAGAAATTAGGTTCCGTAAAACAACCAGACTTACTGAAAGAATTTCTGGCGAAGGATGGTTGGGAGAGACCAGTAAGAAGCTCACCTCGTTCTAATCTTACAAAATCAGCTTCAAGCATTTTGCACAATGAGGGTGCCCCCAAGTGCCCTGGTTCGGCTGAAAGTGAGGAGAGTCCGCTCTGCCTCTCCAAATTCTCTCACATGGCCATCCGCAAATAGCCATTATTAGGGAAGTCCTACTCACTGCCTTCTCGTGGGGGGGCGTTGTTCATTAAAATCGGTCACCGACTAACATGGGACTGCATTTGATTACATCGCCCCATTGTCTCGGAGATTAAACTTTGGGGTCAAACACTTGAGGAAGTGGCCCTTTGGGAAAACCGCCTACTTCGGTTAGGGCATCTGGAGAGTATCCTAACCTATACAGATTCATTGATTTGCGCGGTGCATAAATATTTGGTGCCCCTTTTTTTTACCAAAAACTATTTAAAAAAATAAAATAGTTCCATCGTTGACAAATATTCACAGTTAAAATCTATTTAAGTCATCTGCTTTGTGAAAACTCTTATAAGCTGTAAAGCAGCATATTGATATTGGATACTAAACCTCGTAAAAATACTGGAACTCTCACCTAATATCTGAAAGGACTTTAAAGCAACTTGGGGAACTCCATGGGAAGGTTTTGGTTTTAACATCATATGATACATGATGAAAGGATAGCGTTGTGGGAATGGTTTTTGCTCGGTCCGGAGACAAAGCGATTGATTCGGAATTTTTAATTTGTGATCTCATGATTCCAGTACACAGTTGGGGGAGGAATTTTTGCGTCGCTTTTGACACTTCATATTTGGGTTGTAATAATCCATCTAAAATGTAGATGTATCTATCAATACATTCAGTAAACTTGCCATTTACATCAAATACCATCAGTCAGTTATAATCAACATAGAGCTAGGTACAAAAGTGTATCAGTTCGATTCTACCAACAGCATTATAACGAGATGAAGCCGATGTGATAAAATTGAACCGCAATAATAGTAACAAATTTATTGGGAAAGATTAAACACTGGTAAGGTTTTAGCAAAAATAATGCATTTGCAAAATAAAATGTATGCAATAAGTGTGAATATTTCTACATCACTGCTACTGCTTCTGAAGCATGTCAATTCATATTTTCAATCACTGGTTGCAGGGACTTCAACCAGGTAGTCTGCATCTACCAACATGACTCAGTGCACATGTCAGTGACTTCATGAATTTCTGCCATGTTTTAGTTCGGCCGCTCCTATATTCCTTCCAGCCTGCTCCTACACTACAAAACATCGCTCGACGAGGCAGTCGGTTGCTGGGCACTAGTAACATATGTCCCAACCACCTCAACTGGTGAATTTTCAATACTTCATCACTTGATCTGCCATCTTAACCTAGCATCCTTTTGTTAATACCAGCATTGTTTACTCGATTGTCCCAGGAGATACCAGCCACGCTTCGAAGACACCTATGGTTAAATACAAGTAGTTCATGAATATCCTAGCTTCTTAGTAGCTGTGTTTCACACCCTTACGGTAAAACGGCGCGATCACGACCGTAGCTGCCACCTTGACGTGATGGTCGGGCTGGCCTATCGTTATGACTCAAACGACGTATGTTGGCTGGAACAAATGTATCAGTAGCTTCTACCATGCAAGGAAGGTCGATTGGAGAATGAGGAGACTAAAAACAGCTACTCAAGGTCTGAGGGTCAAGTCGTACTGCTAACTGTAGAAGGGTGTGACAGCAGTAAGTTGTTTCCCTCGGACAACCAGCATCTACAGCGATGCTGCCTTCTCACAAGGAAAGAAGGGGTTAGAAAATGTCGACCCTAAAAATGTCACACCTCACGGACTTCCATCTCCGGCGATAAGACCTTTTAAAAAGAACAGAGCTAACACTTCAGAAAGTTCTCATAAAAAGGCCGCGTGTGACCGGCCTCAAACAGTTGTTCCTTGGGCTCTGCGGTCACGCTCCCAAGTCTCTAAGACCAACACTAATCTACCTTCTTTTTTAGGTTCTTCAACAAACACCCATCAGCGGTGTGGGCAGCCGGGAAGTGACATCCGTACTCGTACCCATAACAGCATACAAGATCAAGTTGGTCACAATCAAATCCTTCCTACAACCCTTAACATCTCTCTTATCTCCACGACTATTCGTTCTCACACTTCTTTATCGATATGCACCGTTAATGCAAACGATTCGAGTTCACGAAACATTATTCCTTGTCTTCTGGAACCCTGTTAAAAACTACATGGAGCTTTAAATGTTCGAACCATGCGTCAAGTAGGGCAATAGGATTCCTTAGATAGGACTTTAGAATCTCCCGTCATCGATGTAAGCTACGTCTCCGAAACGTGCATATAGGATCCAAGTAGCGTCATTGACTTGAGCTCACCATGTCTAAATAAAGAACCAGCTAGATTTACTGTTCGTGTATCTGGAAGCCCTGATGCTGCTTCCCGCGACCTTGCTGGTGTAGGTATAGTATTACGTCTTAGGGCAGAACTAGCTCTCCTAGACTGGATCCCAGGAGATAGTGGCTTGTGCCCTGTCCCACTTAGGTGGACAGTAAGGACTCGGAAAGATAGGGAAACTCGACATTGTCTCTTCGTCGTATCTGCCTACGCTCCCACTGACTGAAGTTCAGACGAAGTAAAAGATGAGTTTTACAGAAAGCTTTCGGACCTCCTCCAACAAGTTAGGCACTTTGATATAGTAGTAATGGCTGGTGACTTCAATGCTCAAGTAGGTAGACTAAGTGAAAAGGAAAGACACCTGGATGGATCTTATGGTGTCGCGGATGATCGAACAGCTATGCTCAGATAACTGCCTATTCCTAGCAAACACTAAATTTAAGCATAAGGTAAAACACCTTTTGAACTGGTGACCCCCAAAGCCGACCCAACTAGATCAGATCGCTATAAGCCGTCGGTGGAGAGGCTCTGCTGAAGACTGCCGCCCATTTTGGAGGACATGTTTAGACTCAGATCATGCTCTAGTGCGAGTACATATTTGTTTGACACTTACCGGACGCCGGAAAAACACCTCATAGAAACCTATTAGGGTTCTACTTAATGATAACAGAGCTATGAATATAGTTCAGGAGCAACTAGAAAGACAGGCGACCATGTAAATGATCTCCATCCGGAGGCAGCTTGGAATGGTATGAAAAAGGCTGTGGAAACACCAGTGATATCTTCTAGTAAGGCAGACCATAAGACTAGAAAGAAGCCGTGGATCTCAGTAGCATTTACTGAACTGATTGATGCTCGAAAGCTCGTAAAGAGAAGACTAGAGAAAACCAGGCTGGTTTTCGAACTGGATGTGGATGTATAGACCAGATATTCGTACAAAGTCAGGTCCTAGAACACAGACACATTTAGGCGTCCGACAATAGTTGCTTTCCTCGACCTTAAAGCGGCACTTGACTCTGTTGATCGTGAGGTCCTGTAGTAGTGTCTGTCATTGAGAGGTGTACCAAAGAAGTACATTAACCTTATACAAGCCCTCTACTCGAACACCACTGGTCGAGTGAGAGCTTATGGCGAAGTGTCATGAGATTTCTTTACTTCAAGTGGTGTCCGTCAGGGATATCCACCCTCTCCATTCTTGTTTAACTTTGTCGTAGATATGCTTTTAGAGTTAACATTATCATCTTATGACTTTACATGAGTGCACCTTCTAGCAGGAGACACGCTTTCTGACTTAGAGTATTCTGATGACATAGTCCTATTCGGTGAAGACGCGTCTTTTGACTACCCTAAGCAGTAATGCAAACATGTTCGGGGTGCAGTTTTCCTCCTCTGTTAGGATATTCATCCAATATCCTGAGATAATTGTTTGTAAGTCTAAGTCTATTGATCAATTCCTATTGGTCGTCCTAACTGTCAGTGTCACGAACTTCAATATTGTTTCCTATTCGACCTAACTGTATAAATATGCATTATCTGTAACTTTTTATGACCCGGACCCAGGTCCTGAGTCCGTGATACTTGCCTTCTTTTGGACTCGGACCTCATACTTTCTGGATGCTTGTAGAATATATGCTCTACTTCATATCAAGTCTTCTTCTTTTACTCAATGGGGGTTTGGGACATTCGGATTAGAGTAGCCTGTCGTGTGGCTGGATCCTCAATCCTCCCTCTCGTTTACTGACTAAGGTAAACTCGTAATAGTCCAAACCTATCAAATTGACATGTTGACGTGTATGCGTAACACCCATGAAATGCAAAATGTTGCTTCAGGATTGCCTTGTGTTGGCTCCTGAATCAGTGACAAAGAGTGAAGTAGTGCTTCACTCATATCAAGAGTCTCATCAGTAATGATGGCTCAGTGTCTGATGAAATCTCAGTATGGATACAGAAGGCTCGACTAACCCTTACCAACTGGTGTCATTTATGGCGTAGGCAACATATACGTCTATTAATTAAAGGATGAGTTTACTGAGCACCAGTTAGTGCCGTTTATTTAAGGGTGTGAAACACGGCTAGTAAGAAGCAAGAATGTTCATGGGTCAACAGTATTTAACCATACGTGTTTTCGGAGCATTGCTGGTATATCTTGGACAATCGAGTAAATAATTCTGGTGTTAAGAAAAGGATGCTAGGTTAACATAGCAGATCAAGTGATGAAGTAGTGAAACTTCATCGGTTGAGGTGGTCGGGATATGTGTTACGTATGTCCAGCAACCGACTGCCTCATCGAGCGATGCTTTGTATTGGTTAGAGACCTTGAATGACATGGCTCAAAGGAGTATGAAATGGCGCAGGTGCATTCACTCTTTGGCTTCTCTCAAATCCTAATCTTCTGGATTCGTCAACACCTCTACCTTTGTCTTTCTAAACTTATCTCACTGAATTGTACTTTTCGAATCATATCTTCGAACCCTAATCTTTTCTATTACTGATAATACTTCTACTATCGCTGCCACAATGGGATTTGAACTGACAGTTGCTTCCTATTATCTCCCTTGAAATGCAGAATGTTGCTCCAGGATTGCCTTGCGTTAGGGCATGAACCAGTGACAGAGAGTGAAGTAGTTGAGCGTGTCGAGTGCTTCACTCATCTCAAGAATCTCATCAGTAATGATTATACTTTTCGAATCATATCTTCGAACCCTAATCTTCTCCATTACTGCTCATACATCTACTATCGCTGCCACTATGAGATTTGAACTGACAGTTTCTTCTCTGTGCTGATGCGGTATGGCAACATGAACTGATGTACTTAAGTACGAAGTTCTACGTTGTAACTGACTGACTGACTTATATTAGTTAAACCGACTCCCGACCGTAGCTGCTACCTTGACGTGGTGGT
>OX103974.1:33802731-33908853 GCA_944470395.2 Schistosoma turkestanicum
TTTACTCCTTTATCTGTGCGTTATATTCTTATATTCCCATAATTTACTTTAATTTAAGTGGTCAGTATGAATGTTATCTTGACTTACTACTGTATTGACTACTTTAACATGACAGGTTAAGTAGTGCTTTGGTTATATATATACACTTGCCACACTGCTGCCTTTTCCTCTCTCTCTTCTCCTTTTCAGAACCCCATTCCCGGTGGGAAATCCTTGGCAACTCTAGGGAACATGCACCCAATGTACATGACTGTCTGGATCACAGCTCGTATCAAGCGCGTTCCATATGACCTTTCCCAACAAATTCACTATTGATCTCGGCCAATCGCCAATAGAACCTATTGTGCACCTTCCTTCCTTATTTGTACTCTACTATTGAAAATGTGGCTGTATAATACTGTTTCTGTCAGTGATATGGTGTAAATATGCAATCAGAAACTGTCTCTTATACTTAATTTAACTGCTATAACTTTTACAGTAATTGTAAAAGCATTTGTGACAATTTGATCTAGCCTGTAAACTGGCGTGACTCTTGTAACTTAGTTATTTGAGAATAAATTATTATTATTATTATTATTATTATTACTACGAGAAGTCAAAGGTTATATCCTCTCAAAGTGGCCAAATCGTCGTCTACAAGGAGAACTGCAACAATATTTCCGCCGGCGCGATTCACTCACTATTATCAACTCATGCATTATGTTTGGTGACCGAATTATTATTCCAAAATTATTGAAACATAAAACACTCAAGCGATTTCACAGTGGTCAACCTGGAATAAACAAGATGAAATCGTTGACGGGCAGCTACGCCTACTGGTACTCGATGGATAAAGATATAGAAACCAAATGCCGAAAATGCCTTCCATGTATACAACCCTTTCAAAATGCGAGCTTCAAAAATGGCAGAAACCTACTGGACCATGGGAAAGAATTCATGCAGATTTCGCTGACCCGATTCAGGGTAAAATGTTTCTAACTATTGTAGCTGCGTAAACAAAATGGCCAGAAATATACAGCATGCTGAATTATACAGCCTCGGAAACTATTCAGAAGCTGTCTAGATTATTTAATTGTTTCGGAGTGCCAGAAACATTGGTAACTAATAATGGATCACAATTTGTTGCCGACTCATTCACGCGATTCTGCAGTTCAAACGGCATAACGCATCTACGGTCCCCACCTTACCACCCCCAATCCAATGGACAAGCTGAACGCTTCGTGGATACCTTCAAAAGAGCCTTACTGAAAGGGGGAGACGAGGGGCCAACTAGACAAGTAATCACGAGATTTTTAACGGCTTACAGAAGCACTCCGAACCCTATGGTCCCAGAGGGGAAGTCTCCAGCCGAAGCAATGTTTGGAAGACGTATTCGGACTATTTTTAACGCGATGTTGCCCCCTAAAAGAGCGAATAGATACAGGCCAAATCAAAATATTCGCAGCTTCAACGTTGGCGATAAAGTGTTCCTAAAAACATATCGGGGTAAAAATCAATGGGAACCAGGAACAGTCGTCCAAAGACTAGGAACAGTTTTGTATCGAATCATAAAAGCTTTCGGAAGCTGCGTTAGACACACGAACGAACTGCGAAAGAACGAAAGAATGGCACGCTCGGGTGGCAATCGCGTGAATCTAACCCTGGAGTTGATCACAGAACCGACAACTACACATTTGTCCCGGAATGCCGAAGAAAAGGGAAGGTTGGAGACATTAACTCGAAAAACTATAACCAGAATGGAACGCCGCCGCAACCCAGTCGTAAGACTACAAGTGGACCCGAGAAAAACATCTTATTCCGGGGAGGTATTTGGATAGCCAATCGAGAAGAAAGCCACGCACATTGTGGATTGATGAACTTATCGATTAAATGCTTAAATATTTCAAGGGCAGTCGATCGATGAACTATTGGATTTATTATTCAAATATTTAAACGACAATATCGATTATATGTATAATTGTATAAATACGCATGTTTGATTGTATATTTTTGATTCTATTAATAAGCGTTCTCCAACGTCTTCCGTCTTTTTTTATTTTTGACGGTGGGAGTCTAACGTTCGGGGGTCATTGATACAGTGGTTTGGCGTTACATCAAGCAGAAACATAAAAGGGTGTAACTTCACTGAATGTCTTAACAGGTCACATATCGGTGAAATCAGTCCTTCTGTACACTGTTTCAAGAATATATTGCCGATATTGTCACATCCTGGCGACTTTCCAGGGTGCAGGTATTTTAGTTATCTTAGTATCAAGTCCGGAGTACATCAGATATTCCCTATGCTGTCAGCTGGCATTAAGTTTGAGTTGAACTCTAAAGTTGTTGGTGCCTGGTTTAAGTGATCGGTGAAGTTAGTGTTAAAGATCACAGCCATCTCTGGGTTGATATCTTCATCATTTGAACCTTTGAGGTGAACAACACCCTGGTTCATAGGTTTCCTTTTTGAAATGAACCTAAACAGATCATTTGCGTTTGCCTGTATTTTGGCTGTTTCCTCTGTCTGGAAGTGTCTTTGATCGCTTCAAACCCTGAAATTGCATTTGTTTCTCAATGTCAAATAGGAACTACGGTCGAAATCTTTCAGAGAGACCCTTCGCTGTTGCCAGGCTTTTCTCTACTTTGCAGTCTATGCCTTGCTTAACCCGAGTTATTCTCTTTCGCAGTGTATGATATGCCTGAGGTCCATCGGAATAGGAAAGCATCCTGGATGATGTCTCTCACCGTTAGCCGGTGATAATGTATTGTTAGCCTTCAAATTTTCATGGAAACGTGGCATGTAGAAGATGCTTATTCGTACGCATGCAACATGCACTACTGTCACAACAGTTTTCGTCGTTTATGACCAAGGTAAACATGACTTACGAAGTTCACTATCCGAGGATTGGAAGTTGCTGTTCTGCCTTAGTACCTGAGGGGAGACGGTAAATGTCTCCGGCCAAGTATTTTGTGCCATTCATGTGGAAGCAGCACCGGCACGACTCTGTCCCATCGGTTAGCTAGGTGCCATTTAGTCTTTCCACTTTGAAATGGTTGTTAATATATATAGCCGCTGCGCTTTTGCTTGGTGTACCCTATCACATAAGATGAGTGACACGCCTGGCAAGCACACTTCATTGACAGAAGTTTCTGGTGATAGCCATGTTTCGGTTGAAATTATAATCTTCCTTTCTTCCTCTCACCCATAGCATCGTACAACCAACGAATACTGGTGAGTTTGCAACAACCGGCAGTATCGTCGGTGTATTGGTTAGGATTGTGGCCAACTTTGTTGCCTGTTTGGTCAGTTTTTTTGCTAGGAGAATTAAGTTTACCTGGGGATAGATTCGTAGGTAAAATTCAAGTGGGGACCGTTACTTAGCTGTTGATAATATTTCTACCTCAGTGGTTCTGCACTGCGGACAAATAAACTAGAACCACGTAGATGGGTGACTCAGGTGTTACAGTTTAGGAACTGGTAGCAACGCTGTTACCGGATAAACTACCTAATAGATTCAAGAGAGCACAAAATATATTGAAGGGAATAATAGCGCAATATAAGTTTTTGAAGAACGAAAATAATAATAAAGATATGCTACGCAGGAATAGAACCTGAAATACACCCAAAATTTGAGCTATACCTTTGACCGTTCTAGTAAGCGATTTCGCTTGGATGCACAAATTCTATGTTTGTGAGTGAAAGAATGTACGTAGGCTGTCGAAGCAACTAGGAACAGAGGTGTTGATGAAGACAACTTAACCTACTGCACAGTGGTTCCGACATGGAATGATAACGTTTATCTTGATTGTTTCTTTACGTGACACGTTTTACATCTTCGGGAATGTTTAACGTCCCACTCTGGTGTCGAAACCTAGATTGCACTTTCCGCCATAGTTGCTGGATCTTCCACATATTTCAGTTTTTCGGCTCTCATGCTCTACTTCACTTTCTTGTTTACTTCTGTGTATTCAGCTTGCATCTTAACTTTCTCTGCTCTTGTTCGGCTGACATTGATTACTGACCTCTTGTTCCTCCTTTCTTCAATTTTCGAAAGAGTACCAGCAGAGATCAAATCCTTGTGATAGTACTTCTTGTGACATAGAAGCTCCTGACACGTTGAAGCGATTGACTCTTTGATCTTTTTCCAATTGTTCTCAAAGGTTTTTCCTCTCCATTGAGTAGATCCTGCAAGGCCTGGAACCTATTGCTGAGAGCCATCCTGAATCCGTTGAGTTTCACGGTATCCCGAAGAAAGGCTGTATTAAACTTCTGTGATGTTGTCTGTCCCGTTGTCCAGTGCTTCTTTAGTTTCAGTTTCATTTTGACGATCAGCAAGTTCTTATCTGAGTCTATGTCAGCTCCCTTCTTGGTTCTCACATCCTCCATGGTTCTTCCGAACTTTTTATTGATACAGATATGGTCGGCATGGTTCTGAGTAGTGTGATTCGGTGAAATCCATGTAGCTTTGTGTATGCGCTTGTGTGGGAATATTTTGCCGCCGATGACCAGTTTGTTGAAGGCACATAGGTTTGCAAATCTCTCACCGTTCTAGTTCCTCTCTCCTAGGCCATGTCGTCCTATGATGTCTTCATATCCAATGTTGTCCATATTAACCTTGGCATTTAGGTCTCCCATTAAAATCGTCAAATCCTTTGGTGAGCATCTGTTGATTATTGACTGCAGCCTTTCTTAGGATTGATCTTTATCGTCGTCATTGTTGTTGTTGGTAGGTGCATAGCATTGGATGACGTTCATTGTAATGTCCTCTTTCTTTGTTTTAAAGTATACTTCAGTGATCCTGGTTCCCTGAGATTCCCATCTTCTCAGTGCCTTTTGTGCTTGTTCGGACAGCATCAGTGCAACTCCTTGTGTATGTGAAGCATTTTCCTCTTCATGACCAGAGTATAACATTAGTTCCTCTGAAGCTAGTCTCAGTTGTCCTATCTGTGTCCAATGCGTTTTACTGATGCCGAGCACCTCCTGCTTGTACGTTTTTATTTCTGCAGCACCTTGGAATAGTCTTTCGGTCTCTCACGATGTTCAAACATTGCGTGTACCTAAAAGAATGGTTGCTCTGCCTCGTGCTTTTTGAGAGAGTTAATTTTTTCCGTGATAGGGTCGCCAACCCCATACCCGACCCTCCTCCTTTATTCGGGCTTGGGGCCGCCAGTAGCCCTGAAGGCTTTTCAGATGGAGTTAAGTTAATAACCTACCTTTTTCTCAAATCGATTGGAACGCAATTCCTTATCCTAATTCAATCCGCATCAAAGGAAGATACTGGTTCTTATCACTTTGCTAACGTACGCGGTAAAAGTACTTCAGTTACTGCTATTACTCCACATCATGGTGCAGCGTTCAGCTTGGAAAAGGATACGAAGTATGTTTAAAGATCATTTTTGCCTTTGGCTCAACTACTAAAAAAGTTTGCCAAAAACAGTACTGAGATCTGGTTAACAAACAGGCTGTGTTCTTACCTCTCCGTGATAGAACAGTAAACTGTATTTGGATAAAAGTTATGAAAGTCTTTACTAACAGCATACGCGCCAAAAACGGCTAATCTTTATCATGATATTCCTTGTAATTTTTCCGTATAGTGAGCCATGTTCTACAGAAAACACTTTTATTGAGTATGGATATGACCTTGCTGTACAATGATATCTGCCTCTACACATTTCCTAAAAATGACTGAGTTCTTTTTCTACAATTAACCATGGTCTGTTCTTAATTGTTTCATAATAAATCCATCTGACTTTCAAACTGATAGTTTCAGAATTACTGGATTTAAACTCCCTGCTGGAACCCTATAAAGTTTATATAATTTCAAATTCCTAACTAGCAACAGCCTCAAACTTATTTTATCTCAGTGTAATTTTTCCTCTGGTCTCTCATAGTGGTGTCGGAAGTTATTAGGGTTTGTGCTGAATATTTTGACATCCTGCTGTCAGACCTAGAATTTCGTAAACTCCTGACATCCGTTTTCATATCTGGCGGTGACCAACCAATTTATACATATCTTTCTCTTTGCATATCTTCTGGTACTACAAGAGCACAATACACTCGAGTCCACGCACACAGATAAACGTATAAAAGCTCTACAACACCTTATTTAGAAAACGTGCCATTCGACCAACAGGTTATAAGAGCTAACGTAGGTAAAAACTTGCATTCTTATCTTATTAAAAAGCACTCCACTTCATTTTTAGACAAGTTTTTCCCCTATATACATACGTAGTTATTTCCTTTTTGGTTGGTTTTGTATTTGTGTTAAGTAACAAAGATCTGGCAATGGTTTTATCTCTTGACCTTAAGGCGGATTTGAACTATACTGATCATGATGTTCTGTGGAATCGTCTAATACTATTGATAAAGTGAGAGCTTACGACTAACTTTCATCAGTACTGATAACTTTGAGTGATACTTATCAGTTGTACGCTTTCCCCAAAGTAATCAGTATGCCTATAGAGTTGCCACTTTCATCAGTTGACTTCTTAGGGGCTGATCGTCTACCAGGAAGTTTGTTTGTTGACTTATAATATGCGGATGGCGTAGTTCTATTTGGTGAATATGTTAACAGAATGCAGTTTTCTGACCGTCCCGAGCAACAATGCTAGCATGCTTAAGGTGTGACTCCGTCTTTAAAAATGCAAATTGTTGCTTCAGGATTGCCTTGTGTTGGCTCCTGAATCAGTGACAAAGAGTGAAGTAGTGCTTCACTCATATCAAGAGTCTCATCAGTAATGATGGCTCAGTGTCTGATGAAATCTCAGTATGGATACAGAAGGCTCGACTAACCCTTACCAACTGGTGTCATTTATGGCGTAGGCAACATATACGTCTATTAATTAAAGGATGAGTTTACTAATCACCAGTTCGTGCCGTTTTATTTTAAGGGTGTGAAACACGGCTAGTAAGAAGCAAGAATGTTCATGGGTCAACAGTATTTAACCATACGTGTTTTCGGAGCATTGCTGGTATATCTTGGACAATCGAGTAAATAATTCTGGTGTTAAGAAAAGGATGCTAGGTTAACATAGCAGATCAAGTGATGAAGTAGTGAAAATTCGTTAGTTCAGGCAGTTTGAACATATGTCACGTTTGCCCAACCACCACAGACTGACTGGTGAGCTATTCGCATGTTGTCTAGATGTGAAACTGTGCTTAGTTATATGGCTAATTGTACAGTTTTTCAGCTACTAATGTTTCACCTGTAAATGGCCATCTTATTCTATTGTCTCTGTGGTTTTTATTTTATGCTGATAATATCAAGATATGATGAGCGATCAACACGAATGTGATAGTTTGAAGCCTCAACATCACTTGCAGAGACAATCGAAATAACCAACGATTTGGAAGTTGTCCATAAATGCTCTCAGTGCATCGAGATTACCTGATCTCATGCTAATCATTATGCAAGACTTAAAAACTATTTCACACAGTCAAGTTTTAGTCACTAAAGTTTTCCGAGTCCTTTAGCGACTTATAGTTACATCAATACTGACCTTCTTGGTTCTTCTGGAAACACTGTAGCTAAAGGCTTTCTACATGGATGGTGACCAAATCAACTTTCTGTACGGTGTGCAACACATTTACTCTCATAAACCAGCAAGCTTCATTCACTCACACATGGACTTACCAACCGTCTTTCAATTTACTTTACTTCTTCCTCATTTCCGGATTGTGGTTTTATTTGACTTTGGGCTGTGTCGATCTGAAAGGTGTTATGGACAAAATCGTTGTCAAACTCTGTATATTCGTGACATAGTCATTTCGCAGAACAAATAGCCGTGTAGACCTTATACGTTATAACCTCTGTATACAGAGTTCGTATTTCCTAAACTTGAGTACTGCATATAAGCTGTCGGAAACTGCTGAAAATGACAGTGAAATATCTGAAAAAGTTCAAACAAGCGCGACGAATCTGACTCATGTACTACCAAAGATATCAAATGCAGAGAGACTGTTTAAGTCAAACCTGTTTTGTTTGTCATGCAGAAAGACGAGAGGTGACGTAACCACAGCTTTCACATTATCTAGAGGAAATTCGCATCTGCAATACCCCCATTTTTCCCGTCTTCCTTGACAGATAATTTACCAGGTTCACATACCCAGAACATATTTTTTCCTCACTAAATGTAAATATTTCTATCGAATCTCCAACAAATGGAGTTCGTTTCCTCAGCAGTTATTCGATTTTCGTCTGTTGGCACATTCATGAGGAAGTTGAACCGAGCGGGGGATCAACTAAAACATGTTTCTCGGCTTCCGCTCAACTCCAAAGTGAAACTGATTACTTTAGTTATGTAAGCACGAAGGGGTGGTTGCTGTAACAATAACATGTCAGTCAATTTTTAAATGACTGGATTGCTTTAGAATTTATTTTAAGGACAGGATCTTACAGTAATTATACCCAAACATCAATGAGAACACTTCACATTCACTCTGACGCAGAACCCAATAAACATAACAGCTTTCTAATTCTGTACAGAGTAGTTGATGCCGCTACAAGGAGTCAGAGACTCAAAAAACCTAAACAAGGAGGGCCATAAAACAAAAGCTTCTCATATTTCGTCTAGTAATATATGAAAGACCATAACAAGTAGGTAGACTTAGTCTAATGATCAATTTCTTTAGCGCGGACGGATTGTAGACATCGTTACTGTAATATCGTGTGGGTTTTATTTAATGGCTCTCTTTACTCCGACTAACCAAAAAAGGTTGACTAACGTGTCTGTAGTACGCCTCAAAAAAGGAGGTAATCGTTATGAGTTAGCATGTTACCCGAATAAAGTACAAGCATGGAGAGACAAACTGTACGTCGTTGACTATTAGTTTATGTTACAGTGAAACTAATTTAGATGAAGTTTTGCAGGCTAATTGTGTCTTCACAAATGTCTCGAAAGGTCAGTTTGCCAACAAAAAGGAAATGTATGTTCATTTTCGCACAGAAGATGAAAGTCAAATAATAAAAACAGTAGGCTGTTGCTTTAGTGTAACAGGTTTTTAGATACTAGAACATGGAGAATTACAATTAACTGAAAAGGAACGCCTTGTAGGACAGCAGGCTTTGTTCCGAGACGTGGCTAAAATAGTGTCCGAACGATGTGTTAACCCCGAAAACAACCGCGCATACACTGTTACGATGATAGAGAAAATGATGAAAGATTGTCACATTTCTCTTAAGGCCAATAAAAGTGCTAAACAGCATGTAAGTCAAGTAACAATTCGAATCGCTTCAGGCTTTAGAGGTAATCAAGCAGTTACGATCTACGCCTGGGTTTAAAATTGCTCCTTCGATGATGGAAGTAAACATTACCATACAAAAAGATTCATGTGAACCTGTAATCGAAAGGCTCTTGAAATTATGCAGTGATATTATACGACAGGGTGATTCTCCCGACGGGCTGTATGACTTGGTTAGTTTTTATGTACTTTCCTCAAAGGACTTAATCGGTTAATTTAATACTGACACTGGGTCCTTAATTTTTAATTTATATGACTATACATTTACGTTTCTGTGTTGTTTAGAAGTGGCACTATTGGTTTGGTATGAAAGAGCTATGACCATTTCGAACTTATAAGTAAAGCCTTTGTAATTTAGTACGTATTGTCATGATAGCCGATTATTCACTTCAAATGGACATGTAACTTGATTACTTCAGTCGCGTAATTGGAATTTCGTTTCGCTTGTTTTACGATCAGCAGCATCTATACCTGTATACTGACGTTGAAGGCTAACCTAGAGCACATGCTTGTGGCACGTTCTTAGACACAGAGCCAGTATATCGTTAAACAACTGACAAAATTGCAGTAAGTGACGTAATTCACCTGAAAATCATGTGAAATATGCTGTCACTCCGAAGCCGACAAGATCGTTAGTTTCATTATAGACTTCTGTAAATTGTTGAGTTTGATTGAAAGTATGAGTCGACCAATGTTAGACCACTATTAGAAACCTGGAAGTATTGAACAGCTGTTTTGTCTTATTATGGGACTTACCAACAGTGCTCTAGACCACTTAGCCGGCATCCAATGGTTTTGATGTCTAACTTCAATCACTCCGTACTAAGACGAAACAGCCGTTCAGTGATTTCAGGTTTCTAATGGTGGTCTGACAATGATCGGTTCACGACTTCTGTGAAGACCATTATCGTTCTCAAGGTCGTTTGGTGTATAAAATTAGTAAGTGCAAATCCTGCTTGCTACTGATGGTGTGTTAATTCTAGAAGTTACTCCAAGCGTTGATCTGTTGTATCCTCTGTTATGTGACAGATATAAATACATAGGTTATATAGTTGTTATGTGAACTCTCGAAAACATGACTAAATTACACAACAAAATTTACGACTATTTTTGATAACTCCAAATTTAACCTGCTCACTTCCTTCAAAATTGGTGAGAAAAAGGAAATTCAGGAAGCTTATTGTCGTTCTAATAAAAAATAATGATAAGTAATGATAAATATACAACTGTATGAATTATTTTTAAGAGAGGAAAATATGTACGATGTAACAGTTGTTATTGTAATTCATTGCACTAATTAGCATGCATTCAGTCACCTTAATGGAATAACTAATCGCAGAATTAATATGAAATGTTGTTTGGCCATACCTGGGGGCCTACCATTGCTGTTGGCATTCTGTCGATTAGGTGTAGGGATGTAAAGTGTGTCGACTTGAAGCAACGCACATGTGAACCCGGTCCTGGATTGTGTATAACTCGAACTACATATATCAAGTCCATTTTCAAAAAAGCACATACATTCAACTTGAATTTTTATGTGATGTTAGTATATATGGCGTATGTTTTGCCGTATCCAAACATTGTCTATGTTTTACTTTTAAGACTGCTGTTGTTGAACCTGAAAAATATGGCTCGATTGAAACACTACTGCACAACGAAATAAAAGGTAAATATTGCATAGAAATTGCCGATGGTACGAAATTCAGTCTCAAAGGACGTACAAAGTTAGACTCTACTTTGACAGTAAACACGGAAGTTGAGAAAAAAGTTGTAAAAAATGTTCCAGCTGAAGTTGCTCCAGTCGAATCGAATATCAATCAGGTAACTGAGTCATCTGAAGCTTCATCTTCTGTCGTGAAGAAAGACAAAACTAAATCCAGGCGAAAGAACAAGAAAGGTTCCAAACGTAATGATGATTGGTCTGATGATTGATCAAGATGTTAATCTAGCCGTTTATCAACCAGATTTATAATGATCTACTATTTCTCTGTGCCCTTAATTTGTATTATAGATCAATAAAGCTAAATTTTCATTCTCTGACTTTCCAGTTTTAATGTGCAACTTCCGTACTTTTAGTTTACTATCAGCTTAAAGAACCGCTTTCTACCAAGATACATTAGAACTGTTTGATCAAACCTAGCAGGATATAAATGTTAGAGCTAACATTTTTCTTCCATCCTGCACTACTGAATTTATCAATATCTGTTAGCATAAAAAGAGATATTCGAATTGAGAGTTACGGTATCTTAATCGTAGGTTAGTTGAGTAGCTTTACATTTGTGTGGGTGGTTTTAACCGCTTAGACACCAGTGAGCGACGATTAAAAAGGAGATCCAAACAAGTTATTTATAAACCTGCAAACTAAGTAAATATCAGTTGTACTACCTACCATCCAACAGTTGACATCAATATTATCAAATTACGTTCACTGTAGTTTGAAATAGTTTCCGAGTACATAAGTTTTAATAAGGCCACAAATTAAATAAATCTACGCTTTCGCCCACAAAAGATGTTTTGTTGGTCAACCTTAGTAGTCAATTATTCATCCATCTTTGTACACCGCTGGTAGAAGTAATATTATTTACTTATGTAGATAGTTCTTTGAAATGATATTTTAGTAGGCTTTAAGTTATAAAAAGAAATTCACCAGTACTGCTGAAATTATATGGGTGTCGTGATTTTTACCCAAGCAAACTATAAAGGGGACGTTGCATCAGAAAATAAGGGGGAACGCCCATTTTTTCCCATGGCATGTCTTAGGAAAGTATTGAGAAATCTGATTTGTTGCTCTGAATTTGGAATATCCCTAAAGTGTCTACTCGTAAATTTACGTCGAATTGTTTATTGGTACTTTTCTTGAGAAAACAAATCATGTTCTTATCGATTTCTTGAGAGTTGCTTTGGTTTATCAAAAATATTAAAAATTGCTGTGTTTATCAATTTAAATAGTCTCGGTAGCCAACCATCCGAAGGTTCTAATCATCAACAGCGACGTAGAACATTGCGTGTAAGTACATCAGTTCTAGTTACCACACCACATTAGCTCAGAAGTATAATTGTCAATTCAAATCCCATAGTAGTAGAAGTAGTAAAAGTATTAGAAGTAATCGGAGAGGTTAGGGTTGGAAGAAGTTATTCAAGAAGTATGATTTAGTGAGGTAATTTAGAAAGAGAAAGATAGAGGTGATGAGGAATTTAGAATTTCATAAAACACAAAAAGTAAATGCACCCGCGCCATTGCAAACGATTTTGAGCCATGTCATTCAGGGTCTCTAACCATTGATTACTATCATCTCGCGGACCCCAACCAGGTGGCCGACACCTACCGATATGACTCAATCCATTTGTCAGTGACTTCATGGATTTCTGCCATGTTTTGGTTTGGCCGCCCCTACCTTTCTTCCAATCTGTTCTTACATCACAAAGCATAGCACGAAGAGGCAGTCGGTGTTTCGGAATACGTAATACATGTCCCAACCACCTCAACTGATGAAGTATCATTACTTCATCTATTGACCTGCCACCCTTACCTAGCACCCGTTTCCTAATAACAACATTGCTTACTCGAATGTCCCAGGATATACGAACAATGCTGCAGATACACCTATGATCGAAAACCAGCAACCTATGAATATCTACTCTCACTGGCCGTGTTTCACAGCCATAAAGTAGAACGGAGCGAACTACTGCACAGTACACTCGTCCTTTAGTCAGCAAACGGATATCTCGCCTACGCCATAAGTGACGCAGGTTGGCAAAAGCCAATCGAGCCTTCTGTATCCGTGCTGAGATTTCGTCATTCACCAGGCCATTGGCAGTGATGAGACTCCCCAGATAAGTGAAGCGGTCAACACACTCAACTGCTTCACTCCTTATCACTAGTTCAGGTACCGATACATTTTGCATTTCGACGGGGGGAATCGCATCCCGAACATGCTTGCATTGTTGCTCAGGGTAGTCAGAAGACTCTGCATTTTGTTAGCGTCTTCACCCAATAGAACTATGTCATCGGCATATTCTAGATCAATAAGCGAGCCTCCTGGTAGAAGTTCTACTCCTGAAAATTCAAATGGAGATAATGTTATATCTAGCAGTATGTCTATGACAAAATTGAACAAGAATGGGGAGAGTGGACATCCATGACGGACACCACTTGAAGTAGAGGATTCTGGTGTCAGTTCGCCATAAGCTCTAACCCGACCAGTGGTGTTCGAGTAGAGAGCTTGTATAAGGTTAATGTACTCCTTTGGTACAACTTTCAATGACAGACACTACCACAGAAACTCACGATCCACTGAGTCAAATTCCACCTTAAGGTCCAGGAAAGCAACTATTGTCGGACGCCTAAATGTGTATCCTTGTTCCAAGACCGGTCGTAGTGTGAAAATGTGACCTATACAGCCACGTCCGGGTGTGAAACCATCCTGGTTTTTTTTCTAGTCTGCTATTCACGAGAGCTTGTTCTGCCCTAGGACTTAATACTATACCTACGCCGGCGAGGCCACGAGGAGCGGCATCAGGACTTCCAGAGACACGAAGCGTAAAACTTGTTGTGCCTTTATCCGCACTAGGTGAGATCAAATTGATGATTTTACTCGGATCTTGCATGCGCGTTTCGGAGACACAACATGCATCGATCGCCTGGGATTCCAGAGTTCTAGCTAGTGAAGCCTGTTGCCTTATTTGGCATAGGGTCCGAACATTAAGAGCTTTAATATGTAATTTAGTACGTGGTTTCAAGAGACCAGGAATAATGTTTCGTGAACCCATACCGTTCGCTTCAGTGGCGTAAGGTGATGAACGATCGAAAGAAGGTTGGTCGAGGAGATAATAGAGTTATTACGAGGTGTAGAAATGATTTTATTGTGACCAATTTGGTTTCGTGTGCTTTGATGGGTAAGGTGTGACATTTTCCGGGTCGACCTTTTTTAACCCTTCCTTCCTTGTGAGAAGGTAACATCGCTGCAGATGCTGGTTGTCCGACAGAAGCACCTTAATGCTGTCACAACCCTCTGCAGTCAGCAGTACAACTTTGTCCTCAGACCTTGAGTAGCTGTTCTGAATCTCGTCGTCCTCCAATCAACCTGCCTGGCATGTTAGAACCTTCAGGAACATATGTTCCAGCCAGTATAGCTCGGCTGGGTCATGAAGATAGGCAAGGCCGACAAACACGTCAATGTAGTAGCTACAGCCGGATGTAATCAATTATTTGAAAGCTTTTGATTTACATTACGAGCACTCTGTCACAATCCTCCAGATTACGTGCAGATATCAAAAAGTCTATATCTCACACCGAATCGGTTCGGATGCAAATTATATTAATTACGTAGTAACCTTGATTCTGTACTGGTTGTCAGCGTCGAATATGAAATGCTCGGGGTAAAGATTCATGCATACATCCAAATACACGCATTTTGTGAAGAAAATTCACAGGTTTCGTGAAGCCTAAAAATTGTATTTATAGGTAATGGACCAGGGAAAATTTAGGGGAAAGCCAGAAAATAGGTGTAAATCTCGGTTTTTGTACCGATTAAAAGCATTTGCCCAAAGTGTGTTAAGATTTTGGGGAAGCTTTGGGAAAAGTCTCAGAAATATGCGAATTTTGTGGCTTTTTGTTGAGTTTTTTTTAGATCTGGGACGGGAATAGAACTGTCTCTTCTTCTTCCCGTGTCTGATTGGTTAAAAGTATGCTTCAAGGTCTCCCACTTTCGCTGCCACTGAGGTTTGACTAGCGCTCAATGACCTTGAGACTAACTGAACGCTTACTCCATCTTCAGTGCAGTTCAGTCGTATCGGTAACCGGTTTTTTAAATGATAATGTTATGCTAAAATCACTGAGATAGTACGAAACGAAAATAATAATACTATTTACAGCAAGCATTCACTATTTACTCGTATTCTATTTGTATTGCTGCCATTCTTTCCCATTTCTGTCTTCCGACCATGCATATTAACTTCACATTTACTCGTTGTTACTCATGACCTTTTTAGGATCTGTTCGGATTTTATAATAGCTTCAAAATTTGCCCAGAAAAAATGACAGACTATTCTCTGTTTTGTATTTGCAGATGAAAACATCTGGGTTGTAGGAAGGACATTTTTGTGCAGAAGTAATTTTTGTCCAGCATTTAACAAGCTTTCACTGGTTTGGAGGTACTTTCCATGGTTTGTGTACATTTACTAGGTTCTTAAACAATCACAAAACACAATCTATGAAATCACTAACAAGTGGACTGAGTCATGTTGACAGATGTAGGCTACCTGGTTGGGGTCTGCTAGACGAAAGTCACCAATGGTTAGAGACTTTGAGCGACGTGGCTCAGAATCGTTCGCAATTGCGCAGGTGCATCCATTCTTTGTGTTCTCTCAAATTCTAACATTCTGAATTCCTGATCATCTCTTTCTCTTTCTAAATTTATCTCGAATCATATCTTCAAGTGATATTGCAACATGAACTGATGTACTTAGTTACGAAGTTCTACGTTGTATCTGACTGACTGACTGAATATCTTCAAGCCCTAATCTCCATTACTGCTGATACTCCTACTTTCTCTACCACTATGGGATTTGAACTGACAGCTGCGTCTCTGTGCTGATGTGGTATGGCGACTTGAACTTATTTACTCATGTACAAAGTTCTAGGTTGTAACTGACTAACTGACAAAACAAAGTTATTAAATCCTAAAATGAGCTTGTTATTTGTTCAGTGTCATTTTCATTTTTCAACTTTTGCTTTTCCTAAACGTCACTAACATTTGAAACATTTATTTGTTTGTGTTTAGTATCTCTAAAAATCCTCGTTCTCTCATCTGACTAATAACTCTTTAGAAGTTTCATGGTTTAATATTTATGAAACTTGTGTATGAATTATACTGACTTACCGTGATTCACACTTTTTAGTACTTTGATTTGGCTCCTTACTAATGCGAAACGGTTCCGATAGTTGTAGACTGAATAGGAGATATTTTTGTTTGACAGTTTTCTGTATGTAGTAGCAGCGTGTCAGCGATGCCTCCAGATAGAGACCTAGATAAATGAGTATGAAATACCGTTCAAATTATACTTGCTTGGAAGACTCGTAGGCAGTTCCCTGAACCATCTTAGCTCATAGAGAATCCCAGGACTTGACTATTTTTAAAGAATAGTTGAGCCTACAGTTCAGTATGTCGTATTGTATCTCTGGTTTCTTCGTATTACCCCTTAGGTTTGCGGAATAGCAACCTGAACTGATGTACATACGTGTTGTGTCTGTCTGTCTGTTAGGTTTGCGTTAGGCTGGACCTAGTTATGTATTTTAAAGGGTATCGAGGAGTGTTTAGAATATTACAAGTCATTTAAAGGTCAGCTCCGAGTTGCCTATAATATCTTTTCAACCTGCAACACTTTTAGAGGGAATCGCTTAAGTTGGTTGTAACATGTCTCAGTGGAACTAGTTTATACTTTGATACCTTTCAGCTTGAGCTTATCGGTAAGATACATGTGACTGGCTATATCGAAAGCTTTTTAAAAATCGGGGTACGTCACATCCACCTTCCTGCTGGAATTGAGGATGGTAGTCCATCTGTTCACCACTGTCGGCAGATTGGTGATTAAGGAGTTGTCCTTCCGAAAACCGTGTTGTTGAAGTGTTCAATGTTTAAAATCTTAAGAATAAAAGACCTTAAAGTTTTGTGTTATATCTGTTTATTTCATATGCCTTTCCATTTAATTGATTGCTACATGCACTTTTATCGCCGAAACTGGATTTAGCAGAATCGGAAATCAATCTTTTGAAGAATGATCTTGGGTTCTGGAAATCGACTGTCCTTGTTTTTATTCGAGAGCATCGATCGAAAAAAACAATACGTTGTGTTAGTTTGGTGTTATCTTTTTCAGAATCCTACTACACCTATTTAGTGTAATAAATGTTCCACTATAGAACTAACTGCCTAGAATGACCTTTGTTCTTTCTGATATATTCCTCCTTGGCTTGATCTTGATCCCTTCAGTATTATTAACTAAGTTGTTGATATATTAATCCGTACACGTTCCATGGTTATCTGTTAATCTCACCATGGTATTTGCAGTTTCGATTACGAATATTTCATAATGCTATGAATAACATCTAGGATATACCTCATTAGTTTTGTTAGTTTCTTAGTGTTAATTAAGGTTTTTAATTCCTATTTATTGATTATTTGTTCACAGATCCGCTCGTTCAAGAGCTGTTCGACAGACCTTCAAAATAATTAGTATGTAGATCACTGCAGGATTTTTTTTGATAAATACGATTATCAGAATTACAATGAGTAATCGACCTAAGAATATGAATGTAATATAGTGGTCTACCGAGCTTGGAACGATAGAGCATCTTCCCCATGTTTTCACTTAGTTGTGCTAACAGTCAGGTACAACGTAGAACTAAGTACGTACACACATCAGTTGAAGTTCCCATACCACATTAGCACAGAGACTCAATTGTCGGTTCAAATCTCATAATAGTAGATATAGTAGAATTATTAGCGGTAACCTGAACTTATCTGCTCATGTACGAAGTTCTGTGTTGTAACTAACTGACTGACTAAATCGGGGAGATTAGAGTTCAAGAAAATTACTCAAGAAGTGTAATCCAGTGACACATTTAGAAAAAGAGAGAGATAAAGGTGATGGGGAATTCGGAAGATTAGGATTTGAGAGAACACAAAGAGTGGATGCACCTGCTCCTTTGCAAACGCCTTTGAGCCATGTCATTTTCAAAGTCTCTAACCATCAGTTAGGATTATCTCGCGGACCCCAACCAGGTAGTCTACGTTTACCAACATGGCACAGTCTAGTTGTCAATGCCTCCATAGATTTATGCCAAATGTTGGTTTGGTCGGCCCTAGCTTTCTTCCAGCCTACCCTTACATGAGGCATCATCGCTCGCCGATGAAGTCGGTGATCAGACATTCGTAATACACGTGTCAACCACATCAACTGACGAAGGTTCACTACTATTTTACCAAATAACTTGCCATTCTTGCTTAGTACCCGCTTACTAACAACAGGATTGCTTACTTGGTGGTCCCAGAATTTACGAACACTGCTTCTACGATACCTATGATAGAATACTATAGCTGTGTTAACAAACGGAATAAAACCAAACGAATCAAGTATGAACATATAACTTTTGTGGTAGTATATTCAAGCGTATTAATATTGAGATAAACCTACATCTGTGTTGCCAAATCTCTTCAATATTGATTTGTCGTTCTCAAGACCGTAGATAGTCCTTTGGTAGCTTGGTCTATTCCATGCTGTGTTATACTATAATGAATGGGAGCCTCAGTTTATTCTTACTAAACGTGAAACTTTTGAGTGGTTGTTGGCCCAAACTTTTTGAGATTTTTCTCAATCATTTTTTAAATTTTGGGGCACAGTTTTGGAGGTTCGCGTTTTTACACATTTGAAATCATCAAATTTACTAACTACTTATACACTTTTACTCAAAATCGTATATTCTAAATTATTTTACACCTTTACTGATCGACTCTTTTTAGGTCTAAACAAAACATGAGTTTACTGAAAAATGTTCATCATGTTCGATTTGCAACCAAAAGTTTATGGCAGACCTGTAATACACTAATAAAGGGTTTCGGTTTCACGTTCCATTGTTTGCTCAAACACGGTTCAGAATTAAATCTAGTTCTAAAAAGTGGCCAATCATTAATAATGCTAAGCAAAACTCAAACATTATCCAGTGTTCATCACTCACTTAAGCACTATTCAGAATTCGGTAACTGGTGTACGAAACATGATGGACCATTCGATATTGCTTTAGAGGTAGGTGACGTATATGAAGTTTGTGATAGAGTTTCTCAATTTTCTGGGTTTGATAATATTCTTTTGGAACCTACTACTTACACTGATTATAATGGAAAAATTGTTATAGGAGTGATTAAGTCATGTGTTGGCAATTTACTTCATACCATTATTGACTCGTCACACTATAAGGGCTTATTTTTGCCTGGATACATACTGCCAGAATCAAATACAAATGACGATTTAGCAGAAATACTAAGTAATGATCAATCAAATCCTGATTCTTTTGTGAAATATATTGATCATGTGGCAATTGCTGGTGAAATTGGAGATTCAGATAATTTTATAAAGTGGTACAAAACAGTATTTGGAATGGAGCGTATGTTCATTAATATGTGAGTTGATGATTAGTTTATAATTCTTGTTTATGGACACTAAAACAGACAAGAAGATGAATTCAAAGGGTTTATAGTAAAGTTTAAAAATACTGGAATGATCTTGAAAGCAGTTTGTCATAGGAATTCAACTTCAAATTCTGATTGTCATGATGCATGCAAATTTGTCTTCGTTGAACCAACGAGAAATTCAGGTATGTTGTATAAATGCATTAAATTTTCGAAATTGGCCAGTATTTATATTGTTAATGCCTTAGATTCAATTTATTTTATTTGTACGTTCAGATGTATTCAGTAAAGAGACAAGTTTTGCAATGATAATTAAATTGAATTAATGGATAAAAGTTGTTCATTTGTTTGAACTTGATTTCTTGATTGGCCATCAGGCAAATCAATAGCGGCAAAGTAGCGGAACTAGACAACATTCTAGCTGAGACACTGACAGCAAACATAACGGTTACGGTAAAAATGCAGCACGCTCTATTCAGCAAGATTTGGAAGGAAGAACAAATACCAAAAGACTGGAAAGATGGACATCTGATCAAGATACTGAAGAAAGGAGACCACAGCAAGTGTGAAAACTACATAGGCATCGCTCTTCTCTCAATACCGAGAAAATTCTTCAACAGTGTTGTTAAACCGAATGGAATATTCAATAGGTTTGCGGTCAACAGTCTGGATTCCGTAAAGATAGATCATGTACCGATCAAAAAGCGACACTACGTATGATTGTGGAAGAGTCAATTGATTTGGATTCACCAATCTACATCAACTTCATTGAATATGAGAAAGCATTTGACAGCGTGGGCAGGATGATCCCATGCAGGCTCCTTCGAGACTACGGCGCACCCGAGAAGATAGTCAACATCATACGATGGACTACACTGCAAAATAGTGCGTGGAGGACTCCTGACGGACTCATTCGAAGTGAGGACTGGTGTCAGGTAAGATTGGTTAGTCCCATCTCTTTTCTCCCAGTGGTCGACTGAATTGTGATGTCGTCAGTATCTGGGGGGAGGTACAGGACACAGTGGATGGCTGAAATTAAGCTGGACGATCTGAACTTCGCAGATTATCTAGCTATTTTGTCGCACACAGAACAACAAATGCAGGAGAAGATGACCAGTCTAGCATCATCCTCTGCAGCAGAAGGTCTCAACATAAACAAAGGAAAAGGCAAAAACCTTTGATACAATACAACATGCAGTAACCAGATCGCACTTTATAGAGAAGCTTTGGAGGATGTAAAGACCTTTACGTATCTAGGCAGCATCAATGACGAGCAAGGTGGATCTAATGTAGATGTAAGGGCGCGGATCGGTAAACCAAGGGCAGCATTTCTACAATTGAAAAATATCTTGTACTCAAAACAACTATCAACCAACACCAAAATTAGAATTTTCAATACAAATGTCAGACAGTTCTACTGTTTGGGGCGGGAACTTGGCGCACCACGAAAGCCATCATCCAGAAGATACAAGTGTTTATTAACAGTTATCGACGCAAAATACTTTGGATCCGTTGACCAGACACTGTCAGCAACAACCTACTATGCGATGAAACAAACCAGATTCTAGTGGAGGAGGAAATCAGGAAGAAGCGGTGGATGTGGATAAGACACACACATTGAGGAAATCACCCAATCGCATCACAATACAAGCCCTCACTTGGAATCTTCAAATCTAAAAGGAGAAAAGGAACACCAAATAATACATTCCATTGTGAATCGGAGACGGACATGAAAAGAACTCCCAGGGTAGAGTAGGTTAGTGAATGCTAGTCGGCGGCCTATATTCCACTAAGGGTAATTCGCGTACGTAAAAATAAGTAGGCTTTTCGTGATAATAAAATTAGTTGAAACTGTCATACTATTCATATTGCAATTGATTTTCAAATACTTTAATACTTTAATATTTGACAAACAGTTCCAAAAACTCCTTTGCATGGGAGTGATCAACAAATCTTTTTTTTAAAAGTTTTCATCCATCTTTTAAACTTAATGAACAATAGCTTTTGGAATCTTTAAGTGATATTATTCATAATCAATTGCAATAAAGTTCATGTTTTCATTTCTTATTTGGAGTTTCATTGATGGAATTTTCATTGTAGACTTTCACTTCTTCTTTTTTTTGAAAAAAATATATTTTCTATATCTATTTTTACATAACAGCTTTAGGATATGAATAAGAAAATTTGGTGATTTTCATTATAAAATCTATTCTTTGTAATCTTTAACCAAAACCAAATGTTCCAAGTGTATTTCCGTACGAATGGCTTACTTAATTTTGTTATAATTTATGTCATGGATGCGCACTGCTGATGAGTTCCATGCCAGGACAAAACGGCCGTCCAGTGCTTCCAGGTTTCTTCCAATGGTGGTCTAACAATGATTGATTGATGATTTCAAGTGTGTAAAAAACACAAACCTCCAAAAAACTCTGCCCCGAAATATCGTAACAGTGCTCACTAGTGACTGGTTTGGTGAGGAAATTATCGGAGTTTTAGTTGAGAAGACGTGACCAATGGAGTTCAATCCTGTTGGGTGTAGGCAGTAACTAGCAAAGACAAATGGGTGAGGTCGCGCAAAATCCCTAGATCAATCAGAGTTAGGTATTAACACCGTTGGATGCCGGCCCAGTGGTCCGATGGTTAGGCGTTCGCGCACAACACAGAAGGTCCCGGGTTCGACTCCTGCGAGGTGCAGGAGTCATGGGTGCGCACAGCCACTGATGAGTCCGATACCAGGACGAAACGACCGTCCAGTGCTTCCAGGTTTCTTCTAATGGTGGTAGTCTAACAATGATTGATTGATGATTTCAAATGTGTATAATTTATGTATTGTATAAATGGATTAATTGATTAGACAGTAAAAACTAACGATAAAGTTAGCGACTATTGTAACATGAAATGGATTTAGTGTGACTTGCTAGTTCAAATGGTTAAATACTTCAACGTTTGAATAAGTAAATTTGACAATGGGACTTTCAGTAAAGTTTTTTTTTAGTCGCATGAAAAATGCAGTTACATGTACAAATACCACAGTATCTGTAGTATTGTATAGTAAAAAAATAATAAACAAAATCTAAACTTGAATGAACTCAACTTTTGCAACATTACAAGGATTAAAGTTTAAAAGTTTACAGTAATGCTTCATCAGTTGAGGTGGTTGGGACATATGTTACGTATGCCTAACTACCGACTACCTCGACGAGCTATATTTTGTGGTGTAGGAGTAGGTTGAAAGAAAGCTAGGCGCGGCCAAACCGAAACAGCAGAAATCCATGAAGTCACTGACTAGTGGATTGAGTCGTGTAGCTAGATGTTGGCTACCTGGTTTGGGTCCGCGAGACGAAAGTCACCGATGGTTAGAGACCTTGAACGACATGGCTCAAAATCGTTCGCAATAGCGCAGGTGCATCCACTCTTTGTGTTCTCTCTAATTCTAACCTTCTGAATTCCTCATCATCTCTATCTTACTCCTTCTAAATTTATCTCACTGAATTATACTTCTCGAATCATATCTTCTCTTCCTAATCTTCCTCATTACTACTAATACTTCTACTGTCGCAATCACTCTTGGATTTGAATTGACAGTTGCTTCTCTGTGCTGATGTGGTATGGCAACCTGAACTGATGTACTTACGTATGAAATTCTGCGTTGTATCTGTCTGTCTGCCTGTCGGTCTGTCTATAATGCTTATATTTGTTACAACACCAGTAGGTTTCTAAATATAATACAAGGTTTTGGTCAGTCGTAATAAGTCTGTTATTATTACCATGAAATAATATTAAAAATTAAATAAGTGCTTTTATTATTTCTACGGTGTAATGAATATACTTGTTTGCCCCTCGTTCAGGCCATAGTTTAAAGTTTTTATATCCTGTGTGACAAAAGTCTTTTTATTTCAAAAGAAATTTTCTGTTCCTTCTGATCGTTTGAAAAAAACCCTTTTCAGCTACACAATAACACTAAGTTTTTATATGTTGTAACGCCTTTTTGGGTTACTTGTACAATATTAAACCAGCTTGTCCATAGTGGTGACCGGAATTAACATGTTCATCAAAATTCTATGTGTACATGTTCTCATTCAGTTACCAAAGATTTACTATCAGACTGACGTAAGATTAGATTGAAAAATTTCTTATGGATGAATAGTGCAAAATGTTAACATCAGTTCATAAAGTCATCTACTGTTGAACTAAGTTACATTAGTAAATGTATAGTTCTCATTTAGTAATGGCTCATTAATTGTAAGGTCTGTTTGGAGGAAAAATTTAGATGTTATAACTTGAAATTCGGTTACGGTAGCTCCGTTTTTATTCATGTGTTCTCTTGTTATGAATCATAAGTTTAATGCCATTTCATTATTCTTTCTAATTTGTTTCTTTTGAATGACATGTTTTATATTGAGTTTCTACTTCAATTGACATTATTAGCTTCATTCATATTTAACATTTTTAAGTTTAATTTTGCATTGTGCTGATTTGAGGTGTGGCAAATCGGGCGTTTACAAATATACATATATATATGTTGAGGCTTTATATTTTCTGTGAATGACTCGTAACATGGTTGATTAGCATTTGACACTTGCTATTTTTAATCTTATATTCAAATCGATTATACAGGCTCATAAAAATCTGAAAGATGCACAATTCCGTATGTTTGTTTTATAAATCATTTCATGTAAGTGAAAATTCACCTTTGTGTACACCTAATTTATTAATTGGAATTGTCTTTTTTTTTTAAAAAAAAAATTACTTTAGAACCTAATCAAGTAACACGATTTATACAAGCTAACTCAGGTCCAGGCTTACAACACATTGGATTCGCTGTTGATAACATCACAGATGTAGCAGCTACATGTTGTCAGAATGGTGTAAAGTTTATCACTGCTCCAAATGTTTATTATGAAACTGTAAGTTGCTTTGAAGATGAATTTCACAACTTCCATTTTATTAATATTTGTTAACATTGTAGTATGTCGAATAAGTACATAATCAGTCAGTCAGTCAGTTGCAACGTAGAACATCGTACGTAAGCTCATCAGTTCATGTCGCCATACCATGTCAGCACAGAGATGTAATTGTCAATTCAAATCCAATAGTAGAAGAGGTAGTGAAGGTATTAGGAGTAATCGGAGAGGTTAGGATGAGAAGATATTATTCAAGAAGTATGATTTGATGAGAAAACTTTAGAAAGTCAAAACTAGAGGTGTTGAAGAATCCAGAAGATTAGGATTTGAGAGAACACAAAGAATAAATGCACCGGCGCCATTGCAAACGATTTTGAGACATGTCATTCAGGGTCTCTAACCATCGATTATTATCATCTCGCGAACCCCAACCAGGTAGTCGACAACTACCGACATGGCTAAGTCCACTCTTCAATGACTTCATGGATTTCTGCCATGTTTTGGTTTGGCCGCCCCTAACTTTCTTCTAACGTATTCCTACACTACAAAACAAAGCTCTTCGAGGCAGTCGGTGGTTAGGCATACGCAACACATGTCCCAACCACCTCAACTGATGAAGTTTCACCACTTCATCTATTGATCTGCCATTCTTACCTAGCACCCGATTCCTAATATCAGCGTTGCTCATTCGGGTGTCCCACGATATACGAGCAATGCTGCAGATACACCTATGATCGAAAACCAGTAACCTACGAATATCTTCTACTCTCACTGACCATGTTTCACAGCCATAAAGTAAGACGGAGCGAACTACTGCTCAGTACACTCGTCCTTTAGTCAGCAAACGGATATCTCGCCTGTGCCACAAGTGACGCAGGTTGGCAAAAGCCAATCGAGCCTTCTGTATCCGTGCTGAGATTTCGTCATTCACCAGGCCATCAGCACTGATGAGACTCCCGAGATAAGTGAAGCGGTCAACACGTTCGACTACTTCACTACCTATCACTAGTTCAGGTGCTGATGAAACCCAATCTTGAAGCAACATTCTGCATTTCGAGGAGGAAAACCGCATCCCGAACATGCTTGCATTGTTGCTTAGGGTAGTCAGAAGACCGTTTAATCAGGTACTGACTAAAGTTTCTTGAATACGGATTGATCTAATCTGCGTGTTAATCACATCAATCAAAATAAATATAAACATAAAATGTGTTAACTGAAAATCACCAAGTGATCAAGTTATTGATCAGCTCAGTTTTTAAGTTAGAAATTCATTACCGCTACTTCTAGGGTTTTTACTTGAGCCAAGCCTGGATAAAGGAGGAGGGTTGGGGATAGGGTTAGCCATCCCATCTCGTACAAATAAACTTGCTAAGAAAATGCTAACCAGAAGAAACAATTTAAACTTTGTCCTGAGAGCTTTGGGGTCCTCATCAAGAAGACTTATGGCGCCTCATAGAATAGCCGAGTTTCTTTGGGAATCACGAGACCGATGCCCCTTCTCACAACAAATGAGATAGGCACACGGAATATTCTCACGGTGTGAGAGGTCGGGAGAGTTATTCAAGCTACTGAGGAACTGTGAAGATACAAGCTGGAGGTGCATGGGATATGTGAAACCCATCGGACACAAGCTGGACAAGAAAGATTAGTTTCAGGAGAGATGCTATTGTACTCCGATCATGAAGAAGAAAATGCATCACACACCAGGAGCTGCTGCATTGATACTGTTTACACTGGCGCAGATTTATCCATTCTTTGTATTCTGTCGAATTCTAGTCTTCTGAATGCCTCGCGTTTTCCTTTTTTTCCTTCGTGTAAGTTTATTTAACCGGGATATGCTTCTCGAATCATATCTTCAACCCCTAATCTTCGCCATTACTGCTAATCTACTACCTCTACTACTATGAGACTTGAACTGACAATTCGATCTCTGTGTGTTAAATTGGTATGACATCTTAAACTTATGTATATGCGTAACAAGTTCTACGTTGTAACTGACTGACTGATACTGTCTCAAAAAGCACTGAAAATACTCATAGGATGAAAATCTCGTGGACTCAGTATCATCAAAGCATCCTTGAACACACGAAATGGTGGGATTACAATGAATGTGGTCCAGTGCGATGCACACACGAACGATAACAATGAAGACGAAAAAGACCAATCTTATGAGAGGCTACAGTCAATTGTAGAGAAATTATCGAGAAAGGATCTGGTCGTCTTTATGAGACCTAAACACCATGGTTGGTATGTACAACACCGAATATGAAGACATCATGGGACGACATGGACTGGGAGAAAGGAACGAAAACATTGGGGGATTCGCAAACCTATGTGCCTTCAACAAACTGGTTATAGGCGGCACCGAATCCCCAGATAAACGTATATACAGAGCTGCAAGAGTTTCACCGGATCACACTACAAAAAATTGAATCAGTCACATCACTCAATTACGTCGCGAGGTAAGCCGTAACTTAGGATCTTCAAAGCAACAAGAAAGCAGTCAGACCGAAGAACATATTGCACTGGGTATCGGAAGCTGGCATCAGAAGAATGTATAGAGATTCGGAACTACTGAAAAGGTGAGCTCAAGACAGGGTTGGCTGGGCAATGCTGCTCGTTATTTGACATGCTAACCACCGACTGCCTCGAAGAGCTTTGTTTTGTAGTGTAGGAATACGTTAGAAGAAAGTTAGGGGCGGCCAAACCAAAACATGGCAGAAATCCATGAAGTCATTGAAGAGTGGACTTAGCCATGTCGGTAATTGTCGACTACCTGGTTGGGGTCCACGAGATGATAATAATCGATGGTTAGAGACCTTGAATGACATGTCTCAAAATCGTTCGCAATGGCGCCGGTGCATTTATTCTTTGTGTTCTCTCAAATCCTAATCTTTTGGGTTCTTCAACCCCTCTACTTTTGACTTTCTAAACTTTTCTGATTGAATCATACTTCTTGAATAATATCTTCTCATCCTAACCTCTCTGATTACTTCTAATACCTTTACTACCTCTTCTACTATTGGATTTTAATTGACAATTACATCTCTGTGCTGATGTGGTATGGCAACATGAACTGATGTACTTATGTACAAAGTTCTACGTTGCATCTAACTGACTGACCGACACACACTTCCACTAAGATTGTATCAATAAAGACTTAATGTATCAACCGCACATGAATTTTGTACTCAAAGTCTCAGTTTAGCGGAGTACGTACTAAAGTTATGTGGAAGAGTGACTTACTGTGTAAAATATTAATCGACCACAGGTTCGAACACCCCAACAACCTATTTTGGTTGGTACAGTCTTATGGTATTCCTGACTCACATAAACAGTGTGGCTCAAAGCTTCTTGGTAAATACTTTTCCCTACTACTTTTGAGTTGAAGTGAATTGAAGTATTCACACAAAACATTACTTTACTTTATAACCATAAGAATCATAATACAAGCCTTTACTTATAGTCATATTCAAAACAGTCAAATAGATCTGTGAGTAACATGGTCCATGTAATAACCACAATCAATAGTTATAGACTTTGAGTGATATAAGTCAGAATCAATCACCTCTAGATACACAGTTTTCCGAATTTTATTATTTTCCTATTTCAACTTCTCTATTGTTTTTTCTGTCAATTTAAACTTGTTGATCTTATTATATGGTATTGAAACATGAGTCAATGTACATTTATACTAGGCCTCCTTTATGTTAATTCTAATCAACTGAGCTATTTAGTCGTTATATTTTAAGCACACAAATTTATAATAGTTCTGTTAGGGATGTTAGATCCCCGAAATTCGATTGATAATGCCTTATTTTGGTTTTCACGTTCGCCAGCATGGGCTGATCAGTTGACCTTGAAATTTCAATTCCCACCAGGAAAATCCATGGCTGTGATTGGCTGCTGTGTATTTTAGTGTGCTATTTTCTTAACTGTCTCAAGGACGTTCTTATGTTGTATAAATAAACGAGAGTTGTATGCTTGATTGTACTGTGATTGCTGGGTGTTTGTAGAATATACTTCTACGCTTACAAAGCTTTTTATTTCGACTTTGGGTATTCAAGGTAGCCTACCTGGACGCTGGTTTATTATCTCGTTCGCGTTTATCGACTAAGGTAAACTCGTAATAGCCTCAAGCCTACTAAGTGATGAACTTATCAAGTTCTAATTGGATTCAATTTAAATCAAGTATTATTTTCTTGCGTATTGTAGACAATTATTATCATCATTATTACTATTTATTTTATTTTAAAGTAGTAACATAAAGTAATTTTAAATAAAATTTCTATTTCAGTTATCTAAACGTATCAATTTGAAAGAAATTTCTTTGGATTTAGAAAAACTTAAAACCACTGGAATTCTTGTAGATAAAGAATTAGACAATAATGGTAATCAAATAGGGTAAGTGAACAGCATAAACCAAATTTATTTATTTATTTAATGTATTATCAAACTTTTAAAAGGATGGATTGTTAAAAAAAATTTTTAAGTTTTAAATATTGTTTTCCAGATTTAAACCCTTCTGCTACCTTAGTCAATCTTAACATTCTTGAAGTATCATCAGTAACTTGTTCGTTCATGCAAAGATTTAGTTCAAGGTTGATTGGCCAATCTGGAGTATTTAGTCATTATGTTATTTCGTCATCTGCACTAAACTAATTCTGTCCAGTTAAACCAATCTTATTATACTACTTATTATTATTCAATATTATCTCAAATCTTGTAAATAAATAAAAGCAAATATACTTACTATTGTTTATGTTAAGAAAATTTTGTAGTTACTTACGCCTGTCATCCCCAATGGAGCATAGGCCGCCGCGCCGACCAGTTTTCTCCAACCTACTCTGTCCTGGGAGAATAATTGTCACATGATGGTAACTTTCCAGGGTGCATGGATTTTTGTTTTATTAGTAGCTTTGAACCCTGGAATAGAACTCTGCCTGGAACTCCTCTAGGGCTATTGCCGGTCCTAAGCCCCGGTTAAAGGTGGAAGGTTTGGACATATGGTTGGCGACTTCATTCCGTAAAAAAACTAACTCGCTAAAAAAAACTTAAAATCGATTTGAAATTTTATTGTGTTTACGTTACTAGTTTATGCTTATTTGTCAACAGTTTTTGGTGTTTGTAAGAGTTAGGTTAGGCTTTTTTGTGAAAGTGAAAAATGTTGTTACTAAATGGGTTAATCATGTTTAAGTGTTTGTTATATTTACAAAATTGCATATGTAATTGATCTAAGGATAGTATAAGCATACAGGATAGAAAATAAGCACTATTTAAACTTACAAAACTTATGTATACTGTGAGAAAGGAAGACAATTGTTTGCGAAATTTCGGATTTAATATTATTAGAGGCGGGTTATGTCACTTTTTCAGTCAGTCAGTCAGTCAGATGCAACGTAGAATTTGCTACGTAAAAGTACATCAGTTCATGTTGCCATACCACATCAGCACAGAGATATAATTGTCAATTCAAATCCAATAGTAGCAGTAGAGGTAGTAAGGGAATTAGAAGTAATCGGAGAGGTTAGGATTAGAAGATATGATTCAAGAAGTATGGTTAAATGATAAAAGTTTAGAAAGTCAAAACTAGAGGTGTTGAAGAATCCAGAAGATTAGGATTTGAGAGAACACAAAGAATAAATGCACCGGCGCCATTGCAAACGATTTTGAGCCATGTCATTCAAGGTCTCTAACCATCGATTATTATCATCTCGCGAACTCCAACCAGGTAGTCGACAATTTTTGTAGTCTATATTATTGAAACTACAATAGATAAGTAAGTCTAGTTGTTGTATTTTAATTTTCGTTCTTCTCTATTTTTCCAATCCCTGTTTCTTTTTTTTTTTTTACAAATATTAGAAGTCTATTACAAATATTTACTGAACCATTATTTCAAAAAGATGGCTTTTTCATTGAATTAATTGAACGTTGTAATCAATCAACTGGTTTTGGTGAAAATAATATCAATGCTTTATGGGAAGCATTAGAAATATCACAAACAAACACATCTAATTAATGTTCCCCTCCCCCCTTTTGTTTTTCTTTTCTTGTGGATTAAAGAGTGAGGCAGAGAGAGAGGAAGAGCGAGTATTACATTTTCTTTATCTACTGAAGAAATAATACTCGAATTTGTACTTCATTCATTGAAAACAACTGATAAATATTGACAATTTCTATACATATACATGTATATCTATCTGTTTATTAAAATATAGTTCTTGTGTGTAATAAAATAATTGTCTTATGTTTAATTTTATATTTTAAACGGAAATTTACTTTATCATCAAATAGTTGTTATTATGGAAATTTTCGTTATTGATTTTTTTTCTTCTTTGGTACATTGGCTTTTGTAACAACAACATACACGTGTATAGATTGTGTAAATCCGATTGAATGAAATATTTGTATAATAATAATAATCAAAAATTGATTGACCAATCAATAAACTCGCTTATCGATTAAGATCAGCTTAATTTTGATGATATATATTTTATCCAATAATTAATAGTTTTTACACATTGAAATCATCAATCAGTCAATCATTGTTAGACTACCATTAGAAGAAACCTGGAAGCACCTGATGGCCGTTTCTTCCTGGTATGGGATTCATCAGTAGTGCGCATCCACGACACCTGTACCTCACAAGGTTCGAACCCAGGACATTGGGTCTTGCCCGTGAACACCTAACAATGATTGATTGACTAATGATTTCACTGTATAGAAACATTGATCTCCATAACTCTAATTGGGAAAAATTTATAATTTTTTTTTCCTACCGTAATAATATTCAGCTTTATGGAATCATTAGAATAAGGTTAAGATGAATATGGGTAAGTTTTACTTCTTCATCATCATGTTAACTAGACTGCAAATATATTATGGGAGTTGTAAGTTGTATCGATCTAGTTTGTTTTCATATTTTGATAATATATATATACATAAGTGTCAGTAGATGGCAATAAGATTTCAATAAAGGTGATATTATTTTTATTTATTGAAATCATGATTTGACAAAGTAACTCAACAATCTCCAAACAACCCAATAAATGCAAATTACCTGTGCTCACTAATGACTAACTCTGTGACTAACTCTTCTCGGAGTTCTAGTAAGAAGTTGTGACCAGTGGAGATCAATCCTGTTCGGATGTGAAGCAGTGCTCACTGATGACAGTGTATGTATGAGGTTGAGCAAGACTGTGAATTGACTGAAGTTAGACATTAACACCGTTAGATACTGGCTAAGTGGTCCAGAGGTTCAGCGTTTGCGTGCAAGACCAAAGGTCCTGGGTTTGAACCGTATGAGGTACAGGAGTCATGGATGCACACTGTTGTTGAGTCCCATACCAGGACGAAACGGTTGTCCGGTGCTTACAGATTCCTAATGGTAGTTTAACACTGATCGAATCATGATTTGAAAAAGTAACTCCACAATCTCTACAACCCCATAATTGGAAAAAAAAACTTATCAACAAAATGTGATTACATCACTGTAAATTGGTGCAACAGGTGAAAAAAAAATGAATGGAATAGAATACTTTAAATTATCAAGCTAATTTTTGCTGAAAGCGTTGGTAACCAAAATTATCACATCATAATCAGAGATTCGGTTTTTATAAAAAAAAAAGATGCATACTTACAAAATATATTTAAGTAGCGTCACTAATCAACCGTATTTTATTATAATAATTCACTAATTAAAAACTGATTACTTTGTTTCAACATTAGTTTAGGTAGCTTTTTTTGTTATTTGTGATTATTTAATATTTATGTTCGATCTAGAAAATAGTTAAATTATCTAATATATGTATATACAAGTTGTTGTTGTTTTTGATTTATCAACCTTAAACTAATTAGTTTCTTATCAAAAAAAAATTATTTTATAATGCTAGTCTAAAGTATTCCGAAACAAATAAGTTTTATGAGAAAAAAATAAAATAATTTTGAATATGATAAAAGTTTGATGCATCAAATTAGTTCAGTCTAATGTAGTAAAAAAAAATAATCTGTCTTAAGATTTGTAATTTTTTTAGTCAATTTGTATTCTGGCTGTTAGTGGTATCTATTTAGCTTGTTATTTCATTTTATTTGAGGCTTGTCAGATGAATGAATCTAGTACACATTCATCTCAATGTTGATATTTACTTCAGCTCAAAATCTATCACTTCAAGCACTAGCTTTTGAATCCAAATGACAACTAAGTCATTGGATATAATGTTTTTTTGTAAGGATTTTTTCTTGTATGATTCAGAACTGATTTCTGATGTATTTTCTGGACGTATATATATAGATCCTCAGTATATTTCTCGATATATAGGTTTAGTTAAAAGTTTCAGTGTCTTTCGATTGCAACTACCGCTGAACTTTAGCATGCACATTTCTTCTTAGTTCAAACTGATCAGGTGAGTTTAAGTGGACTTTAAGCTTTTATCATCGAGGACCTATTACTCTTTATGTTGGCAAAGTTAAGGGTTTTAAAGTCAATACAGTAAAGTGACCATTTTTTAATTCACTAAAAGCGTTTTCTAGATTTTTACCACTATTGAATATCACTGGAACAAACACATTAGTCTTGCGTAAAATAATCGATCTCAGTTGGTAGTTTTAAAAAACATGTCGTGATGTTAGCTTTCATTATACTAAACATAACTTAATGTAGGCCAATTATTTAAAAAAAAAGATGTTTTATGAATTAAAGTTAAGTATGTTTTTTTTTAAAGTGTAACAATCCTTGATTCTTGACTAAATTATAAACATCGTAAGGATGTTTAATGACACGTTTATTTTTTTACGTAATAATGTGAATAATGCTTATAAAACCACGTGTAAACAAATTTTGCTATGATCAACTTAGCTATCTAGGCCTAAAAAATAAAATGACAGTGGAACAATGGAACAGTCAAGATGAGCATATTCACAAAAAAAACCATGGACGCAGCAGTAATTAAAGGATACTAGTTTTCTTCCTACTCTTGATGGAGATGCCTTGGAGGACGTTAACACCTTTACATATCTGGGCAGCATCATCGACAACCAAGGTGCATCTAATACAGATATGAGGGCGCGGATTGGCAAAGTCTCTTAGAATGAATGAATATTTAAAGAAACTTATTCTCTAAAATGAGAAAAGTTTTAACGGAAAGTCTGGAAAAGCCAATCATAGTGAAAAAGTCTGTCTTCATTCAACTTGTATTCACACAGGATGAGATTTCAGGTATAAATTAATATAAGAGAGTCAAAGTGACACTGAAAACAAGCATCCATGTAATTCAGCTGTTTACAGTATATAACACTAAATATTCTTTACGCCAATCAAAGATGGATCAATACTCTTCTAATGTGACCTCCATATGTAACTATGAATGACCAGTTAATAGACGGGGTAGCAATCAATGGAATTCAAATGTAAGATCTATAGACCATTTGCACATAAAAATAATGAAGGCGGAAAAGAAAAAGATTTGCGAAATCAAACGAATTCGCGGCATTTTATCAGCTACAAACATCATAAGGTTACAACATTTAGTAATAACTAGTATAAGCAACGTTAAAAATATGTATTTAGTTTTCAGTATGGTGAATACAAATATTATAGACTAATACTTTCTCAAATGGTCATCTATTAAAAATTGTAAACAACTGAATATTATCACAAACATTCCTTACTTAAAAATGAAGTTTCTTTTGTAATACTGATTTATTTGATAATTTGAAAAGTTACTTCATGTGTATGATGGAGGCATTTATATGATCACATTGTTAAACATATAAATATTTCAACATTAATTAGTTGTGCTTCCACTGATAATCGTTCTCCTGTTTCAGTACGACAACTATACAATAAATATTCTCAAAGGTTAGAAAAGGTCAACCCTTACTTCATAGATTTCTGTCTCTGATAGTAAAAACTTTTGAAGAACAGAGATAAGACTTCAAAATCTTCCCATAAAAAAGGCCGAGCGTAACCGGTTTCAAGCAGTTATCCCTTTAGTTCTGCGGTTAATCTCTCAGGTCACTAAAATCAACTCTAACCTAACTTCCTTTTCAGGTTCTTCAAGAAGCACATCCAAGATCTGGGCAGCCTTATACCCCTAACAGCATATGAGATCAACTTGTTCATGATCAACTCCTTCCTCCACCTCTTAATAATTCTCGTACCTCCTCGACTAACCCTTCTCGTATTACCTGGCGCTGCTATTGCTAAGGTAGTAGATATTCCTAGCATTATTGTGGTAATAACAAAAATACTATCAGCACTAACTTTAGAATGAATTAAAATATAAACAAACAGATGAATTATGTCATTATCGAAGTATAGAAATTCTCGATCATTCAATGTTTAGCGTAATTGGGATGAATAGTGTTATTAAATATCAATGATATTTTTAATTGAATTTTCATGAAAGAGATTAATATGAAAAACGATGATCACTTGATTACTGAACAATTGGAAAGATTATACAATGTAAGCAAATGATGATCGTCTCTAAACTGTCAAGTGAATATTACAAAATAGAACTAAACACCATATACACCGTGGAGGAGTCAGACATCACTAAGGTGAAAGTTTGGTTGATCCTATGGAATTTTAGTGTATTATTAAATAAACTTACCGGATAACTTTAGGCTAAAATAATAGACTTACAATTGAATTGATTCATACAAGATTATGTAATAAAAAAAAAGTAATAATACTTTACTTAGTAGTTAACTAAAAGTAGTTAAATGTTATTGATTGTTCAATTGATACACGTAACTGTTTAGTGTGTTTTTATTAATGGAATAAGTTAGTTGATTCATGTAAATTTCAATTTCTAAGATCAATCCAATAACTGTCTCGCCAATGCATCATCTCACAGAGCTTAATGTATGCAGCTAGGTATGTGGGTATGGGTAAACAAAATGTCGACCATCCAATTATTCATGGAATCATTATTGGTCGTTGTTAGTTACTTTTTGAAGGATTTCTCTGCATACTAATATTGATACAAATGACTGAACATACTGGTACAAACTTTTTTTTTCACATCATTACAATACATGCTCATGGTTGTGATGTACGGTGTTCTAAATCTGAACACAATACTCGTTAACCTCACAAAATGATTATTTGACCAAGGAGACAAGAGTAAAGTAGATAATCTATTTGACTACACAATAATATATATATATATATATATATATATATATATATATATATATATATAAACCGATACTCATCGTCTAATCAAATATCATAGCTTAACATCGAAGTGAAATCAAACCAAAGTTGTATTTAAAAAAAACTCGAATTCAATATCAGCAACTCTTGAAGTTAAATCACTGTTTGGATGACCAAGGCGATCGGAGTAAAATAAGTGTATCAATAAAGTGTCAATGGGAAATATGTTGTATAAATAAACAAGAGTTGTATGCTTGATTGTACTGTGATCGCTGGGTGTTTGTAGAATATACTTCTACGCTTACAAAGCCTTTTATTTCGACTTTGGGTATTCAAGGTAGCCTACCTGGACGCTGGTTTATTGTCTCGTTCGCGTTTATCGACTAAGGTAAACTCGTAATGTGGTGCTGTGGTGCGAACTACTTATAAGTAGTATATAACGTGAGTGTCAACGTAAAGTCTGGTAGCATAATATGGGGGGAAGATCAAGAAAGGAAGAGTTAGAAAACAATGGAATTTGTATGAAACGCATGAATAGTGACAATGGATTGATGTTTGGCAACAGGAACAGTCCAGTTCGATAGGATGAACTGATCTTTTGCAAATGAACGATTTACGATATGGTTTTCCGATTTTACTGAGTAACTCTGTAATTTTCGTTAAATACAATTCGGTTGCCCCCACCTGTGTTCTCATTCACAACAGTAATAGCCTCAAGCATACTAAGTGACGAACTTATCAAGTTCTAATTGGATTCAATTTAAATCAAGTATTATTTTCTTTCATATCGTAGACAATTTTTATCATCATTACTATTTATTTTATTCTAAAGTAGTAACATTAAGTAATTTTAAATAAAATTTCTATTTCAGTTATCTAAACGTATCAATTTGAAAGAAATTTCTTTGGATTTAGAAAAACTTAAAACCACTGGTATCCTTGTTGATAAAGAATTAGACAATAATGGTAATCAAATAGGGTAAGTGAATATCATAAACCAAATTTATTTATTTAATGTATTACCAAACTTTTGAAAGGATGAATTGTTAAAAAAAATTTTTAAGTTTTAAATATTGTTTTCCAGATTTAAACGCTTCTGCTACCTAAGTCAATCTAAACATTCTTGAGGTATCATCATTAACTTGTTCGTTCATGCAAAGATTTAGTTCAAGGTGGATTGGTCAATCTGGAGTATTTAGTCATTATGTTATTTCGTCATCTGCATTGGACTAATTCTGTCCATTTAAACCAATCTTATTATACTACTTATTATTATTCAATATTATCAATAGGTTTTGTTATAAATAGTGCTCAAACTAACTGGTATTATTATTATTCAAATCTTGTAAATAAATAAAAGCAAATATATTTACTATTGTTTATTTTAAGAAAATTTTGTAGTGACTTACGCCTGTCACCCCCAATGGAGCATAGGCCGCCGCGCCGACCAGTTTTCTCCAACCTACTCTGTCCTGGGAGAATAATTGTCACATGATGGTGACTTTCCAGGGTGCATGAATTTGAGTTTTATTAGTAGCTTTGAACCGTGGAATAGAACTCCGCCTGGAACCCCTCTAGGGCTATTGCCGGTCCTAAGCCCCGGTTAAAGGTGGAAGGTTTGGGCATAGGGTTGGCGACCTTATTCCATAAAAAACTAACTCGCTAAAAAAAACTTAAAATCAATTTGAAATTTTATTGTGTTTACGTTAGTAGTTTATGCCTATTTGTCAACAGTTTTTGGTGTTTGTAAGAGTTAGGTTAGGCTTTTTTGTGAAAGTGAAAAATGTTGTTACTAAATGGGTTAATCATGTTTAAGTGTTTGTTATATTTACAAAATTGCATATGTAATTGATCTAAGGATAGTATAAGCATACAGGATAGAAAATAAGCACTATTTAAACTTACAAAACTTATGTATACTGTGAGAAAGGAAGACAATTGTTTGCGAAATTTCGGATTTAATATTATTAGAGGCGGGTTATGTCACTTTTTCAGTCAGTCAGTCAGTCAGATGCAACGTAGAATTTGCTACGTAAAAGTACATCAGTTCATGTCGCCATACCACATCAGCACAGAGATATAATTGTCAATTCAAATCCAATAGTAGTAGTAGAGGTAGTAAGGGAATTAGAAGTAATCGAAGAGGTTAGGATGAGAAGATATGATTCAAGAAGTATGATTCAATGAGAAAAGTTTAGAAAGTCAAAACTAGAGGTGTTGAAGAATCCAGAAGATTAGGATTTAAGAGAGAACACAAAGAATAAATGTACCGGCGCCATTGCGAACGATTTTGAGCCATGTCATTCAAGGTCTCTCTCTAACCATCGATTATTATCATCTCGTGGACCCCAACCAGGTAGTCGACAATTTTTGTAGTCTATATTATTGAAATTACAATAGATAAGTAAGTCCAGCTGTTGTATTTTAATTTTCATTCTTCTCTATTTTTCCAATCCCTTTTTCTTTTTTTTTTTACAATTATTAGAAGTCTATTACAAATATTTACTGAACCATTATTTCAAAAAGATGGCTTTTTCATTGAATTAATTGAACGTTGTAATCAATCAACTGGTTTCGGTGAAAATAATATCAATGCTTTATGGGAAGCATTAGAAATATCACAAACAAACACATCCAATTAATGTTCCCCTCCCCCCTTTTGTTTTTCTTTTCTGATGGATTAGAGAGTGAGACAGAGAGAGAGAGAAAGAGCGAGTATTACTTTTTCTTTATCTACTAAAGAAATAATACTCAAATTTGTACTTCATTCATTGAAAACAACTAATAAATATTGACAATTTCTATACATATACATGTATATCTATCTATATATTAAAATATGGTTCTTGTGTGTAATAAAATAATTGTCTTATGTTTAATTTTATATTTTAAACGGAAATTTACTTTATCATCAAATAGTTGTTATTATGGAAATTTTCGTTATTGATTTTTTTTCTACTTTGGTACATTGGCTTTTGTAACAACAACATACACGTGTATAGATTGTGTAAATCCGATTGAATGAAATATTTGTATAATAATAATAATCAAAAATTGATTGACCAATCAATAAACTCGCTTATCGATTAAGATCAGCTTAATTTTGATGATATATATTTTATCCAATAATTAATACTTTTTACACATTGAAATCATCAATCAATCAATCATTGTTAGACTACCATTAGAAGAAACCTGGAAGCACCTGATGGCCGTTTCTTCCTGGTATGGGATTCATCAGTAGTGCGCATCCACGACACCTGTACCTCACAAGGTTCGAACCCAGGACATTGGGTCTTGCCCGTGAACGCCTAACAATGATTGATTGACTAATGATTTCACTGTATAGAAACATTGATCTCCATAACTCTAATTGGGAAAAATTTATAATTTTTTTTCCTACCGTAATAATATTCAGCTTTATGGAATCATTAGAATAAGGTTAAGATGAATATGGGTAAGTTTTACTTCTTCATCATCATGTTAACTAGACTGCAAATATATTATGGGAGTTGTAAGTTGTATCGATCTAGTTTGTTTTCATATTTTGATAATATATATATACATAAGTGTCAGTAGATGGCAATAAGATTTCAATAAAGGTGATATTATTTTTATTTATTGAAATCATGATTTGACAAAGTAACTCAACAATCTCCAAACAACCCAATAAATGCAAATTACCTGTGCTCACTAATGACTAACTCTGTGACTAACTCTTCTCGGAGTTCTAGTAAGAAGTTGTGACCAGTGGAGATCAATCCTGTTCGGATGTGAAGCAGTGCTCACTGAAGATAGTGTATGTGTGAGGTTGAGCAAGACTGTGAATTGACTGAAGTTAGACAGTAACACCGTTAGATACTGGCTAAGTGGTCCAGAGGTTCAGCGTTTGCGTGCAAGACCAAAGGTCCTGGGTTTGAACCTTATGAGGTACAGGAGTCGTGGATGCACACTGTTGTTGAGTCCCATACCAGGACGAAACGGTTGGCCGGTGCTTACAGGTTTTTAATGGTAGTTTAACACTGATCGGATCATAATTTGAAAAAGTAACTCAAAAATCTCAACAATCCTATAATGCGATAGTATTCTATTGAAAAAAAAAAAAACTTATCAACAAAATGTGATTACATCACTGTAAATTGGTGCAACAGTTGAAAAAACTGAATGGAATAGAAAACTTTAAATTATCAAGCTAATTTTTGCTGAAAGCGTTGGTAACCAAAATTATCACATCATAATCAGAGATTCGGTTTTTATAAAAAAAAATAAAAGATGCATACTTACAAAATATATTTAAGTAGCGTCACTAATCAACCGTATTTTATTATAATAATTCACTAATTAAAAACTGATTACTTTGTTGTTTCAACATTAGTTTACGTAGTTTTTTGTTATTACTTAATATTTACGTTTGATCTAGAAAATAGTTAAATTATCTAATATATGTATATACAAGTTGTTGTTGTTGTTGATTTATCAACCTTAAACTAATTAGTTTCTTATCAAAAAAAAAATTATTTTATAATGCCAGTCTAAAGTATTCCGAAACAAATAAGTTTTATGAGAAAAAAAATAAAATAATTTTGAATATGATAAAAGTTTGATGCATCAAATTAGTTCAGTCTAATGTAGTAAAAAAAAATAATCTGTTTTAAGATTTGTAATTTTTTTAGTCAATTTGTATTATGGCTGTTAGTGGTATCTATTTAGCTTGTTATTTCATTTTATTTGAGGCTTATCAGATGAATGAATGTAGTACACATTCATCTCAATGTTGATATTTACTCAAAAACTTCAGCTCAAAATCTATCACTTCAAGCACTAGCTTTTGAATCCAAATGACAACTAAGTCATTGGATATAATGTTTTTTTGTAAGGGTTTTTTTCTTGTATGATTCAGAACTGATTTCTGATGTATTTTCTGGACGTATATATATAGATCCTCAGTATATTTCTCGATATATAGGTTTAGTTAAAAGTTCCAATGTCTTTCAATTGCAACTACCGGTGAACTTTAGCATCCACATTTCTTCTTAGTTCAAACTGAACAGGTGAGTTTAAGTGGACTTTAAGCTTTTATCATCGAGGACCTATTACTCTTTATGTTGGCAAAGTTAAGGGTTTTAAAGTCAATAACAGTAAAGTGACCATTTTTTTTAATTCACTAAAAGCGTTTTCTAGATTAAAGTTGTTGATCGATTTTTACCACTATTGAATATCACTGGAACAGACACATTAGTCTTACGTAAAATAATTATTCTCAGTTGGTAGTTTTAAAGAACACGTTTTTGATCAATTTTATTATTGTGATGTTTGCTTTCATTATACTAAACATAACTTAATGTAGGCCAATTATTTTAAAAAAAGATGTTGTATGAATTAAAGTTAAGTATGTGTTTTTAAAGTGTAACAATCCTTGATTCTTGACTAAATTATAAACATCGTAAGGATGTTTAATGACACGTTTATTTTTTTACGTAATAATGTGAATAATGCTTATAAAACCACGTGTAAACAAATTTTGTTATGAAATATAATTATTATGATCAAATTAATTATCTAGGCTTAAAAAATAAAATGACAGTGGAACAATGGAACAGTCAAGAAGAGCATATTCACAAAAAAAACCATGAACGCAGCGGTAATTAAACGATACTAGTTTTTTTCCTACTCTTGAGGGAGATGCCTTGGAGGACGTTAACACCTTTACATATCTGGGCAGCATTATCGACAACCAAGGTGGATCCGATGCAAATGTGAGGGCACGGATCGGCAAAGCAAGGGCTGCATTTCTACAGTTGAAAAATATCTAGAACTCCAAACAACTTTCAACCAAAACCAAAATCACGATTTTCAATAGAAATGTGAAGACAGTTCTACTGTATAGAGCGGAAACATGGAGAACTACCAAAGCCATCATCCAGAAGATAAAAGCGTTTATTAGCAGTTGTTTTCGCAAAATACTTCGGATTCGTTGGCCAGACACTATCAGCAACAACGAACTGTGGGAGAGAACAAACCAGATTTCAGTGGAGGAGGAAATCAGGAAGAAGCGGTGGAAGTGGATAGGACACACTACGAAAAGCACCTAACTGCATCACAAGACAAGCCCTCACATGGACCCCTGACGGGAAAAAGGGAAAGAGGAAGGCCGAGGAACACATTACGCCGAGAAATGGAGAAAGATATGAGAGGAATGAACAAAAATCGGACAGAACTGGAAAGGGAAGCCTAGGATAGAGTTGGTTGGCGAGAACCGGTGTTCGGCCTATGCTCCATTGGGGGTAACAGGTGTAAATAAATAGTAAGTTTTCTTCCTGTTGATTACAAACCCTGTTTACTTAAAATCCTATTTATTAGAGCTCTAAGGTTGTGTTCGGCAAATAAACAAATGGTATACATTGAAAAGTCTCTCAGAATAAATGAATATTCAAAGAAACTTATTCTTTAAAATGAGAAAAGTTTTAACGGAAAGTCTGGAAAAGCCAATCATAGTGAAAAAGCCTGTCTTCATTCAACTTGTATTCACACAGAATGAGATTTCAGGTATAAATTGATATAAGAGAGTCAAAGTGACACTGAAAACAAGCATCCATGTAATTCAGCTGTTTACAGTATATAACACTAAATATTCTTTACGCCAATCAAAGATGGATCAATACTCTTCTAATGTGACCTCCATATGTAACTATGAATGACAAGTAAATAGACGGGGTAGCAATCAATGGAATTCAAATGTAAGATCTATAGACCATTTGCACATAAAAATAATGAAGGCGGAAAAGAAAAAGATTTGCGAAATCAAACGAATTCGCGGCATTTTATCAGCTACAAACATCATAAGGTTACAACATTTAGTAATAACTAGTATAAGCAACGTTAAAAATATGTATTTAGTTTTCAGTATGGTGAACACAAATATTATAGACTAATACTTTCTCAAATGGTCATCTATTAAAAATTGTAAACAACTGAATATTATCACAAACATTCCTTACTTAAAAATGAAGTTTCTTTTGTAATATTGATTTATTTGATAATTTGAAAAGTTACTTCATGTGTATGATGGAGGCATTTATATGATCACATTGTTAAACATATAAATATTTCAAGATTAATTAGTTGTGCTTCCACTGATTATCGTTCTCCTGTTTCGGTACGACAACTATACAATAAATATTCTCAAGGGTTTGAAAAGGTCAACCCTCACGTCATAGATTTCTGTCTCTGATGGTAAAAACTTTTGAAGAACGAAGATAACACTTCAAAATCTTCCCATAAAAAGGCCGAGCGTTACCGGTATCAAGCAGTTATCCCTTTGGTCCTGCGGTTAATCTCTCAGGTCACTAGAATCAACTCTAAACCAACTTCCTTTTCAGGTTCCTCAAAAAACACATCTACGTTGTGGGCAGCCGGGAAGTGACATTCGGCCTTATACCCCTAACAGCATATGAGATCAACTTGTTCACGATCAACTCCTTCCTCGATCTCTTAATAATTCTCGTATCTCCTCGACTAACCCTTCTCGTATCACCTGGAGCTGCTAATGCTATCATAGTAGATATTCCTAGCATTATTGCTTTAATAACAAAAATACTATCAGCACTAACTTTAGAATGAATTAAAATATAAACAAACAAATAAATTATGTCATTATCTAAGTATAGAAATTCTTGACCATTCAATTTGTAATGTAATTGGGATGAATAGTGTTATTAAATATCAATGATATTTTTAATTGAATTTTCATGAAAGAGATTAATACGAAAAACGATGATCACTTGATTACTGAATAATTGGAAAGATTATACAATGTAGACAAACGATGATAGTCTCCAAACTGTCAAGTGAATATTACAAAATAGGACTAAACACCGTATACATCGTGGAGGAGTCAGACATCACTAAGGTGAAAGTTTGGTTGATCCTATAGAATTTTAGTGTATTGTTAAATAAACTTACCGGATAACTTTAGGCTAAAATAATAGACTAACAATTGAATTGATTCATATAAGATTATGTCATAAAAAAATAGAAATAATACTTTACTTAGTAGTTAACTAAAAGTAGTTAAATGTTATTCATCGTTCAATTGATACACGTAACTGTTTAGTGTGTTTATATATATATATATATATATATATATATATATATATATATATATATATATATATATATATATATATATATATATATATATATATATATATATACTCTTTATCATCTAATCAAATATCATAGCTTAACATCGAAGCGAAATCAAACCAAAGTTGTACTTAAAAAAATTATCGAGACAAGAAATCTTCGTAATTCATTAAAAATCAATAATACCCCACTTGATTGGTCTACACATGCTGTTCACATATATGCAATGTTCATTGACATTTTCTATAACTTGTTCAAGACAATTGATCTCATCTCAAAAGTATGTTTACATGTGGTATGAACTATGATCACGGTAATTTCAATATTTAATGTATTCTAAAGAAATATTAAATCGGTTATTATATTTAATGGGTACGTTCTAATTATCTTGTCTAATTTTGGTATAAAAATTAGACATGTGAGGAGTATCACATGTCATACAAAATATCTGCTAAGTTCATGCTTATTGAGGTCAAGTTTTTCCACCACTCAAGATGTACCTTCAAATGAGAATGTAGCTATTTAAAGTATTGTGTGTAAGATAAGTGCAATAACGAGGCTATAGATAATGAATGATTTCACATATTATATTAGTTTAAAGTATTTAAGAATATTTAAGTAGTAAGACTCTATTAATTTTTTCCCATAATAAAATTACTCAAGTAGTCTTCAGTTGATAGGATGAATTAGTTGAAAAGATGGAAATCGATGAAATTATTGAATAGCATTTGGTGTTCATAATATTTGCAATATTGTATTAAATACGGATTGCATAGATTGACAAGTGCTTAAATGTTATTTTTTTTAAAAAAAAATCAACTATTTCTCATCCATTTATTTTACTGGATATGAAAAGTTATTGAAATTTTCTCATTCCAATCAATCAATCAATCATTTCAAAGCAACACCATATTTCAGTTGTGTCATACTGTGGTGCTGTGGTGCGAACTACGTATAAGTAGTATATAACGTGAGTGTCAACGTAAAGTCTGGTAGCATAATATGGGGGGAAGATCAAGAAAGGAAGAGTTAGAAAACAATGGAATTTGTATGAAACGCATGAATAGTGACAATGGAGTGATGTTTTGCAACAGGAACAGTCCAGTTCGATAGGATGAACTGATCTTTTGCAAATGAATGATTTACGATATGGTTTTCCTATTTTACTGAGTAACTCTGTAATTTTCGTTAAATACAATTCGGTTGCCCCACCTGTGTTCTCGTTCACTACAATACAACTAGAATTTTGCATTTTTTAAATAAATGATCTTTAGAATAAGATCATTGTGAAAATAACTTAAGTTTTACTGGATCAATTTTTAAAATTAGTTCTGTTTAATACAACTTATTTACAAAACTTTTATTAGGTTGAGCAAGACCGTGGATTGATAGAAGTTAGACATTAACACTGTTAGGATGCCGACTTAGGTGGCTAGAGGTTAAGCGTTCATGAGAGAGACTGAATGTCCTTGATTCGATTTCCTCGAGCGAAAGTCACGGATACGCCCTGTTGATCACTCTCATACTAGGACGAAACGGCTGTCCGCTGCTTTTGGAGTGATTCCGTTCAATACTCCTTACACGTACATTCAGAATCACGTTGTTTTATGTCACTTAAAACATGATCATTTAATAACAAACGTGTTTATGTTGGAAGATTTTAAGAGAAAAACAATATTTTACATCTTAACTTCATACAAACAATGACATCAAGCGAAAAAAATATTTTTTTTTTTAGGTATATACAAATTGTAGAAAAATGTTTTTAAATGTATGCGGTGATTTTCAAATTTTGCTTTATTATTTTTACCATTATTATTATTATTATTATTATTATTATTATTATGTGAAACGTGACATTAACTTTCACTTTTGCATTTTTAAAAATCATCCATTTTTATTTCATTTGAATAATATTTGAAAGAGAACAATAAAGGAGTCGTGGATGCGCACTGCTGAGGAGTCCCATACCAGGACGAAACGGCCGTCCAGTACTTCCAGGTTTCTAATGGTGGTCTAACATTGATCGATTCATGGTTTCAGAAATGTGTAATAAAGATAATGTTAGAAATATAATAATTTTTGTTAACATCATATTAGTCAAACATCATAGGAATTTTCAAGATAGGACAAAATTAATTGTTTAGGTTCACCTTAGTTTTCAATAATTAATTCGTTTATATCAATCTGAAAAAACTAAGAAACACAAATTCCAGTAGGTAATGTAGGATTTAAACTGAGGTTTGGATTGAAGAATAACTAACTGTCCAGGTAGTTTAGATACGCGTCTTACCCAGTTTAAAACCAAAACAATGTGATTTGGGTAAATGACGCTATTGATATTCATCATAAATATAAATTTACATCATTACCTAAACAATATTACCACTCAGCTGTTCCACAAACAAGTGTCCAATTATTCAAATAGACAGGAACAAATAAATGTTATTCTATCCATCCTGGATAGATCAGATTCGTTCTACAGATAATATTTAGTTGCTTTATAACACAGAGTGTTTCCTATTCTGGAAGGGTGCTCCTATTCATAAATCAAAATGCACAATTCCAATCAATACAAGCAACTCAATCAAAAGAGGAACAAATCAAAATGGCTGTCGCCATGACTAAGTATCAGCTTAAACAACATAAAAACTCAGTAAAGGCAGAAGAAATAGAATACAAATATTATCATCTCAAAATGGAATCGAACAGATTAACCAAATGTAAAACTGAAAGAATCAATAAGGACATATTACAAATATATACATGGAGGGATTTTCACAAACCAAGCCTTCGAAATGGATCTTACAGGTATTGTATTATTTAAAAAATCTCACCTTTGTTTACTTGTAATTTCATTCCGAATTGAGTTGAATTAAGTTTGATATAATCATATCAATTCTTTTTTTAAATAATTAACAATATTGACTGTAACAGTTGACAAATGTAAGTAACTTAAAATTGTTTGATTAGTCAATACCTCAAACCATTTCTTCCTCATATGACAGTACACAAAACAGTTCATGGAATCATTCCTGTGTGAATTATTTATTCGAAAACTTGAAAATCGCTTCTAGAATTTACTTATTCAAATTGTAATCAGGGTGAATTAATAAAATGCCTGTAATTTATTTTCAACCAGTACTATGATTGTTAATTTCACTAACAGTTACATCACTGCATCAAAACTACAATTGAAATTTGTAAGAAAGAAAACCACTTACACTATTTTCATTTGTCTGTATGGTCTAAAGATAAAGTTGAAAATTCATTGGAAAAGCATGTGAAATGGTCGAAAACTTCCATATATTTCAATAGACTTTTATCTAATCACCAAAGCTATAGTATCTCTCTCTATTCTACATCCAGTTCCATTCTTTCGGAACTGAAACTTAGGCAAGATGAAATTGATAAGACGCCTAAATGTTATGCTCGTCACTACGTATGCTTGAAACTATTACGGGTTCACCTTAGTCGATAAACGAGAACGAGACAATGAACTAGCGTCCTGGTAGGCTACTCTAATCCGTTGACCCAAAGGAACTAACGAGCAGTCTTGATATGGGGTAGAAAGTGTATTCTACAAACACCCAACAAGCACAATGAATTCAAGCACACGAATCGCGTATTTTTATACATCATAGAGACGTCCTTGGGAGAGTCACAAAAATGACACACTAAAATAATACAGTAACCAATTAAAACCAAGGATTTTCCAGGTGGGGAATGTGATCTCAGGGGGTAAACTGATCAGTTCATGAATAAAATCCAAAATAAAGATATTTATCAAGCCTGCTCCCAGGATCTAACTTCCCCAACACTAAGTAATTAGAAAATCAATATTTGTAACTTAATTCCCCCCTTGGTTGATTACGGTGTATCGAATTCACTCTACAATTTCAAACAAACTTTATTCATAAATCCCTTTTATATCAAGTTCGTTTTATCTGTTCGGAAATACTTCAAAGATTTTCCTTTAAATAACATTTTTCATTATGTTTTTTGTACAACAATATTCAAGAAAAATGATCTGTGTTCAATTTTAAAGGTAAACCGTCTACTTTATCAAAACTAGTAAAATGTTTATGTCGAAGTAATCCATATACGCCAACAAGTATTGATCATATAAAATTCATTAAAGAATATCAACAACAGGAATTTTTTTAAATGTTTTCAAAAAAAGTTCTACTTCTAATTAATGAGAAACTATTAATTTTATATATTTCCAAATGGTTTTCTGTCAAAATTGCATTTTAATGAAGAGAAATATAAAATTGTTTAGAATTCGCAACACTATTTATAAAATTGATGGGATGATAGTGTTGTTAAGTGACAACAGTCAATTGGTTTTACCTTAGTGGATCTCAGAACACATTCAGAATTGTTAAGCATTCGTTAAAATAACCTACACTTTACAAAACACTTTAGTTACAACCAAGAACAAGATGCCTTTCTACATCAATACAAAATTATGTCCACAAACTAGGTTGGGTCGATTATGACATATTCTTTATCCAGGAGTCTCCTCATGAAATCTGGATTCATGTCAAAACACGCTTCAGCTACACCAAAAGACATTCTAATGATCGTATTGAGCTAAAAAACAATAACACTATATCCTATTTCATTCTGCTTTCAGTAGGAAATAGAAGGCCGGACTATTTATGCAACTTGACCTGCTTATGCAAATAGACATATTTCACTCAAATCATCATCGACACAGTCCTACGCTAAGTCATGAAACATTAGAAATAGATTTCTACTCACTGGGAAAATACCAAAAATTATGATTATAAGACTCAATGTGACAGAATTCGGTGGCAATAGGGTGACGATAGTCAGTCAGTCAGTCAGTTGCAACGTAGAACTTCATACGTAAGTACATCAGTTCATGTCGCAATACCACATCAGCACAGATGTAATTGTCAATTAAAATCCAATAGTAGAAGAGGTAGTAAGGGTATTAGAAGTAATCGGAGAGGTTAGGATGAGAAGATATTATTCAAGAAGTATGATTCAATGAGAAAAGTTTAGAAAGTCAAAACTAGAGGTGTTGAAGAATCCAGAAGATTAAGATTTGAGAGAACACAAAGAATAAATGCACTAGCGCCATTGCAAACGATTTTGAGCCATGTCATTCAAGGTCTCTAGCCATCGATTATTATCATCTCGCGGACCCCAACCAGGTAGTCGACAATTACCGACATGGCTCAGTCCACTCGTCAATGACTTCATGGATTTATGCCATGTTTTGGTTTGGCCGCCCCTAACTTTCTTCCAACCTACTCCTACACAGCAAAATATAGCTCGACGAGGGAGTCGCTGGTTAGGCATACGCAAGACATGTCCCAACCACCTCAACTGGTGAGGTTTCAATACTTCATCGATTGATCTGCCATTCTTACCTAGCACCCGATTCCTAATAACAGCGTTGCTCACTCGGTTGTCCCACGATATACGAGCAATGCTTCGAAGACACCTATGATCGAAAACCAGTAACCTACGAATATCTTCTACTCTCACTGACCATGTTTCACAGCCATAAAGTAAGACGGAGCGAACCACTGCGCAGTACATTTGTCCTTTAGTCAGCAAACGGATGGATATCTTACGTACGCCATAAATGACGCAGGTTGGCAAAAGCTAATCGAGCCTTCTGTATCCGAGCTGAGATTTCGTCATTCACCAGGCCATCGGCACAGATGAGACTCCCAAGATAAGTGAAGCGGTCTACTCGCTCGACTACTTCACTCCCTATCACTAGTTCAGGTGCTGATGCAACCCAATCATAAAGCCAAATTTCGCATTTCGAGGGTGAGAACCACATCCCGAACATGCTTGCATTGTTGCTTACGGTAGTCAGAAGACTCTGCATTTTGTCAGCGTCTTCACCGAATAGGACTATGTCATCGGCACATTCTAAGTCAATAAGCGAGCCACCTGGTTGAAGATGGTTGTTACGATGCAAATAAGTAAGAAGAAATTCAAAGTTTGTCAGTGTATTTAATGCCTGTGTGTGTGTGTTGACAAAAATATACTAATCCTGTATACTTACTAGAATGTTGTAGCTTGTATATACATATATAAATGACGTACAAACGATAGATATATCCAGTTAAATTCTTATTTACATATTTTATTTTAATTCTGTATTATAAAAATGATAAATTACATCATATATATACATACATTAGGGGAAAAATAAAATTTTCTTCTTTGCTCCATTTGAAAATATGTTGTTTTTTTTTTGGTTTAGTAAAAGTATTGACTTTGTTTAATTAACACTTGAAAATGTGTAAAAAATGGTTGATCTGATCGTGATACAATTTTATATGATAATGTATTTAATCCATCAGAATTCATCAATTTATTTGATCTTTCTAATAATTTTTCCAAATTATTTGATTGTATATTATATTGTGATGTATGTGGTATATGAATATATCGTCCAATTCTATGATTTACATGTATATATCTAATCCCAGTAGTTTTAAGACGTTTTTCAAAATTATCATCATTTTCATTCGTCAAACCCCAATATTTATTAGAATAACCATTGACAGTGATAAAATGATGTGAAGAAATTTTTAAAACTCCACCAATAAATGTTTCATATGGTAATTTAAATCGATTACTGCTGATTGCAGGACTTAAATGAATTACTATCTGTTTAGTCAATGCGTCATCACATCGATATGAATTGTAATAGTTAATTGGTGCTAAATCGACGGCATGAAATATGACACATTTAAATTGAAAATATTTTAATGCTTCAATAAATCCAATATTATTTAATTTACCTTTATTGATTGCTACCAAATGGTCAATTTGTTCAATGATAAATATACGATAGCATAAATGTTGTTTTTGTAGTATAGGGATAAGTGTAGACAAAGTGATATAAAGTTGTTTGAATTGATTTTTTAATGCGATAATTATAGCAACTCCATTTTGTGGAATAGTTTCACAGAATTCTTTATTAACTGTTGTATATTGTTGTTCTTGATTGTCAACATTACGATTATTATTATGATTATTGTTATTATTGTGAATATTCGGATTGTACATCCATGATCCACCAGGTAAATGAAACTCACTAATATTGTATAATGTTTGTAAATCTGCATTGAAATTAGGCCATAATCGACGAGGCATTTGAATGGGTTTTAAAAAATAATTCAATTTGTTTTTAGATAGTTTAGTTATGAGTTGACAAATATTAGAACATGTTTGTGGTATCAATAAATCATCATGTTGCTGTTTGTGAATAGTTTCTTCATAAACGGTGATCTGTTTATTGGTAGTAGTAATGAATAAGTATAAAATATGTAATGATAAAAATAATACAATGATATAAAAATATACATGTTTAGAATAGTTGAACATTGTTTTAAATAATCTAATTAATTTCATAGTATATAACTCTTGTCTCTTTTATTGATTAGTCATTATTCCTAATATTTATACAAATTTATATAAGTATAAATCAGAAATGAATTTTACGTTTCACAATTACAACAGACCAAAATTAACACTCTTTCTGTGCAGCCAATCAAATTAGCTTCTTTTTTTTTCTTTCTTTTTCGTATAATATTTATTTGATTGCATTGTTATTCATTTACTGATTGGAGTGAATAATAATAAGTGAACATTACAATGGCTCTCTATGTGTAATTCTCTTTATTTGACTAGAGTGAGTGAGTGTGAGACACACAGAGAGAGAGAGAGAGATGGTGATGATGATGATGATGATGATGGTCCTGTATGAACATATTTTTGCAAAAATAAACGTTTGTCAACCTGTAAACAAGCAAATAATGATGGTATTGCAGGGCATGTCATTGAGTATAATTTATTATGATTTACATCGATTGGTTAAATGAAAAGATCTAATGCAATTCAATAGGTGATTAAGATGTAGCAGACTGTAGAAATAAGATAAAATATATATATATATGTATCATTGTAATCTGTTATACTTCAGGTATATAAAAACTCAAGAAGTAACTAATAATATGAAAAAGTAATCTATCAGAATTGACAATATTCATGGTAGCTGGAATTTAAAGTAAAAAATATGATTTGAAGTGATAAGTGAACTAGTTAACAGGTCTAATTGTATGAAAGGAAATTACAGGTGTAGAGGAAGTGAATTGCATTGAAAACAACCTTGAATTGACATTTATTCCGGTCAAAAGACCTAACACACACTGAATGATGTCATCTCAAATATTATAAGTCAGTGTGAGTTTCCAGGTAGGATGTAAATCCTTAGAATATGCTGAAAAGAAGGAGGTTCCTGTTGGATCAGTTATAAATGGTATTTCAAATGGGTTTTGTTTTAAAGAATACTACTTATGACAAAAGCAATTTATTGAAGAACAAACTTAGACTGACCATTGAATATTAAGCATTTTTTGTTTATTAAGAGTTAGTTATGACCTGAGTTACTTTGTAATCATACGCTCAACGATTTGGATTAAATCTTGGAAAGAAACATAAATGTTCTTAGGAATTGAGGAAAAGCTTTCTTATTGAATTCGAGTGATCGTTTTTATTGATTTATTATGGTCATCCAACACTACTGATTAATTCGAAGTAGACTGATTGTCTAAAAGTGTTAAAATCATTCTAAAACGAATGTTATGGTTTTTAGTTTTGGTGAATCGATTTGTATTGAACTATTCTAACTCTCATTTCTCAGTAAGGATTTATGGTTTAACCGAGTAATAAGTTTATCTGACTGAATCATACTTCTCGAATCATATCTTCGCTCCTTAATCTTCTCCATTACTGCTAATACATCTGCTATCACTATCACTCTTGGATTTGAACTGACAGTTGCGTCTCCGTGCTGATGTGGTGTGGCAACCTGAACTGATGTATTTACGTAAGAAGTCCTGCGTTTTATCTGTCTGTCTGTCTGAGTAATATTGGAGCATAGACAACATAAATCTCAGTATCTTCTTGCAAAAATGTTTTTCTGATACAGTTTCTATTACGTAATGGTTTGAATTGATCGCTGAATTGTAATCTTGATGATATTTGACCAAAAGCTAAATGACCTTTCATTACTTGATCTTCCAATCTGTGACAAACCTTCCAGCCTTCACATCCTCACATGTAATCGTGTGAAATAAATCTAAATGGGTGCAAAATAAAGCAATCTATTTGAAATTAATTACAATTAATATGATCAAGAAATATGGATCATGCTAATGGTAACGTCTTAAAGATTTTCTATAAACTCTACCTGCATTCGGTGAATTGAAGTCAGGATGTTATTCGCTTATTCAAACTCAGTAGGAAATAACTAGTATATTTGAGTCAAGAATTTCAGATGGTTTAAAAATCCATTTACTTGGATTTTCGTTTCATTTCATGGTGAATTTCTTATATACAAGATTGTTTTTTGGTGTAAAAGTGAAAAAAAGGTTTCAAACATTGTCACTGAAAGTGACATCGAAACTGCTCAGCTCTCAGAAGTTTAAAATTCCAATGAAAAAAAATTTATCATCTGAATGCTAAATAGATTCATCGATCTCGAATTTACAAACGAAATTCATAATTTCATTGTATCTACATAAATCTGCTGATCGTTTTGAATATTCTCTTTTTTTTCTCTTCAAAAAAGAATAAGATTCATGGGAGTCACTGATCTTGTCATTTGCAAAACAAATAACCGAAAGTAGATATTTACATAGTTGTCTATCAAATTTGACAGCTTTGAAATAAAATGACGGAGAGAAATATGTGTAGAACAACTGAATCACGTGTAAACTACGTAAAAAGTTTTAAAAATAACTTTATTTTTATGCAAATACTGCTGATTCCGTATGCACATAGGACACTGGTTAAACAGCGTGGCAAAACAATAACGTCAATCTTTAATATTTCAGTTAATGGTGCTATTAAGTAAAGATCATATAGATCTTTGTGATAAGGTTAAATGGAAACAAAAGTTTTGAGTTTAGAAATTCAGAACTATAGAGTTATGTAATGTGTTAGTTAATTTAATGGACGGAAGATAGATGAGATTCATTTTAATCACGTAATTGAACTCCTGATTATTTTAAACAGAGTGATGAATAAATAATCTTGTAAATTTCAAGAACGTTCAATTTGAATCAACCATAAAAATAGATCTTAAACTATTCAGTTCATTGTTGATATCTAGTAATCAAGTAAATACATATATATCATAAAATGGATACAAAAACCGTCATCATTGTAATCAAACTCAGTTTTCAAACTAAGGTCAGTTAATCGTGTTATCAGATCATCACCAATGAATGTAATTTATGATTTAGTTTCTAAAATGTTCAACATCTTGTTATGAACACGTACAGAGCGAGAGAGAGAGAGAGTCAGTTACATGCTTGTTAAACGCTTTATTCACTTATCTCTTGAAATGTGATTTATCTCTTATGTCACGTTTATTTAAACAATTATTCTATTACCAAATCATTCTGATATCTGATTAAACTATAGACTTTCACACATTATGATGATATTTAGAGTAAATGAAAAACGCTGGAAGCAAAGTGTCATGTTAAAAAACTATAAGTTAAGCATTATGGTATAAACTTAATTTATTTTAGCTTGTAAATCGAAATGGGCCACTGACCAGGATTCTCCAATATCCTCTTTTCTGGAGCCTTCCTTCCTAATTCTATCCAAATGCTGTTCATTCTTCACATGTCTGCTTCCGATGTTCTTTAGTCTTCTTCCTCTTCTGATTTGGCCTTGAGGATCTAAAGTGACGGCTTGTCTTGTGACGCAATCGGGTGCTTTCTTCACTGTGTCCTATCCACTTCCATCGCTTCTTCCGATCTCTTTCTCAGATAAAATCTGGTTTGTTCTATGCCACAATAGGTTGTTGTCGATGGTGTCTGGTCAGCAGATCCGAAGTATTTTGTGAAGACAGCTGTTAACAGATACTTTTATCTTTTGGCTAATGACTTTAGTATTTCTACAAATAAAATTGTCTTGACATTTGTATTGGAAATTCTGACTTTGGTGTTTGTTGACAGATGTTTTTCAGTTTTAGAAATACTGCCCTTACTTTGCCGATCCGCCCCTTCATATCTGCATTAGATTCACTTTGCGCACCAATGATGCTGCTCCATTCTATAAAGGTTTCCACATCATCCAAGTGTATGTTAAGACCTACTGTGGTGCGAGCTACTTATAAGTAGTATATGACGTGAGTGTCAACGTAATGTCTGGCAGCAGAAGATGGGGGGAAGATCAAGAAAGGAAGAGTTAGAACACAATGGAATTTGTATGAAACGCATGAATAGTGACAATGGATTGATATTTTGCAACAGGAACAGTCCAGTTCGATATGATGGACTGATATTTTGCAAATGAACGATTAACGATATGGTTTTCCGATTTTACTGAGTAACTCTGTAATTTTCGTTAAATACAATCCGGTTGCCCTCACCGGTGTTCTCCTTCACTGCACTACTGCTGCAGAGGATACTGCCACACTGACTGTCGTCACCTATAATTGTTTTTGTGTGTATGATAGGACTTTGAGATCATCTGCGAATTCTGGATAGTCTAGCTGCATCCTAGCAATACACTACATTCCTTGCGTCCGCTGAAATATTGACATCTTCATAATCCAGCTGACCGCCAGCAAAGAGATAAAGGTTGAGAGTAGGTAACCTTTCCTGACACCGGTCTTAATTTGAAACGAGTTGGTGAGCTGTCCTCCATGCACGACCTTGTCCTTCTGGAGCCTCTCTGGGATTACTTCCGATTCCAAGTCCGGATAAAGGAGGCTGGTTGGGCAAGCGAATACCAACCCCAGACTGTAGCAAATCGAATCGCTAAAAAAACGCCAACCAGAAAAAATACGGCATAAAGCTTGTAGACCAACCGAGAAAACATCAGAATATTACTAAGGTTGTAATCACTGATCCAATTATTTGTATTTTTTTTGAAAAGAAGTGGTAATCTACGAAAGTATAACTTTAAAGTATCAAAATTACGAAAACTGTCAGTCTCAATAAGGTATACAACTACAGAATGTTTTCTACATAAGTCACCAAAACCATAGTACTCAATGTTCCAAAACTATGAGTTCAGCTACTTAAAGCTTTTACTGACAAAGTATAATGGCTGCACAATACGCTTCTCCGAACATTTTTCAACCAGGCTTTCAAAAAGATTATAGGAGTCAATGAAAAATTCAATTTCGGAACATTTAGTCAATTCTGGCAACCTCTCTTCACCGGAAGCCTCCTTCATACTCTTACATACAGTCAGATGAGTTGACCAAAAATGAATGAAAATGACGAATTTATGTACAGTAGAGGCTATTGCTACCCACTAGTTCAAATCGAACCTTTACGTAAAGAACCAATATGTCCAGTAGCTTATTCTCCCTACAGTCTTAAAAACTGCCTTTCAATCCTTCCATAATCTATGAGTTTTTTTATGTTATTTCTACTTACAAATTATTAATCCTAATCTATTCCAATTATTTCGCAATTATTAAAATTCGCAACTATTACAACTTCCGTTTAATCTGTTCTTAATAAATATCAAGTGGACAATTATTCTTACCCTAGCACGCACGTTTCATTAACCGATGATTACTATCATTATTATTTTATGGTATGGGTATTATACAACTTCAGGTTTATTTTATTAATATTTCACACCATTCCACTTTATTAAAGACTTGGATTTTAGAAAATAAAAATTAATTATAAATACGATTTTATAGTTTAAGTACAATGAAATAGATGAAAAGAAAAAAATTTTCTTCACTGAATAATTACCTGTATTTTAATCAATGATCAAATGGGTCTTTTTAGTTATTGAATTAAACTTCGATTTAAAATAATTTATCATTCATTCACGATGAAGAATTTTAGTTTAATTTGTTGGTGCTTGTCACAAATCGACAAATAATCGTACGATACCATTGTAGTGAATGAGAACACAGGTGGGGCAACCGAATTGTATTTAACGAAAATTACAGAGTTACTCAGCAAAATTGGAAAACCATATCGTAAATCGTTCATTCGCAAAAGATCAGTTCATCCTATGGAACTGGACTGTTCCTGTTGCCAAACATCAATCCATTGTCACTATTCATGCGTTTCATACAAATTCCATTGTTTTCTAACTCTTCCTTTCTTGATCTTCCCCCCATATTATGCTACCAGACTTTACGTTGACACTCACATAATATACTACTTATAAGTAGTTCGCACCACAGCACCACACCATCATTGGACAGATTTTGTTATTCCTTTGGCTGACACTTCAACACCGTACACATAAAATGCTGCCAAGGCCTAAACCTAGCATATTCAGTTATCGTGTCATCTGTTTAAGCTGGTGGGTTAGGATTGATGGTTACAAATGTTCAGGTTATTTATTTTTGTCATAAACACATATTAGTTAACGAATTGATAAAAACATAATTTTAACTAATGGATATTGTACATTGATGCAATCTAACTCTGATGATCACAACTTGTTGGATTGATTTGTTAGCAAAATTTCAATACAACGAACTGATATAAAAATAGATGAATAACTTGCTAGAAAAAGTGTTTTATTTTCAAGTAAATGTTACTATTAAGTTAAAATAACACAGAATTCATTGTCATATATGAAACATAAGAGATTGCAGAAAATGAATTGCACATGTGCTTCATTCATAAATTAGGTTAAAACCTTTAGTTAAGCTTGACTCTATTGAAGCGAATAAGAGGGCTGTTACATCGAAGAATTTGATTGTTTCATTCAATAGAAGTTAAAACCTGATTATTGCACATAATCTCCATTCACTTTTTTAATATGGACCTAAGTTCCATTTGAAGGTTTAAATGCTAATGGACATATGTCAATGAAGGAATTATCCACAACAATGAAATACTAAACAGATATTTCATTCTGTCATTTAAGGAAATCACAACAGTGCACACCCATTAAAGCATGATTAACCTTAAAGTGTTTCAGAGAACGCAACATTTCAAATTTTCTACATTTCACATAACCATATCCAAACTACTATGTTAATCGAAAGAAATGTTTATTAATTTGAAAAATTTAAAATTCAACTGGACAAATAATTCAACTAAATTTTAAAATACTAATTATTACTCAATTTGATTCTTTAAAAAAAAAATTCACCACTCAAAGTACACTCTGTTAATTTATTACTATTTAACGTGATTATTCTTCTCATGTAAAGTGTTGATTAACCATTGGTCAATCGGTAGAAATATAATTTATACTTGTAAATAGTATTCTACATGTATTAATTACTATACTAATCAATGAATTTAAACACAGTTCAATTTTGTCGAGTGAAAATCAATAACTTCTCAAAAAAAAAACAGGCACTTGCAATCCATTCTATGAACATTTGATTGAATAAACACTAAAAAAAACGAACTGAAGATTAAGTTCTAATTTATCAAAATGTATTCAAATATGAACTTTGATCTTTAAGCTTTAAGTTAGATTGAAGAAAAAGATAAAAATTTACAGTAAAGTTAAGAACATAATTCATGTATTTAGTTTACGTGGGTCAACTGGAATTGTTATCCCGTTTTATTAAATTAACCGATATATATATAAACTTTAACAAAATATGCGATTAACGTTAGTTGAATATTTACCTAGTTGGTTGTAAAAACTAATACTCTCCTATAATAATTTGACAAATGTACATTTGATAAACACGCCTTCTCATTATCTAGTGTTGTCCATTCGAAACTTAGAATTCAGGTCTTGTCAAGACGTTCAAGTCCTTTCCAGATAATTTCTGTACGACTGACTGTAGCATCTCACAGGATTGATCTTTATCGTCTTCATTGTTATCATTGGTAAGCACATAGCACTGGATAACATTCATTGTTATCTCCTCTTTTTTTATCTTGAAAGATTCTTCGATGATATTGGATAGATGGAATTTTCGTACAGTGAGTATTTTTCGTACGATTGAGGAGATCAGTATGGCCATCAGACAAATCAAGAGTGGCAAAGCAGCAGGACCAGACAACATTCCAGCAGAGGCAATGAAAGCAGATGTAGAAGCAACCGCGAAAATACTTCACATCCTCTTCAAGAAGATTTGGGATGAGGAACAAGTACCATCAGATTGGAAAGAAGGATACCTCATCAAAATACCAAAGAAAGGCGATCTCAGCAAGTGTGAGAACTACAGAGGCATCACTCTTCTTTCAATACCAGGCAAAGTCTTCAACAGAGTATTGTTAAACAGAATGAAGGACTTCGTAGACGCCCAACTTCGAGATCAACAGGCCGGATTTCGGAAGGATCGATCGTGCACTGACCAAATTGCTACATTACGGATCATTGTGGAACAATCAATTGAATGGAACTCACCACTCTACATCAACTTCATCGACTACGAGAAAGCATTCGATAGCGTGGATAGGAAAACACTGTGGAGGCTTCTTCGACACTACGGTGTGCCTGAGAAAATAGTTAACATCATACGGAACTCTTATGATGGATTCAACTGCAAAATCGTGCACGGAGGACAGCTAACTGACTCTTTCGAGGTGAAGACCGGTGTCAGACAAGGTTGCTTACTTTCACCCTTTCTCTTTCTCCTGGTCATCGACTGGATTATGAAGACGTCAACATCTGGAGGGAAGCACGGTATCAACTGGACAGTTAGGACGCAGCTGGACGATCTGGACTTCGCAGATGATCTGGCTCTTCTATCGCACACTCAACAACAAATGCAAGAGAAGACGACCAGTGTAGCAGCAGCCTCTGCAGCAGTAGGTCTCAACATACATAAAGGAAAAAGCAAAATTCTCCGATGCAACACAACATGCACCAATCAAATCACTCTTGATGGAGATGCCTTGGAGGACATTAACACCTTTACATATATGGGCAGCATCATCGACAATCAAGGTGGATCCGATGCAGATGTGAGGGCACGGATTGGTAAAGCAAGGGCTGCATTTCTACAGTTGAAAAATATCTGGAACTCCAAACAGATATCAATCAACACCAAAATAAGGATTTTCAATACAAATGTCAAGACAGTTCTAATGTATGGAGTGGAAACATGGAGAACTACCAAAGTCATCATCCAGAGGATACAAGTGTTTATGAACAGCTGTCTACGCAAAATACTTCGTATTCGTTGGCCAGACACCATCAGCAACAACGAACTGTGGGAGAGAACAAACCAGATTCCAGTGGATGAGGAAATCAGGAAGAAGCGTTGGAAGTGGATAGGACACACATTGCGGAAAGCACCGAACTGCGTCACGAGACAAGCCCTCACATGGAACCCTCAAGGCAAAAGGAAAAGAGGAAGGCCAAAGAATACATTACGCCGAGAAATAGAGAAAGATATGAGAGGAATGAACAAACATTGGACAGAACTGGAGAAAGAAGCCCAGGACAAAGTTGGTTGGAGAAAACTGGTGAGCGGCCTATGCTCCATTGGGGGTAACAGGCGTAAGTAAGTAAGTAAGTAAGTAAGAGTATTTTTCGTGCTTTTTGAGACAGCATCAGTGCAACTTCTTGTGTGTGAAGCATGCACAAATCTCAAGTATTTCCAGCTTGTATCTTTACACTACCGTAGTAACTTGAATGACTCTTTCGGCTTCTCATATTTCACAAATATTCCGTGTACCTATGTCATTTGGGGCTCTGGTAGTGAGAAGGGACACCAGTCTAGTAATCTCCGAAGATACTCGGCTATTCCATGAGGCGGCATAATTTTTCTTGATGAAGAACTTGCTACTCCCAGGATAGATCTTAAATTGCTTTTCCTGGTAACCGTTTTTTTTAGCGAGTTTGTTTTTACGAGATGGGGTTGCTAACCCCATCCCCAACTTGCCTTCTTTCTCCAAACTTTGGACCGGCAGAAGTCCGAGAAGGGTTCTAGGCGTAATTTAGAAATTTTATAATAAAAACTAAATCAAGTTTAACTGTAAATGAAAATAAAAACCACGGGATGATAAAAGTACCATACTGTTTTTTGGGACTGGAATTTATTGACTGTTTCACACGCTGAATTACTGATGTAGGTAACTGTTTATTTGGTTATATTGAATTATATTGCTTTGTACATTGTTTTGCATTTATTAAAGTTGATTCCAAAACTATTATTAAATGTTCAATCTCTCCTAACTATTCATGTACAAAAGAATCATGAAGATGAGAATAGAACTCAGTTATTAGAAAGTATTCACTCCGTTAGGGGGAATTACTGTTCAAGTTAATTTTTCATCTACAAAATACGATTTCTTAATTTGATTTGATGTCAAGAATATATAACAAAGGGAATGGTTGAGTAGAAACTCATTATCTTAACTGAAAGTCTACTTACTAACATTACTTACTTACTTTCGCCTGTAACTACCAGTGGAGCATAGGCCGCCAACCAGTTTTCTCCAACCAACTCTGTCCTGGGCTTCTCTTTCCAATTCTGTCCAATTTTTGTTCATTCTTCTCATGTCTTTCTCTATTTCTCGGCGTAATGTGTTCCTTGGTCTTCCTCTTTTCTTTTTGCCCTGAAGGTTCCAAGTGAGGGCTTGTCTTGTGACGCAGTTAGGTGCTTTTCGTAACTTCTGCCGGTCCCAAGCCTGGATAAAGAAGGAGGGGTTGGACATGGGGTTTACGCCCCCATCCCAACTATAAACTAACTTGCGGAAAAAACGCTAACCAGAAGAAATAATTCAAACCATTTTCACTTACTAACATAGTTTTATGAATTGACACTAGAAATTCGAACTGTTAATTTGTAATTCAATACTTGAAGGATATCGTTTTAGTTACAATGACTGTAGGCTTCAAATTGAAGAATCAAGAATAGATTCTTCAACTCACGTTAACGTTATTCTATCAAACTATCTCAGGTTAATCCGGAAGTCAACTTCTTCAATGATTGTATTAATAAACACGTATGTACAAAATGCTAATGAATGGATAAAAAATGATCATATAATTTCTGACCACCTCTGTGAGCGTACAATACTAACAGGATCAATAATACAAGTCGTACCAGTAATTCATTTCCCCCAAGACCACAGACACACCTTGACGATAAGTGCTAAATAGAACGAAAGCTAGGTAGGTTCAGGGTTCCTTATCGACTACCTCCAACCACCAGCCTACATTTCAACATGGTGCACATGATGTTGAGTCACACAGACTAATGGTTACATTGCAACTTGATTGATAGAATTCGATTAGCTCTAAGAGAGGTTCGACACACGTTTTATCGATTACTACTCAATAATTAAGCGACTGTAGATCGCTTAAGTGTGAACTGGTTACAATGAGAGTAAAATACAAAAGTGAGTGCATTTAAATGAGTAATTAGAAAACTCAGTAAATTAGTTTTATTTGTTCATTAGAATATCTCATGAATAAAAGTGATTAGATATTTATGTGTAGATTTTTTGTATTTCATGTTTACGATTCACTTATATGCATTGAAGTGATAGATAATGTAAGGTTTGGTAGCATTTTGTTAAACATTTTTTCATATCGACTACATCCAATCAATAAGTCTACAGTAAGATGTACTTTGTGTTAAGAATAACCTTGAGCTTTAATAATAAGGAATTCAAATGACTATACTGTGAATACATTTTAAGTTTATTACTTTAGACCGGGGGGGTATAGGTTAGTATGAGTGATTATGTTGTTTACAGTATAAAATAATATAGATCATATATGAATTTGATTGATGTTAGTTTGTTTTTCAAGCATTTATTTTCATATTCAAGAATAAGCAAACCTAAAGTTTTATACTACTTAATATTCAAACTATTTTTAAGTTCATAAATGATTGAACTCTCTGCTAATCTTACTAAAAGTAATTTCGTTGTGAGCTCAATAAATTACTATTAGAAAAGATTCATTGTAGCTACGGTTAGTAAAATCAAATTTATTTTAATTAACATTGAAGGAGGATAATAATGGTGACTGAGTCATTAAGGATTGAAGACATAATTCACACTATTATCAATTTATTTATTTATATTGTAGTGAATGAGAACACAGGTGGAGGCAACCGAATTGTATTTAACGAAAATTACAGAGTTACTCAGTAAAATCGGAAAACCATATCGTAAATCGTTCATTTGCAAAGGATCAGTTCATCCTATGGAACTGGACTGTTCCTGTTGCCAAACATCAATCCATTGTCACTCTTCATGCGTTTCAAACAAATTCCATTGTTTTCTGACTCTTCCTTTCTTGATCTTCCCCCCATATTATGTTACCAGACTTTACGTTGACACTCACGCTATATACTACTTATAAGTAGTTCGCAACACAGCACCACACTCGTCCCCCCTTTTAATAAGCTGTCGTCGTGGTCCTTGAAAACAGAGCTCCTGGTCAGTTAATATCACCTTCCGTATTCCGTGACACGCTACACTATGCCGGATTACCACTTCGGTCATCGTTCTTGATCACTGGTCTGGAATGGATACGGCATCTATCCAACGTGTAGCGTCCACAAGTTCCCGATGCTGGAAGACGGCGGCAGGCACACACTCGATAAATTGCGACGCCAAAGACTGTGCCCCGTCCACTCCTCACGGCGCAATCCGGTGAGCTCCACAGCAAGCACCAACAGGTCACCATCGGCCGACAGCCGCGCCAACCGGAACCTCTGCGGCGCCTCCTCCCTGTCCGCTGGGCTGTCGAACTCCATTATCAGCCGCCCGGTGACCGTCTCCCACGCCGTCTCCTTGGTGGCACCGTCCAGGCTGTCGTGCACCGCCTTCGCCTCACCTCCCCACAGCGTCCCCAGCACCGTCAACTCCGCCCCAAGCCCCCACCAGCTCCACCGTGGCCCCAAACTCCTCCAGGAAGCTCCGCCAATCTCCGTCCTGCAACTCCTTCGGCCACGGGAGCCCCTCCCTTCGAGCAGGCGGCGACACCAAATGTAGCGAATGAGAACACAGGTGGAGGCAACCGAATTGTATTTAACGAAAATTACAGAGTTACTCAGTAAAATCGGAAAACCATATCGTAAATCGTTCATTTGCAAAGGATCAGTTCATCCTATGGAACTGGACTGTTCCTGTTGCCAAACATCAATCCATTGTCACTCTTCATGCGTTTCAAACAAATTCCATTGTTTTCTGACTCTTCCTTTCTTGATCTTCCCCCCATATTATGCTACCAGACTTTACGTTGACACTCACGCTATATACTACTTATAAGTAGTTCGCAACACAGCACCACAATATGAGGAGTGTAAGGAAAAGAATATTTATAACCCAGTGCAATAACCTAAAAGATTATTTATTCCCAGTGCTACAAATGGTGTGAGGCAAAATAAACATGTTCTATTGGTTCATGTCCTAAGTAAACTTCTAATCAAAACGAATGGGTACCAATACTCATGTTGTGGTGCTGTGGCGCGAACTACTTATAAGTAGTATATAACGTGAGTGTCAACGTAAAGTCTGGTAGCATAATATGGGGGGAAGATCAAGAAAGGAAGAGTCAGAAAACAATGGAATTTGTATGAAACGCATGAATAGTGACAATGGATTGATGTTTGGCAACAGGAACAGTCCAGTTTGAGATGATGAACTGATCTTTTGCAAATGAACGATTTACGATATGGTTTTCCAATTTTGCTGAGTAACTCTGTAATTTTCGTTAAATACAATTCGGTTGCCCCACCTGTGTTCTCATTCACTACAATGTGACTAGCATAAAAGCTCGTAATAACCTTAAGTTTATCATTAGAATGTCAACTTTATATTTTGTAAGCTTTAGACTGAGAGGTAAACAACATCAAAGTTGATCGTAAAATGTATGGATTCTGTTTGGCGAACATGTAATCACTTATCCCCATATTTGTTATCATTAGCCATTAAGAGAATAACTCACTGTACTGGTACTGTAGTTTAGTTACACAAACTTATATGCTTTCTAATGTAACAGACTAGTTCTTATTGAATAACGGTATTGCAGGAACATTTTGTTGCTTGCAGTGTATATATTAATGAAGATTCGAATTAAACTGAACATGATGCTAATATCCAAAGGTTCCATTTAGGCGGAAAAATCTAAGTTATTTAATTCAACTAAATGAATTAGCACGGAACATTAACGTTAAATGAATTTCAAATCGTTACTTTCTAATTTCACATAATATGTATGTAGTGAGATTGGAAACTACTATTCGCGAGATCACCGAGTAAAATCGCTTTAAATTTAGAAATCAGAAAGAAGACTATAACTGGATGAAGAGGTGTATTTATTTGTGGTCTCATTATATCAAAATGATATCAAGACCGGAATAAAGAAGCAGCTAAAAACCACCGAGGAGAAACGAGGAATGGGAGTAACACGCTTGGCGCGAGTTATGGTTTTTAGCACAGTTAAACAAAAAGGAGTACAATAGAATAATTATTTTTACAATTAAGTACAATAATAAATGTTTTCATTTCAGCAATTGTGTTCTCTTCGTAAAAGTATACCACTACATGTGCCTTTGAGCTCAGGAATATAAGTGAATCATTACATACTATAAATACCGTATGTTTGTGTTACTAATTGAAATAGGCTGGTATTTTCAAATGACTAGTGACTGGGAGAATTTATTTTTTACATGAAACATGGTCTGTAATCATTAGGTTAATCCACAAACATAGGAAAATGAACGGTACGTAATTTTGGCAAAACAATATTCTGGATCATATCTGGTTACGCCAATACCCTTAACCTATGCACTGAATCACGCCGCGTATATCAACAAAATCTGAATCGAAAACAGGTATTTTTGGAATTTAACCTAAATGCTTTGTCAGATTTATTGTTTAATTGTGTGGTAGACATTCTTTTCAATTTCAAGTGTGTAAACCATACAGGTTCACTTAAGCAAATAGTCAAAGTTAAGCTAGCCGATGTTAAGTGTTAGCTCAGAATCAAAGAACTGTTGCAGATACTTTGCAGATAGAAACTATGATTTTGACCTTAGTTCATGCATCGCGAAAGTACTGAACAGCAATTTCGGTGCAAAAACTTTAAATGACAGCATTTCATAGAGTTAAGTGCATCGGGTTTGCAGCTAACATTTAGGAAGGTAGGAATTGAAGATCTCTCCTAGAATTTGTAGTCACTCCAGTTTTACGAAGAAAATTCGATTGTTTGAATAAAAACATTCATTATCATAACCAATTGTACCAGTGATTGTTTTACTGAACTTCTTTTTTTATTCGCACCCCAACACGAACAATCACTTAAAAGTATTCAAGTTAGGAGTTTGGGTAAGGAAATTATGTTTTATTATAATAAGGTTGAGTTGAGATCGATACGGTTTACAGTCCCATGATGAGAGGCTTAATATGTTGACTTCCAGCTTATTCATGTTCAGTATTTGCCGAAACTGCTAGACATACGAAATGTAATGATTTATGACACAGTTAGCAAAAATCTCTCGAAAACGGCAACATGACGGTTGTATTCAACAACAATTCCTTTGTACATTATTCAGTGCCAATTAGACTACGGAACTTTATGCTTTCGTTTGTGCTCACGTAGTTTTTCCTGAGTTCACAACTGGTTAGACTGGACTGACTAGACTGCACACTCTACATTTCTGGGAATTACTAGCTCTCATACGGAATACAGTTATTATTGATCACCACATTGGAATCGCGATGAAGTCAAACCTTGAACAGGTGGATAATAATTCGGGCGGTGAATACTTTGAAAACTACGTGCAGAGGTTTGAGATAAAGTGTATTAGCACGAATGATGTCAAATCTGTTAAAATGGTGCCTCATTAGTTTATATTCATCAGAAAGGATGCTAACAGTGAGACTATCTCGAAAAATGACGGGACTATTATCCATTCTCTATCCAGGAGACTGGATCGATGGGCAGAACACTTTAAGGATCAGTTCAACTGGCCACGAGCCACTCTTCGGTTGCCCACGATCTCCAGTCATCCTGAATGGCAAATCGACGTGAGTCCCCCTAGTCTTAATGAAAATGAAAAAGCGTTAGGAAATCTGAAGCGAGGGCGAGCTGCAGGTCCTGATAGACTGACCCCTGAGATATTTAAGGATGGTGGTCCAGTTTTATCAGCTAGGTTGACTGAGATCTTAGGTAGAATCTGGGAACTGGACGTAATCCCATCTGACTGGTCTCAGTCGCTAATTGTCCCAATCTATAAGAAAGGACAAAAGTCTTCTTGTGACAATCACAGGGGAATAAGTTTAACTAATATAGTATCTAAAAGTTTGGCCTCAGTATTATTTCGGCGCTTAACGAAAGCTCGTGAAGAGCAGACTCGAGAAAACCAGTCTGGTTTTCGACCTACAATAGTTGTGTTCCTGGACCTTAAGGCGGCATTTGACTCAGTGGATCGTGAGGTTCTGTGGCAGTGTCTGTCATTGAAAGGTGTACCAAAGAAGTACATTAACCTTATACAAGCTCTCTACTCGAACACCACTGGTCGAGTGAGAGCTTATGGTGAACTGTCACCGGAATTCTTTACTTCAATTGGTGTCCGTCAGGGATGTCCACTTTCTCCATTCTTGTTCAATTTTATCATAGACATGCTCCTAGAAATAACCTCATTCTCCTCTGAATTTTCAGGAGTAGAAAGTTAGGGGCGGCCAAACCAAAACCAAAGCCTTATTATCATTAAGTAAAACCCTAAAAGGCTTTCTTACGGTGTCTTTCCTACGCCCAGTAAGCTTCAAACAAATACGCGCTCGCACTAGGACATGATCTGAATCCAAACATGTGCTCCAGAACGAGCGACAGTCCTCTATCGAACCCCTCCATCGGTGGCTGATGGCGATGTGATCTAGTTGCGTCCGACGTTGAGACGACTTCGGGAGTCGCCACGTCAACAGATGCTTTTCCTTATGCCTAAAGTTGGTGTTTGCTAAGAATAGGCGGTTGTCTGAGCATACTTGCAACACACGGTCACCATTGTCTGATTTATTAGCCGTGACACCATAACATCCACCTAGGTGTCTTTCATTTTCACTTAGTCTACCTACTTGTGCATTGAAGTCACCAGCCATTATAACTGTATCAGAGCGCTTAACTCTTTGGAGGAGGTCCGAAAGCTCTCTGTAAAACTCATCTTTTACATCGTCTGAACTGCAGTCAGTGGGGGCGTAGGCTGATATGACGAAGAGGCAACGAAGAGTGTCCCTATCGGTTCGAATCCTTACTGTCCCGTTTAGTCGGACGGCGCACAAGCGACTATCTACTGGGATCCAGTCAAGGAGAGATTGTTCTGCCCTACGACTCAATGCTATACCTACACCAGCGAGACCCCGGGAAGCAGCATCAGGGCTACCGGATACACGAAGGGTAAATCGAGTTGCTTTATCTTGACATGGCGAGGTCAAGTGAATGATGCTACTCGGATCCTGTACGCGCGTTTCCGAGACGCAGCATACATCGATTGAGCGAGATTCTAAAGTCCTAGCTAATGATGCCTGTTGCCCTATTTGACACAATGTCCGTACATTAAAAGCTCCAACATGTAGTATAGAATGGGGTTACTGGAGACCAGGAACGACGTTTCGTGAACTCGCATCGTTTGCATTAGCTGTGCAGTGTGATAAAGGAATGTGAGAAGAGTTAGTCGTGGAGATAAGAGAGGTATGTGTGGGTGTAGGAAGGATTTGATTTCGACCGATTCGGTCTCACATGCTGTTACGGGTATGAGGGTGGTTGTCATTTTCCAACTGCCCACACCGTTAAAGGTTGTTTTTTGACGAACCTGAAAAGGAAGGTAGATTAGTGTTGGTCCTAGAGACCTGGTCCCGCGAACACAGAGCCCAAGGGACAACTGCTTGAGGCCGGTCACGCACGGCCTTTCGATGAAAGGTTTTTTTGAGTATTAGCTCCACTCTTGAAAGCCCTTAGTGGGCACCCTTACCCAAGGAGACGGAAATCCGTGAGGTATGACATTTTTAGTGTCGACATTTTCTAACCCTTCCTTCCTTCCTTGTGAGAAGGCAGCATCACTGCAGATGCTGGTTGTCCGAGAGAAACACCTTACTGCTGTCACATCCCTCTACAGTAGTTAGCAGTACGACTTCGCCTTCAGACGTTGAGTAGCTGCATTTAGTCTGATCGTTTTCCAATCAACCTGCCTGGCATGATATAGAACCTGCAGGAACATATGTTCCAGCCAATATAGCTCGTTTAGGTCATGACGATAGGCAAGCCCGACCACCACGTCAAGGTAGCAGCTACGTTCGGGCTAACCAGAAAAAATAAATTAAACCATTTTAACTCTGCCCTGGGAGTTGGAAGGAGAATTATAACTACGCGTGATGAAAGCCGAGTTCCCTCGGAAGTCACGGGGCCGATGCCTCTTCTGACAACCAGAGCAACCATTTTTTTAGGTACATGGAACGTCCGTACATTGTGGGAGACTGGAAGACTATTTCAAGTTGCGGCAGAAGTGAAAAGATACAACCTCGAGGTGCTCGGCATCAGTGAAACGCATTGGACACAGGTAGGACAACTGAGACTAGCTTCAGGGGAACTGCTGTTATACTCTGGTCATGAAGAGGAAAATGCTTCCCATACACATGGAGTTGCACTGATGCTGTTCAAACACCCACAAAAGGCACTGATAGGATGGGAATCTCATGGACCCAGGATCATTAAAGCATCCTTCAAAACGAAGAAAGAGGACATTACAATGAACGTCATCCAATGTTATGCACCTACCAATGACTACAATGACGACGTTAAAGATCAATTCTACGAAAGGCTGCAGTCAGTCGTCGAGAAATGTTCACCAAAGGATTTGACGATTCTTATGGGAGACCTGAATGCCAAGGTTGGAATGGACAACACAGAATATGAAGACATCATGGGACGACATGGACTGGGAGAAAGGAACGAAAACTGTGAGAGATTTGCAAACCTATGTGTCTTCAACAAACTGGTCATCGGTGGCACAATATTCCCGCACAAACGCATACACAAACTACAAGGATTTCACCGAGTCACATTTCTCAGAACCAAGCCGACTATACCTGTATCAATAAAAAGTTCGGAAGAACCATGGAGAGTGTGAGAACCAAGAAAGGAGCTGAAATAGCCTCAAATAATAACTTGCTGATCGCCAAAATGAAACTGAAACTCAAGAACCACTGGACAACGGGACAGACAACATCACACAAGTTTAATACGGCCTTACTTCGAGATACCGTAAAACTCAACGAATTCAAGACAGCCCTCTCCAATAGGTTCCAGGCCTTTCAGGATCTACTCAATGGAGAGGAAGCAACATTGGAGAACTCTTGGAAAGGGATCAAAGAGACAATCACTTCAACATGTCAGGAGGTTCTGGGTTAAAAGAAGCACCGTCACAAGGAATGGATCTATGTTGGGACTCTTGAAAGAATTGAAGAAAGGAAGAACAAGAGGGCAGCAATCAATGTCAGCCGAACAAGAGTTAAGGCACAGGCTGAATACACTGAAGCAAACAGGACAATGAAGAAGAGCATCAGAGCCGACAAACGAAAATATGTTGATGACCTAGCGACGTCGGCGGAAAAGGCTACAAGAGAATGAAACATGAGACATTTGTACGATACAATATAGAAGCTCGCTGGAAACCAACGTTAACCAGAACCACCAGCAAAAAACAAGGAACGCAAAGCGATAAGTAACACTGAAGAACAGCGAAATAGGTGGGTTTGTTCCAATTTCATTTTTCATTTCTGATAATAATCAATTTTTTCTGGATGCATTGAATGAAACCTTTCAAAAGATGTCAGAAAACTCAACATTCGCTCATAGTGGGTGAATGTGATGGTTTTTATGCAACGGTGATTATTTTTTAAATTATTCCGCATATAATGCGAATTCGAAATACAACAATTTTCGTACGTGCTCACGTAGTAGAAATTTCAACTTGTGGTAATCTCCCAAACTGGAATTGATTATCGTGACAAATACATTCATATTTTGCCCATTGTTCAACAATTTAAATGAGCTAACACATCCTCAGCAGGTGATATTGTAATTCCATAAACCAAAGAGATCCACCGTCATCGTTTTTAGAGTCCAAAGCAAGAAATCTATGCTCACACTGTAAACACATCATCAACGACCAGATAAAATTATTGTCCATAAGTGTCTATGCTTACTGAAATAGTGAAGAAAGGCATGATTGCTAACATTGAAAAGTATTCTGGATTTAAATGTCAAGATCCGCCGACGCGCAGAAACTATTATCTGCTGTCTAACTGTAATGATTTATTTTCGAAGTTGCGAATTCGCGCCATTTTTAGAGGGGTGATGATTGATTTAAAACATAACTTTACAAATTAAATTCTACACGAGCAGTTTTTCAAACCGACTGAGTCTATGGAATTAGTTAACGGAAGCATGATGAATGCATAGAAGTTATATAGTAATTATCTTTTGGTGTACATCGTACAACAAATTTACACTAATTACACATTACGTAAAAAGTATGTTTCGTACCATTACCGCAATTAGCGAAATTGCATATAAATCACAAAAAATGCACGCCTTCTAGTTTCCAATAGTAGAACATGTCTGGACAAATAGAGGCAAAATATAGGTGTAGACATGACATCTTATTACCGATTTCTTCCGTTATAATCACAGTGTTAGGTGTGCGATGTGTTTGTGATTCCAGTTTATACAGAATTTTGATGACTGTGAGATAAAGCTTTGCGGGTTCCTACTGAGGCAAATTCAATCGTTTCTGTTAAATCAGACGCGAGAATGGTGGGGATAAATTAAAAAATCTCTTTCCTAGCAAGTTGATCCATCAAAATGTATACGGAACTACCCTGAAATATTAAATATCAGAAGGTGAAGGGATGTAGGAAGGGTGGTGAGTGAAGAATGAAAACAGTATAAAACTTATTATGAGTTGGCATCTACGTATTTGATGCTTCTATAACCTTAGTAATGTAGTGTAAAGGTTTGATACTCTAAGCCTTTAATTCTTTTTCAGTTAAGGCAAGAAGGTAGGATAGCCTGTGTACAACGCTAAAGTAAGTTTCAGCATACATTTAATAAGTAATGTAACATTAAAGTAATCTTGGGCAAGAAATTTATATTGGTTTAGAGAGCTGCGGAGAACGAATAAAGTTATGTCATCAACCCATGAAACTGACTGGTTGTTAAAATGAATGGCATGAACGTAAGATATGTCCCCACTCCTTGAAAGAATATCATAATAATGTGCTTGCGGTAATTAATTAGAGGGGAGATAGCAAATTGTATATTATTGGGCAAAATCGGAAAGGTTGTTTTGATCTATTCTTATGGAGAGAACGCGATAGGTGTAATGGAAACATTTGTTATTATAATCAGTTGTACCAGCGACTGTTTTACTGTAATTTTCTGTTTAATTGAACCAGAAACACATTTTCCGTTTTCTGTGACCTTAACCTTGCTTATGTACGCACGGTAGTCTCGCCTGTAAACTTTGGCACGATCTCGGCATTATTCTATACCGTGAGATCGCCAACAAATATACATTCGTTTCCCCATCCAATCCTCTTCCTCGTTTCAGTGATACTGAGGGATTTGACACGTGATTGGTCTGTCGTGGTGATCATACTCAAATTCGACTCGACACACTAAATCTGGTGAGCGACAACTTCGAACACTCAACAGCTGCTGTAGGATCTCCCAAAGAAGCCAGTTACTGTGATTCTGTTCACGTATCCATATTCTTTAATAATAAGTTTTTGAATATTTCATATCAATACTTTTTAATATATATTATACTTGAAACATCTTTTTGAAATGAATGATAGGTTTAAGAATGGTGATAATATAATAGACTCCGAAGTACAGGTTATAATTTTCGACCTGTTTCTATTATTCTCCACGATTCAGGAGTTTGTTTCGTGGCACTAGACGCTCAGTTGTAGATCCGCCGCATTATGAACCAGCTGCAGAAATAAGCCTACACACTGGAATATACCTAACGTCTACGGTCATCTCAAGGAGGTGATTCTGAGACACTTCCTCCTGTCAAGGAACGAACGACTTAGAACATAAATAGAACGTCCCCCTCTGGGTGATGTTAAACCGAACCATCACCTGACGCGCGTGCAGTCTTTGGCAGGACACACAATAGCTGATCTTGAAATAGTTAAGGAAATGTGGCTCGAATCTTTACCAGCCCTGCTCGAAAACTCACCGCTTACCCAGGTTGTCCACATAGCAGACAAAATATTAGCAATGACTAGCACTGGGGGCAAATTTATTGGTGCCTCCAAGTCATATTCAAATGTGTATCTTGCCGCTAGTCACTTTTCAGCTCACGTGGTTCGGGGTCACTATATTTAGAGCCATCCAAAGTTTTGAGACCGTTCCAACATCCTAGAACCCTACGTAACCCAATCCAGGCCGCGATCGCGTACAGAGAGTGCATTCCGAGCCACGCCAAAAAGTAGCTTCGAAAGCCCGTACGGGGTTATGCTGGTTGCACCGTACCTTCAAGTCAGATACTCGCCATTGTCAAGCCACTTGCTCCCGTGCCGTCGAATAAATGCGGCCGTACTCGCCAGCCCCTCATCTCAAGTTGGCCGTTAAGTTTATGTGCGCGACTTTTGTACTAACGCCGGATACCTAGTAGACGCTGGTGCCCAAGTTTCTGTTGTACCGATCGGTAACAGCAAGTCTCAACCTACGATGATTCGAATACGCCCTGCGAATTGTTCAGTGATTCTTAACTATGGTACACTAAAGCTTACGGTCAACATGAGCAACTGACGATAGTATCTGTGGATGTTACTCATTTCCGATGTTCTCATAGCCATACTCGGTATTGATTTCATACAGCATTATGAATTGCTAGTCGATTCCCATAGACTGCAGCTAAAGGATACTTGGTCGATCAGTAAATCCTTGTACTAAAAAGCTGAAACAGATGCGCACCGAATCACTGGCGTCTTTCATTCGCGTTACGATGTATTTTACGTTTGATTCGAAAAATTCTACCAGTAACTAAACCCATTGAGGCTATCCCATCGTCGACTAATCCTAGGGTACACCACATCGTCACCGGCGGACCACCGGTCATGACAAAACGTCTCCGACAGATAACGGACTAATTAGTTTTCGCTAAATGTGAGTTCAGATATTTACGAGCTGCTGGTATTATTCGAACATCTCACAGACCTTGGACCTCGCCGCTTATTTTGCATGTCAGTTGATACACTTGAGACTATTACGAGTTCACCTTAGTCGAAAAACGAGAACCAGACAACGTTCCGGTGACAAGATAGGCTACTCTAATCCATTACATCGTCTAACTCAATAAGTTCTGGTATGGCGTAGAAATTGTATTCCACAAGCACTCAGAAAATATAATAATCTCAAGCACTCAAATCGAGTTTACTTATACACCATAGCAGCGTCCTTGGGAGAGCTAGAAAAATAGCGTACTAAAATAACACATCAGCCAACTACAGTCAAGGAAGTTCCTGGTGGGAAATGTAGTCTCAAGGTCAACCAACCAGTCCGTGCTCCAAAACATAAAATCCGAAATTAGGACCTTCATCAAGTGAGTTCTGGGGATCTAACGCCCCAACACCTCGCCACATGGTTTGCGAGGAGGATGGTTTTAGTTTGACACCGTGCGGCAACTGCCGAGCATTGAACCTAACTACTTTCTTTGACAGCCTTTCCATCTCCCACATACCGGACATCACGGATTCACTTGGGGGCACTGCTTTTTATTCTAAGATTGATCTGGTACGAGGATATAATCAAATCCCTGTCGCTCTTGAAGTTATCGAGAAAACTGCTATCACCACTCCTTTAGGTCTTTTTAAGTTCCTACGAATGCAATTTGGATTACGGAATGCTGCTCAAACTTTCCAAAGTTTTTTCGATAGCATAGTATAAGACATAGATTTCATTCAAGTTCATGCTGATGATCTGCTAATCACATCAATAGACATTGATGAACATTATCAGCATTTAACAGTCCTATTCCAGCACCTTTCGAAAAACTGAATTATAGTCAATCATGAGAAGTGGGAACTTGAAAATCTGGAACTGAAATTTTTAAGTCACATTATTAGGCAAGAGGGTATTTTACCTTGTGAGGACAAAGTCCGTGCAATAGCGGAGCCTGCCGTACCCTACACACTCAAGGAACTGAAGGGTGAAATCGCAGTCTCAAGAGGTACGTACAGGACTGGCGTCACTTATTCTGGTCTCCGAGTATGCCTACATGTACGTTTTCGTGGCTTACCTCTCATTCGGCAACGTACACAGTATAGGACTCTATCCCCATACTATATGCATGACACACCTTTCTCTTTTCTTTGATTTTTTATCCTCAACCCACCGTTTCGACCATCTCCCTGTTGGTACTGTCGAGTTCAGCCGATCTTGGTGAAAAGTGGCCTAATCACAAACGCTACTGTCAGTGTACTCAGTCTATGTTTAGGTTCCGAGTATGTCTGGCATACATAAATTCTCTAACTTGATTGTTTGCTTCTGGTTACTTAGCTTAATGCGGTTCCGACGTGTGTCCGCAGCGTTTTCTGGCCTGCACTGCCGCGAAAGCAATCTTCAGATTCTAGACACAAACCGCCCTGATGTGGTACGCTACATCTGGTACCGTTTTACGTAAAGACCTTCGGTGTCAGCTTGAGGATCAACGATCTCTTCCTGTTCGTCAAGACTCCCGTCTTAGAATCACACACTGGTCGATAACACGATAACCGCTACGTAATGAAAGTGTAAACCCTTTCTAGCGGGGGCTCTTGTGATGATCCACTTTTATATAATGGAAACGTTTGTTGTTATAATCAGTTGTACCAGCTACTGTTTCACTGTACTTTTCTGTTTAATTGAACCAGAAACAAATTTTCCGTTTTCTGTGACCTTAACCTTGCTTATGTACACACGGTAGTCTCGCCCTTAAACTTTGGCACGATCTCGGCATTATTCTATACCGTGAGATCGCCAACAAATAAACATTCGTTTCCCCATCCAATCCTCTTCCTTGTTTCAGTGATACTGAGGGATTTGACACGTGATCGGTCTGTCGTGGTGATCATACTCAATTACTACTCGACATACTACAAGGTTGTGCAAACACGTTTGTATGATATGTACAATAGACTGAAGTAATGAAACTTTGTTTCCGAACATACTTGAGAAAACAAAATTACAGAGAATCAGTATAACGATATCTAGTAAATATTGAAGAAACACAGCTAAACAAAATAACCACTTTTTAAATTGATATTAGGGATTAATTGTATTCCGTATATCATCTAGTACTACTCATTAGTGTCCAGTTCGTGCTCTAGTAGTCGTGCATGAACGATTTTTGAATTCACGAAGAACTATATGAACACAAACAAAAGTATGGTATTGTATTCCTCCATCCTGACTTAACGATTCACATGAATTCCCGATGAGCAACCCATACCGATATCTTGACTGAAGAAAAAGAAGAATGATTACATGACTTTTTCGTCGAATGCTTTCCGTATTAAAGATTTCTCTCAGTTTTCTGTGTAATCAGCTATGTGTTTCAAACTTAGAAACCTGCTACCTTGATTAGAGAGAATCACAGAGCACTTGCGATAACAAACATTCTGGGTATTTCCTGACTCAATCAGAGCATAAGATTGCAAATTCTTAGATAGTTTAGAGTCACATCAGCACTTCTTGGTAATATCGAAACATTATGACTCATGTAAATATAACTTCTTGTTTTGCACAGCCTTAATGCTTTCCCTTAATCTATGTTGAATGCTGGAAGACTAGTGTATATGAATTATGACCATCATTTGTATAATGGTTGGAAGTTGATGAATTCCATTTGGCTGATGAAGGTTCTCCTAAATGTCCAATTTTTAATCCGGTAGTCGTATTTAAACAGGAACCGACGTTAGAAATGACAATACGTGTACATTCCGAAGTAGTGTATTGTAACATTCGAAACCTTACTCAATCAATTCCTAGTTTCGTTTATCAGTTCATCTTGATCTCACGCTGGCTTTATATCTGGTTGCTGTCTATTTATTCCTATATTGCATGTAAGTGCGTTCTGTGTGCTTGACGAGTCGTCGGCTCGTCTTTTTCTCTTGTCCTTTCTTCTACCAGATAATCCTATAGGCTGTTCCTCATATCCACCTAGCGCACAGGGTACCTCCTCTGTAGACGCAAACCAAATAAAGGCTGAAGTTACAGTATTATTCATTTGAACGAGTCACAGAATAATGTGCAGGTAATAATCGTTGCCTACGAACATCACAGTTTATCTTTATAAGAAGTGTTTAATTAGTAAATTCGGATTGTATTCTGGATCTTTGACCTTGAAATTATTTAAGTGTGGTCATTCTGAAGCTTAACGTTACCAGTTTATTATGACTGCCAGTGAAATAAAAGTAAAGTCTAAGGCTGATGATAGCTCTGACAAGAAAAATCAAAAGCCAACTGAGAAAATAGACATAACGTTGTTGGAAGAAGACGACGACTTTGAAGAATTTCCAGCTCATGGTAATAATGGATGTTACTAATTATTTTGAAAATATCACATTAGCTTGCGGAGATGGCCGTCCTAACGAGGAAGCTACAGTTTGGGAAGATAACTGGGACGATGATATTGTAGATGACGAGTTCACACATCATCTAAGGTATTCATGATAAATCAATGTCATTTCTTTCCAGAGCTGAGTTCCAAAAACAAGGAAAAGCTTTTGTCGTACCTGAAATCTCTGCAAATTTAGATTAATGACTCCAAAATATAAATTTAATTGAATAAAAGTTTTTTGTTAACCTCCTGTGTTGTTTTGGTTTGGTCGTTTGTCTTCTATTTGATTGAGCTTTTAGTAAATTATATTTGTCAGTAAGTTGGTTTGCTAAATGGTTGAGTTTTTGTAGCTATTCAGCCTGCAAACAAACCCTAAAATCTAGTCGAAATCTTTTTTCCGCCACCCCATTTTAGACACGTTTCGCGAATTGTAGGGTCTTTTGAATCCATTATGGGTTTATTGCATTTGATTGTGAAAAAAGTACCAACCCTTGATCATTGTTATTTCGAACGTTCGCAAATAATGAAGTGAATCGTCTGTCTCTCAAACCTAGGGCTATCTTTAAAGTTGATTTTGGATAGCTATGCGTTCTCGTTAAATGACATTCAAGATTAAGGTAACCGATCCAATCAACAGTACGCTTGACTTGAATGACTTATGCTGTAACTGAAACTCAATGAACCAGGGTTGTAAGTTTGAGTTGTATTATTTGAATTTGGTTAGTAGTAGTTTATAATGTTCTTCCACTATCAGCGTATTTCACTACATTATTTTGTAGTAGTAACGTCTAAGTATACGCTTTATTACTGTTGTCTTTATGCTTAAAATAGATTTCTTATTCAAATATTGACACTATGTTATCAGATTCAAAATTCGCATCGTCTCGGTGTATTTTGTCAATGCTAATGTTTCTGATGACGTATGGATTTCCAAGTGTTTCATTTGCTAGCCTTCAAGCTGTTTGGTAAGTAGTACAGAAAACGTACCATGAATCTTAGTAGTTCACAACAGGTTGACTGGTCAAGTCCTGTATGCTTATTGAGGCATATTGCCTAAATATGCAATAAAGTAGCTGTTTTAACCCATATAATTTTGTATTTCTGAATATCCGCGTAAGCGTAGGATAAAGCCTAAATAACTTGCCTAGTTACCATCATATAAATCTTAGTATACTACAATGTATATTCTCTGGAAATAATTGATATCTTGTGTTTCACATTTGAGTTACCAATAGCTTTTCTACCGTCCAAGAATGGAAAGTCTGCTCCTCTTCCCGAAATGTTCACATATGGCCACGTGTTAATAGCCACTGGCATGCAAGTCCTACTCATTGTCTTCTCATGGCGAAGAGTGTTGTTTGCAAAATTGATAGGACGGAAAGTGAGTTTCCGCTGCTTTAGCCGAGTTAGTGCGTACGAAGCATCCACCTCGTGGAGATCCATGATGTTAACGGGACTAATGGCTTATGAACCTAATGTTGGTCACTAGCTACCGTAGAACTGCTTGCTTCTGTTCTTTTCTCAGTATCCTGGACAAATAGCTTTCAAGATATAATACTTGAGGCCAGCGTGTTGTTTGTGTTTGATGGAACGAAAGACCGCGTAAGTTGTCAAACCTTGAGTTTTCGGTAGAAACAACAAATCAATCCACAAGGCTATTAGTCTGCATATTACGCACACCAAGCCACTATCTACTTTAGTACGTTCTCTGTCTAGCTTACAAGTTGGTGGGAAAAACTCTAAGGAATCCCAAACCAGGACATGAAATTAGTTCGTAAATTCATCGCCTGTTGGTCTTAGACATATAAGATGTAAGTTTCCCAACTACAGATTTCACTGTAACTTTAGTCTGTGATATGTGATGTTGGGTGACAGTTCTCCAACTTGGTTATAGTTGAATTCATTCTTCATTTCGCTGTAAATCTTAACACCGTTTTTTCAATTCTCCTGTCTCACTCTTTTCTATTGATTAATCTCTATTTTTAATTTTATTCATCAATTAAGAAATTTTGGATCAAACAATAATCAGCTTTTTGGCCTAGGTAAATATTCGAATCTGATATTGTCGTCTTATGCAATCATTTTCGACTAAGTTACTTGTAGAAATATATATATATATATATATATATATATATATATATATATAGTCAAGGATAAATGTTTGTACCCACTTTCAAGTTAATGTTAGTTAACTACTTTTTAAGTCGTTTTCTTAGATTTTATGACTATACATTCTTCAGTTATATAACTTAGAAGATTTAAATACTTGTTCTCGATATAATCATCTCAGCACTCGGTAACTACGTTCTTTTCAGAGGTCTACATCTTTGAACATGTTTTTTCGACAGCATAATAACCATTCTCCTTTTTCGTTTTTAGATATGCAATCTATAAATAATACACTGGATGAATACATAACTACTGGTTCTCCTTCACAAGAGTTCTATTCAGGAGAGGTCCCAATAAAACGTAGTCCAGAATCATATTCAAACGAATTCGGCTCTGTAAATCCACAACACGACGATGACCTATACAAATCTGTTTTTAATAATATACGTCCTCTGGATGAATTTGAAGCAATTCCTTCACATTCTCCAGAAGAGACTTTACTCCTTACAAACGTAAATGGCTTCTGGAAGCAAGAAAATATCAAGTGGTCATCAAATAGTCCTAACTGTTCTTCTCCAACGAGTCCATCATTCTCCTGTCATTCTGTTTCTTCAGATTCTCTTAGCGATGAACCTGAACACAAACCTCAACCTTTCCTACGTTCTCGTCATGATAGTAGCTCTGAAGAAGTAAGTAGAGCTGACGAAATGAAAGAAAATATGAAGTCTATCAGACCCACTTTTATGCGACATATGCAGTTTTCGACTAAAATGTAAGATTCTACAGTAAACTATTATTTAACTTAGTTTCGCCATTACGTGACAACATGCTTTAGATAATACATGAATTTTTTTTGCCTACATGTTATATTTATTAGTAACAGCTCATTGGTAAATTTAAAACACACAATCCCCTCTCTATCTCACCATGTTATCGCACCTCAAAATCATGTGTCTGTTATTGGAAATAGGCATAAACTTTATTCCAAGTCATTTCCGCTCGTTCTGAGCCTTCAAGTTCCAACCAGTGATCACAAGTTACCCTGTCTATCGATATCTTAGCAACCAGGGATCATCGTTATTCCACACTTGATTATGTGAACAAAGTTGTTCTTGCTCATATGATGACAGTTTTCCAAGTTTTCTAGTGGAAACTAGATTTTGACTTTTAGTCATTGTGGTTGCAAACAAATGGTAACATAATATCGTATCTAACTGAAATCTTATTACGACTAGTTTCACCTCGTGGTCAACTCATGTGTCAGCATTTTCACAAATTTTATTTCCGATTAATTGAATTTCAAACTGTATATAAAGTATAACGTTTTCATTTCCAATTGTATTTATTATTTAAGTTGCACTCAATGGAGGCAAAATCTCAACAAATCCCACATTGTTCAAAGCAGTCTAAACTCCACAGCTCGTAAGAAAGCCTTACTAGCTAAGGCGGTCAGTCGCAAGCTGATATATTCAAAACTGTCTAAGTCTTCCTCAGTTCAAGTGAATCACTGTCGAGAACCTTGGCAAGTGGGCGAGCTAGTTTGGGCCCGTCCTAATTGGCCCGAAAACTTGCCTTGGTGGCCAGCCATTATAACTGAAAAACCGAAAAAGTATCAAGCCAAGAGTTTTGGTAAGTCTATCAATGTAGGCGATTTGGAAACTTAATAATTCTTAGATTCATATCTTAAATAATTGATACAAATGTTTCTTTTTTTTAATATGAGACGTTTTCTTGGAGGCGTATTTGATTCCAAAATTCACACTACTTATTTCTAGCACTCATAACTCCCACTTGTTTCATACATATCCTGTAGGCTAATTTTTGGTTAAAGTTGATTGCAGAGAACACTCTTTAACATCACTCTATATGTGTTATGTAGGAGGTTTTTAGTGATTCGATGATCGAATTTCCGATTGTTGTTCAAATCAATGAATAAAATACGAACTGTTAGATGAAAGGAGTGTTATGTTATGATTGAGTGATGGCTATTCATGAGGTTGCATGATTGGCTTAGGCCTGAGAATGATCAGCAATCAAAAATAAAGATCACAAAACAGAAGAATAAACCATTTCAATTTAGTCAAATGACCTGCTAATGTACATAAAATGAACAAAAAATAATCATAATGAGATTTTATAAGTGATCAGAGGAAATTAAGACTCAGACCGACCATTCTCTAATCACTTAAAGCAAAGTTATTAGGCCTAATTTTTAACCATGAGATCACCTACACAAATTGGTGTGGAATGTTGCTGTGGTGAAACTGGAAAAAAAGATATCACTCTTGTTTCAGTCCATATATTCCTCGATTTTGTTACAAGTCACTTTTTTTGTATTTTCTTATTGCAATAGCCTCTGTGACATCAAGTGTAAGGTAAACTGGACACTTCTCGCATGACTTGATTTTTAACGATTCTAGAACCCAAAGCGTTCATATACTGTGATTGTAAAAGTCGATAATCTTCGTGAGATTTCTAAATGGGTGGTTAATGGTGGTTTACTTGACATACGGGCCATCGACTCAACCGAATATCGTGTAAAAAAATTGCAGGTTCAAAGCTTGCGGTCGTGGAATTCTCAAGGAACTTTAATCATGATACTTCAGTTGAATTCGACGGCGACTTCAAACTGCTCATTGACTTGGTTGTAATATTTCTTACGACCGTTGCATTAATGCATGAACTTAAATTTTCATCTGTACTGCTCTCTTTCATAAATGTATTAGATTCTTTGTTAAAAACAATGAGTGAAGTTCAGGGTTTAATTCATGTATAAGCATTTCAATAAGTTCGATCTGCAACTGTATTAACTCCCGACCGAAGCTGCTACCTTGACGCGGTGGTCGGGCTTGCCTATCGTGATGACCCAACCGAGCTATATTGGCTGGAACTTATTTTCCTGAAGGTTCTACCATGACAGGCAGGTCGATTGGAGAACGATGAGACTAAAAGCAGCTACCCAAGGTCTGAGGGCGAAGTCGAACCGCTGACTGCAGAGGGGTGTGATAGCAGTAAGGTGTTTCCCTCGGATAGCCAGCATGTGCAGCGATGCTGCCTTCTCACAAGGAAGGAAGGAAGAGTTAGAAAAGGTCGACCCTAGAAATGTCACACCTCACCATACCTCACGGATTTCCGTCTCCGGCGGTAAGGATGCCCACTACGGGCTTTCGAGATCGGAGCTAACACTCAAAAAACCCTTCATAAACAGGCCGTGCGTAACCGGCCTCAAGCAGTCGTCCCTTGAGCTCTGCAGTCACGCTCCCAGGTCATTAAGACCAACACTAATCTACATTCCTTTTCAGGTTCCTCAAGAAACAACCTTCCACAGTGTGGGCAGCCGGGAAATGACAACCGTCGTCATACCTGTAACAGCACACGAAACCAAATTGGTCAAAATCAAATCCTTCCTACACCCCCTAATACCTCTCTTACCTCCACGACTAACTCTTCTCACATTCATTTATCACAGTGCACCGCTAATGCAAACGATGTGAGTTCCCGAAACGTTATTCCTGGTCTCTGGAAACCTCGTTCTGGTCTACATTTTGGAGCATTTAATGTACGTACATTGTCTCAAATAGGGCAACAGGCTTCATTAGCTAGGACTTCAGAATCTCGTGCCATCGATGTATGCTGCGTCTCGGAAACGCGCATACAGGATCCGAGTAGCATCATTCACTTGACCTCACCATGTCAAGATAAAGAAGCAACTCGATTTACCCTTCATGTATCCGGTAGCCCTGATGCTGCTTCCGGCGGCCTCGCTGATGTAGGTATAGCATTGAGTCGTAGGGCAAAACAATCTCTCTTAGACTGGATTCCTTTAGATAGTCGCTTGTGCGCCGTCCAACTAAACGGGACATTAAGGACTAGGAAAGATAGGGACACTCGTCGTTGCCTCTTCGTCATATCAGCCTACGCCCCCACTGACTGCAGTTCAGACGATGTGAAAGATGAGTTTTACAGAAAGCTTTCGGACCTCCTCCAAAAAGTTAAGCGCTCTGATACAGTTATAATGGCTGGTGACTTCAATGCACAAGTAGGTAGACTAAGTGAAAATGAAAGACACCTAGGTGGATGTTATGGTGTCACGGCTAATAAATCAGACAATGGTGACCGTGTGTTGCAACTGTGCTCAGATAACCAACTATTTCTAGCAAACACTAATTTTGAGCATAAGGAAAAACATCTTTTGACCTGGCGACCCCCGAAGTCGTCTCAACGTTGGACGCAACTAGATCATATCGCCATCAGCCACCGATGGAGGGGTTCAATAGAGGACTGTCGCTCGTTCTGGGGCACATGTTTAGATTCAGATCATGCCCTTGTGCGAGCGCGTATTTGTTTGAGGCTTACTGGACGTAGGAAAGACACCGTAAGGAAGCCTCTTAGGGTTTTACTTGATGATAATCAAGCAAAGAAAATATTTCAGGAGGAACTAGAAAAATCGTTTGCAATGGCGCAGGTGCATCCACTCTTTGTATTCTCTCAAATCGTAACCTTCTGAATTCCTCATCACCTTTATCTTTTCTTTTTAAGTTTATTTCACTAGATTTTACTTCTTGAATAATATCTTTGAACCCTAATCTTTCCGATTACTTCTAATACTTTTCCTACCTCTACTACTATGGAATTTGAATTGACATTTGCTGCCGTGTGATTATGTGGTATGGCAATTTGAACTGATGTATGTACGTACGAAGTTCTACGTTACTGTTGATTGATTGATTGATTGAGTCCTTCCGCCATCCTTTTGTTATCATTCATATCCAAAAAGAAATGACTTTTGAACAGTCGAAAAGCATAAAAATCAATTTTTTTTTACTCGTTTTTTCCCGCTTATATTTTGCTTGTCAAGTTTTCAAGAATAAGTATAGCCTGTGAATATTACTCTTTTAAATTTATTTATTTGACCGTTTGTACAAATTGAAAACTAATCCTTCTATTATATTATTATAAAATCAAATAACAATCGTGATAATAATTGTATTTTTGAAAAAAAAAAACAAACTCTCTTTTTAGGTTCACAGTCAACAGATGATTTCAATGATGAAATAGTGCCTACATTTCGAGTTTGCCTATTGGGCATTATTCGACCATTGTCTTTTTTAACACTTCCACAAACTCGTTTACGATTATTTTCTGGTCGAGAAGAATTTGAATCATTTTTTCGTCAAACTATTTTAGAAGCAAAAGATAAAGTTCGAGTAAGTAGAAAAATAAATAACGCGTCTGATATTTTTATTTCAATTTTACCTCAAATAATTGGACCTTTTTTTTGTTTCTTTATTTCCAATTGAATTTGAATGATGACAACTCAGTGAAAATCAAGTACGAACGAGTTTTTATTTTTTTTTACCTATTTAATCCACATAAAATATGATACAACTGGGCATCAAAAGTAGTTTGCACAACATAAAAAAGAATAAGATTTGTTTGTAGGTTGGGATGCTGTCCAAATCGACGCAGGACGTTTTCCAGAAAGGTCACTCTATGATCCTTTGACCTATATAGGCGGACTCCACAAGTGACCTTAAATAGGTTCATTCATCGTTCTTTCCATTATGCTTGATCTTGAAACCCATGTATAACATTGACCTGGGATCAGAGTTCTCCAACTTTTCTCTAAGTAGACTGTTCGTATCCACCAACTTGGTTTCAGTATCGAATGTTCACTTTTAGTTCTCTCGCTTTCTCAACAGGAACCCTCGTTTCATCGGTAGGTTTTCTGTAGTAGATGATATAGACGTATCTAAATGAGAGCATTTTGGGAAAGAAAACAGATTTCATATTTCAATTTAATATAGATCTTCGGCTTGTTACGTATTTTTAAAGTTACTTCAATTAATGTCGATGAATTAGTCGTGCTCATCTTCTCAACATAAAAAAAAACAAAACAATTTAATTCTCCATCACTTATACACTTTAGGCATTACGTCAATTCACTATTCAACCAAGTATGCAATCAGCTTGGCATCGTGCTAGAGAGGCTGCAGTAGCAGCTAAATTAACTAAACCATCACCTAATGATCGATTAGCACTGTTTCCATGGGCAACTGAGCCTATATTTCGTAAACTGGATCCACTTTCAGAATTTGTAAGAAAAAGCACTGGAAAGTTCACCTTAAACTGTAAGTCCCTTTTAAATGACATTTTAATCTGTTTTGATTATTGGTTCATTTTCTAAAGTGTTTAGTAAAGTTTTTTTTTCCAATAGAATTAGTGTTAATGTCTCATATTTTTTTTGAAGATTAGTTGCCAACTACTCTCCAGATAGAACTATTATCTACACGTTCATCCTTTGATGCCTGAATTAACAAGTAACTAATTATCACATCATGAAACAATTAGTTTAATTTCTAGTTTATTCTATGTAATTCATTTACGCCGTAACAAATAATCATAGCGATTCAATTAAATGACATAATAAAGTCTCCAGTCATTGTTTGACTTTACTAAGCGGATCCAAATCACCAAACCTGAATGTTTTGATACAACCTGGATCAACAATCATTGACCTTAAAAACTATTGTCATCCATTGATCTAACGCTTTTGAGTTGGCAGTGATTAGGTCATATGTGTTAAATGGTCAGTTCAATTAACCCAATATTTACAGCCCCATCATTAGGTTCACCATTCCTAATTGAAACGATCTAAGGTTTGCATTGAAAATGCTGTTCAGAAAAAAACAATGACAGCTTCACAATTAAACCCTCTGACTCAGTGTACAAAACTTCACCAGAATCACTTACCTGAGTTGATAATCCTTTGTTCAGTCTGAAAATCTTAATACTATACATATAAGTAATCCCATTATATGTGAGCCATGATTTTTTAAGACTTGTGTTTTTTTTCGATATTTAAAGCTACCAATAAATCAGCAAACATTTTCAGTATATTCTACATCCAACTTTTGCCATTTTAAATCGACCCTTAACTAGTGAATAGTCAGTCCCTTACAACGTTGAACTTCGTACGTACGTATATCATTTCAGGTTGCCATACCGCATCAGCACAAAAACACAACTTTCACTTCCAATACGATAATGGTGAAGATAGTAGAAGTATTAGCAGTAATGGAGAAGATATGATTCGAAAAGCATAATTCAGCGGCATACATTTAGAAAGCGAAAGATACAGATGATGAGGAATTCAGAAGGTAAGAATTAAAAAGCACACAAAGAGTGGATGCACCTGCGCCATTGCAAACGATTTTGAGCCATGTCATTCAAGGTCTCTAACCATCGGTGACTTTCATCTCGCGGACCCCAACCAGGTAGTCTACATCTACCAACATGACTCAGTTCACTTGTCAGTGACTTCATGGATTTGTGCCATGTTTTGGTCTGGCCGCCCTTAACTTTCTTCCAACCTACTCCTACATCACAAAACATAGCTCGTCGAGGCGGTTGATGGTTGCGCATTCGTAACGCATGTCCCAACCACATCAACCGATGGAGTTTCAATGCTTCATCTACTGATCTGCCATACTCAATTAGGACCCGTTTGCTAACGACAGCATCGCTTACTCGGCTGTCCCATGATATACGAGCAATGCTCTTGAGACACCTATGATCGAAGAGAAGCAACCTACAAATGTCCTCTACCTTCACCGGCCATATATCGAATTCATATAAAATAAGACAGAGCGAATGTGTGAATAACACATATCTGATAAACAAAAGCAGTGATAAGTTGATAGTTGCAATTACTTACTTACTGTAGGGTTTTTGATCATGATTTTTTGTGTAATTCACATAGCAGAACAAAACTATAACTGTTTAATGCTAATTGTAAATTAATATAATCCTATCCTACCATTTTAATAAATGTTTAATAAGCTAAATCACGTAAACGTCCACATCGAGATGATACTAGTGAAGGTGGTGGATCATTTTTATCATCATCATCATCATCATCATCAACTGATGATTCAAACACTTCACTAGCATCTGACAGTGATATTGATTCTAATCAAGGAAGAAATCATCATCGTTCCAGTTCGTATATTTCTTCTTCAACATCAACTAGTTCAATTGGTCATAGAAAACGTTTAAAATTATCTAATAATGATCATGCTAAGGTTAGTTGTATTGTCTTTTTATTCTGTTCAATGTTCATGTTCATTATAAGAGAAATTTATTTATTTGTTATAAAATTCAGTATGAAGTATATATTGTGTCATTATCATCAATTGTAACTTCTTTATTTGTTTGTGTGTTTGACGTTGGATTAAATCAAATTAAAATTAGAAACATTCAAAGTCAAAGACCAACATATCAATTAATAATGAATATAGATAAATTGAGAACCGGAATTCTCTACATCAAGTGGTGTCCGTCAGGGATGTCAACTTTCTCCATTCTTGTTTAATTTTATCATAGACATGCTCCTAGACATAACAATATCCTCGTCTGAATTTTCAGGAGTAGACCTTTTACCAGGTGGCTCGCTTATTGACTTAGAATATGCCGATGACATAGTCCTACTTGGTGAAGACGCTGACAAAATGCAGAGTCTTCTGACTACCCTAAGCAACAATGCAAGCATGTTCGGGATGCGGTTTTCCCCCTCGAAATGCAAAATGTTGATTCAAGATTGGGTTTCATCGGCACCTGAACTAGTGATAGGTAGTGAAGTAGTCGAACGTGTAGACCGCTTCACTTATCTGGGGAGTCTCATCAGTGCCGATGGCCTGGTGACTGACGAAATCTCAGCTCGGATACAGAAAGCTCGATTGGCTTTTGCCAACCTGCGTCACTTATGGCGTAGGCGTGATATCCGTTCTCTAATCAAAGGACGGGTGTACTGCGAAGCAGTTCGCTCTGTTCTCCTATATGGCTGTGAAACATGGCCAGTGAGAGTAGAAGATATTCGTAGGTTACTGGTTTTCGATCATAGGTGTCTTCGAAGCATTGCTCGTATATCGTGGGACAACCGAGTGAGCAATGCTGTCGTTAGGAAACGAGTACTAGGTAAGAATGGCAGATCAATAGATGAAGCATTGAAACTCCATCGGTTGATGTGGTTGAGACATGTGTTTCGAATGCGCAACCATCAACTGCCTCGACGAACTTTGTTTTGTGGTGTAGGAATAGGTTGGAAGAAAGTTAGGGGCGGCCAGACCAAAACATGGCAGAAATCCATGAAGTCATTGACTAGTGGACTGAGCCATGTCGGTAATTGTCGACTACCTGGTTGGGGTCCGCGAGATGATAATGATCGATGGTTAGAGACCTTGAATGACATGGCTCAAAATCGTTTGCAATGGTGCCGGTGCATTTATTCTTTGTGTTCTCTCAAACCCTAATCTTCTGGATTCTTCAACACCTCTAGTTTCGACTCTCTAAACTTTTCTCACTGAATCATACTTCTTGAATAGTATCTTCTAATCCTAACCTCTCCGATTACTTCTAATTCCCTTACTACCTCTACTACTATTGGATTTGATTTGACATTTGCGTCTCTGTGCTGATTAGGTATGGCAACATGAACTGATGTACTTACGTACGAAGTTCTACGTTGCATCTGACTGACTGACTGAGATAAATTGAGAAGCAGTAAACGATTTGTTTACAACATAAGCTAATAACCGTATATATATAGTATTTCAACTCGTTATTTTTTTTAAAATTTTCACAGCGTTTTTAAAAAAATAAAAAGAATACTATTTTTTTTAAAATTCAAGTCTTCTTTAGCAATTGCTTTTATAAACAGTTGCGACGTATATGCCTTGAATAATCTTGTAAACAAATCATTTGTGGTTAATTGATTTACAGAATTTAATGTATATAAGATTTGTTAAATGATTCATTAAATCCCCGCTTGCCAATGATCTTCTTATATATAATGGATTTAATTTTGGAAAATACAAATTCAATTGGATTAAGCATATAAAACTATAAGGGGACAAAAACATAACGTTTACTCCCTTTTCATCTTGACTCTGTGGATCGTCAGGTTCTGTGGCAGTGTCTGTCATTGAAAGGTGTACCAAAGAAGTACATTAACCTTATACAAGCCCTTTACTCGAACACCACTGGTCGAGTGAGGGCTTATGGCGAACTGTCACCGGAATTCTCTACATCAAGTGGTGTCCGTCAGGGATGTCCACTTTCTCCATTCTTGTTTAATTTTATCATAGACATGTTCCTAGAAATAACCTTATCCTCGTCTGAATTTTCTGGAGTAGGCCTTCTACCAGGTGGCTCGCTTATTGACTTAGAATATGCCGATGACATTGTCCTACTTGGTGAAGATGCTGACAAAATGCAGAGTCTTCTGACTACTCTAAGCAACAATGCAAGCATGTTCGGGATGCGGTTTTCCCCCTCGAAATGCAAAATGTTGCTTCAAGATTGACTTGCGTCGGTACCTGAACTAGTGATAGGGAGTGAAGTAGTCGAACGTGTAGACCGCTTCACTTCTCTGAGGAGTCTCATCAGCGCTGACAGCCTGGTGGCTGACGAAATCTCAGCTCGGATACAGAAGGCTCGATTGGCTTTTGCCAACCTGCGTCACTTATGGCGTAGGCGAGATATCCGTTTGCTGACTAAAGGACGAGTGTACTGCGCAGCAGTTCGCTCCGTTCTAATTTATGGCTGTGAAACATGGACAGTGAGAGTAGAAGATATTCGTAGGTTAGTGGTTTTCGATCATTGGTGTCTTCGAAGCATTGCTCGTATATTGTGGGACACCTGAGTGAGCAACGCTGTTATTAGGAATCGGGTGCTAGGTAAGAATGGCAGATCAATCGACGAAGTGGTGAAACTTCATCAGTTGAGGTGGTTGGGACATGTGTTACGTATGCCTAACCACCGACTGCCTCGTCGAGCTTTGTTTTGTAGTGTAGTAATAGGTTGGAAGAAAGTTAGGGGCGGCCAGACCAAAACATGGCAGAAATCTATGAAGTCATTGACGAGTGGACTTAGCCATGTCGGTAATTGTCGACTACCTGGTTGGGGTCCGCGAGATGATAATGATCGATGGTTAGAGACCTTGAATGACATGGCTCAAAATCGTTTGCAATGGCGCCGGTGCATTTATTCTTTGTGTTCTCTCAAATGCTAATCTTCTGGATTCTTCAACACCTCTAGTTTTGAACTTCTAAACTTATCTCATTGAATCATACTTCGTGAATAATATCTTCTAATCCTAACCTATCCGATTACTTCTAATTCCCTTACTACCTCTAATACTATTGGATTTGAATTGACAATTATATCTCTGTGCTGATGTGGTATGGCCACATGAACTGATGTACTTACGTATGAAGTTCTACGTTGCATCTGACTGACTGACTCCCTTTTCATCTAAAAAAGTTTTTTAGTAGTATTAGAGTGATGGATCTTTGCATTATCAAGGATAAAAAAAGCAATTCCTAAAAATGGATTTTTGATTGCATTTTTCAATCAATTAATCAAAAATATGGATGAACTTATCGGAGTTCACTGAACCAAAAAATGTTTAAGCAAAAACAACTACATTTTCTGTTATTGCGGATATTTTCAAACTTACATTAGTTCCACGTAGTGACGGAACTATGGCACTTGTTGGTTTTCCTCTTGTAGATCTTTCTAAAGTTCTTCTCAAATACTAATTAAAGGATGATTCATCAATAAAAACTTTTATGAAACAGTCTTCGATATTCATAAAATCTTGCGCATATATTTGTCGTTCAATTTTTTCTTGATTCTGAGTTGATATTCATCGATGTATAAGGACATATTAAGGATTATAAAAAGTTTTAAAAAACGCTGTGAAAATTTAAACAAAAACGAGTTGAAATACTATATATATATATATATATATATATATATACATATAAATGGCGCGTAAAATTATGCCCTGTGTACACTCATTCACAGCCAATCACAGCTTACTTCAACTGGATATTTCACTGATCCTTTATATATCTTAATGTTGATGATTTAATCACATGGTCAATTTCATGTGAATTTTTTCCATTTCGGTCAACAATATCGTTAGCGTATCATAAATGCGTAGTAGATGCACTCTAAATGTATTTCAAATTGAATTATATCTGACGTTTTAATAGGGTCTCCTTAAAGTTAAATGAGGCTCTGACAATTAAATTGGCTATTTATCAAATAGTCTTTCAAAGCAAGCCATCATACAATTGTGTCAAAGGTTAAAGTTTGTTTTATTCTGAGTACTATTTGATAAAATGCTGATCAGCTGATGATGATGATGATGATCGGGTTGATTGGTAACTAAATGCTTACAAGGCTAAGTTTACGAACTAATTAAATGATCTCTCTGTATTTAGATGACAATAATAAGAATCCACTAGATGAGCATTCAATTACCTCTGTATTTTTCACTTTCTTTGGACATTATAAACATTCAAAAACTCAAATCAAAAAAATAAAACATCACATGTAGACAGGCTATTGATATGCAATTATATATGTATGTAAGCCATTATAGACTCAACAAATTAAGTTCTACATTTTTGAAACCATGAATTGATTAATGTTAGACCACCATTAGAAACCTGGAAGCACTGGACAGCCGTTTCATCCTGGTATGGGACCCCTCAGCAGTGCGCATCCACGACTCCTGCACCCCGCAGGATTCGAACCCAGGACCTTCGGTATTGTAGGCGAACGCCTAACCATCGGACCACTGAGCCGGCATCTAACGGTGTTAATGTCTAACTTGATCAATTCACGGAGTTGCGCAACCTCATACATAGTCTTCGGTAGTTACTGTCTACACCCGAACAGGTTGAACTTTACTAGTCACTTCTTCCCACTAGAATTCGGAGAAGATTCCTCACGAAGCTAGTCACTAGTGAGCACAAGTAATTTGCATTACATGGTTGTGAAGATTGTTAAGTTATATATTCGTTTTTGTGAGTATTTGATTAAATTGTAAAGAAGCTAGCAAATCACTTTTCAAGATGAAAAAAAAAACTGTGTACAATCAGCATGTGATCAAAATGTTTCAAACTGATACACTACTGAACATATTTAATCTTTCATTGGGCATTGATCATTTACATGCTTTTGTCTTTGAATTTGAAAATACTGAAAATTGTCACAGTATTATTCGTTTGTAATGGCATAGGTGTATGCACTCTTTGTGTTCTCTCAAATTCCAAGCTTCTGTATTCCTCATCATCTTTATCTTCCTCTAAATAAAGTCATTTCATTGAATTATACTTCTCGAATCATATTTTCAAACTCAAATCTTCTCCGTTACTACTAATACTTCAACTATCTCTACGACTATGAGATTTGGACTGACTATTGAGTCTCTCTGTACTGAAGCTCAGTGGCAACTTGAACTCTCATGTACAAAGTTATAAGTTGTAACTAAATGACCACTGATTGATTACTCGATAGAATTTGTAATATTAGTAATATTAGTAAATCCTATATAAACACTCCTAACTTATATCATTTACTGTTTTCGTTTAATACTTCTTTTGTTTGTTTGTTCTGTTTTCTATCTATTCATATGAATAAAGAATGAGAAAATTGGTCAACGTTGGATAGATTTAGCGAATAGTTTTGAATTTGAAAAATTACGTTTTGGTCATACAGCACCAAAACATCATTTTATGTGTAGTGTTTGCGGTGAATTCAATAATAATACTACTACTACTAATAATACTACTAATAATAACAATAACTCTTCGGCGGCCACAACGACCACAACAACAACACCAACAATCAATACAATACTACAATCTGATGTAACGCATACAACAACATTGTTAGATTCACAGAAAATTTTTCATCAACAACATGATAAATTAGATAATTTGATTATGCCATGTGTTGGTTATTGTGGAAATTATCTTCATTTAAATTGTGCACCGTATGTATTTTATCGAAGTATTAAACAAAAAAATCTTGATCATAATGGTACAGATGATAATAATAATAATAATAATAGTAATAATAATCAAACAACAGCCACATCAAGTACTACAACTAATAATAGTAATAATAATAATAATAATACAAAAGATATTAAATGTTCAATAATAACAAAAGATCTAACAATCATATCAGAAACCAAAGCTGATTCAATACAACCTAATCCAGTGTGTAATCTTTGTTTAGCTGGATTAAGACAATGTTTCATTTGTTATGTAAGTTTAAAGTTGATACATGTTTGTTTGATTGTATCAATGTCTTTTTTTTTGGTTATTAAAATAGGTGATTTGTTTCTGTTGTCTTTAAAGTTGTGTTTTTTTTTAACCCACTGATATAATTACATGTGTTTGTATTCGTAACAACAAAGAATATCATTGGTAACCCATTTAATCTGGATGACGCAAAATATTTTTGATCCCATGATTTATTTATTTCATTTAAAATAGATTTTTTATGTTCTTGAAACAAAATGCAGAGTCTTCTGATTACCATAAGCAACAATGCGAGCATGTTCGGGATGCGGTTCTCACTCTCGGAATGCAAAATGTTGTTTAAAGATTGGGTTGCATCGTCACCTGAACTAGTCATAGGAAGTGAAGTAGTCGAGCGTGTTGATCGCTGCACTTCTCTGGGGAGTCTCATCAGCGCTGATAGCCTGGTGACTGACGAAATCTCAGCTCGGATACAGAAAGCTTGATTGGCTTTTGCCAACCTGCGTCACTTATGGCGTAGGCGTGATATCCGTTCGCTAACCAAAGGACGAGTGTACTGTGCAGCAGTTCGCTCCGTTCTCCTATATGGCTGTGAAACATGGCCAGTGAGAGTAGAAGATGTTCGTAGGTTACTAGTATTCGATCATAGGTGTCTTCGAAGCATTGCTCGTATATCGTGGGACAACCGAGTGAGCAATGCTGTCGTTAGGAAACGAGTACTAGGTAACGATGGCAGATCAATAGATGAAGTAGTGGAACTCCATCTGTTGAGGTGGTTGGGACATGTGCTGTGTATGCCTAACCACCGACTGCCGCGACGAGCTATGTTTGTGGTGTAGGAGTAGGTTGGACGAAAGCTAGGGGCGGCCAAACCAAAACATGGCAGAAATCCATGAAGTCATGGACAAGTGGACTGAGTCATGTTGGTAGATGTAGACTACCTGGTTGGGGTCCGCGAGATGATAGTAATAGATGGTTAGAGACCTTGAACGACATGGATCAAAATCGTTTGCAATGCGCAAGTGCATCCATTCTTTGAGCTCTCTCAAATCCTAATCTTCTGGATTCTTTAACACCTCTACCTTTGTCTTTCTAACCTTATTTCACTTAATTATACTTCTTGAATAATATCTTCAAACCCTAGTCTTCTTCATTACCATTAATACCTCTACTATCTCTATCACTATGGGATTTGATTTGACATTTGCGTCTCTGTGCTAATGTGGTATGGCAACCTGAACTTATGTACATACGTACGTAGTTCTACGTTGCAACTGACTGACTGGCTATGTTCTTGAAAGAAAGGTGTTTATACGGAAGCTCAGTTTTCGATAATACGTTTTTTTTATTCTATATGGTTTGTTAGTTCAAACATTTAATTTGCACTTGAAACCACTTTCTTGTTATCCAAACTGTCGAATAGTCTCATTAAGACGCTCTTACAATGAACGTTACCCTTAATCCAATAATAAAACCTGTTCATAAATAATGGATTTACACTGTTATCAGTTTTCTGATAAAATGCATTGATTAATTTACTTTTTTTGTATCGTAATTCAAATATTAAAAGTCCTATACATCTTAATTATATCCACTGTTTTCATTCCAAATTGCTATTGTATTCTTGTTACAATGAATCATGAATCTGACTCATTTATCAGGTATATATTTATTCACTGGACAACAAGCCATTCTTTCAGTATGGAGGCTAATAATACCATCCTGTTGTTCAATTAAAAGTAGATGATGCCAGGCTCAAACCTTGCCCTAATAGTTTACATCATAGTACTTTAATTACTAAACTAGTGTTATATACGTTATTACTTACACATACCTATTATCTTTCATATTATTTATTGTACTGGCAGATATTGATTTCACAACGCAATGCACAAATCATCTTTATATTCTATTCATGTTTAGTCATACTATGAAAGAAAAAAAACATTATGTAAATGTTATTTTATATTGCTTAGAACCATTACAACATTCGTTTATGCATCTTGTTCTTTAATTTTTTTCTGTTGTACTTATTTTCAAACAGAATATGCATAGATAAATATGATGATGAAGTATTGAAACTTCATCAGTTGAGGTGGTTGGGACATGTGTTACGTATGCCTAACCACCGACTGCCGCGACGAGCTATGTTTTGTGGTGTAGGAATAGGTTGGAAACAGTTGAAAAATATCTGGAACTCCAAATAACTTTCAACCAAAACCAAAATAAGGATTTTCAATACAAATGTGAAGACAGTTCTACTGTATGGAGCGGAAACTTGGAGAACTACCAAAGCCATCATCCAGAAGATACAAGTGTTTATTAACAGCTGTCTACGCAAAATACTTCGTATTCGTTGGCCAGACACCATCAGCAACAATGTACTGTGGGAGAGAACAAGTCAGATTCTAGTGGATGAGGAAATCAGGAAGAAGCGGTGGAAGTGGATAGGACACACATTGCGGGAAGCACCTAACTGCGTCACAAGACAAGCCCTCACATGGAACCCTGAAGGCAAAAGGAAAAGAGGAAGGCCAAAGAATACACTACGCCGAGAAATAGAGAAAGATATGAGAGAAATGAACAAACATTGGACAGAACTGGAGAAAGAAGCCCAGGACGGAGTTGGTTGGAGAAAACTGGTGGGCGGCCTATGCTCGATTGGGGGTAACAGGCGTAAGTAAGTAAGTAAGTAAGAATAGGTTGGAAGAAAGCTAGGGATGGCCAAACCAAAACATGGCAGAAATGCATGAAGTCACTGACAACTGGACTGAGTCATGTTGGTAGATGTAGACTACCTGGTTGGGGTCCGCGAGACGAAAGTCACCAATGGTTAGAGACCTTGGAAGACGGCTCAAAATCGTTTGCAGTGGCGCAGGTGCGTCCACGCTTTGTTTTCCCTCAAATCCTAACCTTATGAATTCCTCATCATCTTTATCTTTCTCTTTCTAAATGTATGTCACTGAATTATACTTCTCGAATCATGTCTTTTCTCCCTACTCTTCTCCATTGCTGCTAATAATTCTACTATCGCTATCACTCTTGGATTTGGACTGACAGTTACGTCTCTGTGCTGACGTGGTATGGCAACCTGAACTGATGTACTTATGTACGAAGTTCTGCGTCGTATCTGTCTATATATATATATATATATATATATATATATATATATATATATATATATATACCGCTGTTTTACTCAGTTTATCACGACATGTTATAAAAGTTCTTTATACAAAAAATCGCTACTTCTTATGAATGACGATTACAAGTAAATTGACTTCCTTCATTACTTCACCGCATATTGTCTTTTCTGTTCGGAATTCAAAAGATTTCCGGTAATTTGGAAGCAATTTGAAATTTACTGTGTAACCATTCAAAAATAATGCTTCATAGATATATTACTTATTTACTGAAAGTTTGTTATTATCAAATATGATCAAATCACTAGTTTTGTTAGATATATTATCGTCGTCCTAAATCTTTACTTTTTAAATTTCGATTATTTTGATATTTATTTTAGCTTACGCATCCAGATCCTCATTTATTAACACTTCAAGGATCTAATTGTTCAGAAACTCCTTCTGTGGATCATGCAAATTCAGATTCATCTATTGTTGACAAAACTATCTCTGAAGTAACTATAAAAATTGAAGATGGTGCCAATGATGTTAGCTCACATCAAAAAGAAATCCAGTTAATATCAGAGACAAGTAAATCGGAATTACCTAAAAGTGGTGATCAAATGATACGTTGTTCAGTACGTGCTTGTCGACGATGGTATCATCCGGGTTGCCTTCGTAAACCACCTTTTGCTGTTGTAGTCCGAGAAGGACGTTCTGGTTCATTCACTTGTCCTGCACATACTTGTTTAGCTTGTTCAGCTGAAACACCTGGTACTATGCCACGACCTTCTCCTCATTTTATTCGTTGTGTTATGTGTCCTGCTGCTTATCATCCAGGAGATTGGTGTTTACCAGCTGGTAGTAAAGAAGTTAGTATTATTTGAGCATATTATTGTATATGAATATAGTCTTACTTTATATTTATTTATTGAATTGACTAATATTTGTAGACGATATATTTATTGATTTATTCACATTCCTGAAAGGAGGAATCATCAAAACATTGTTGGTTTAAATTAATTCTAAAAATCTACTCACAATTTACTCAATGCGATGGCTTTCTTTTCAAAATAATCACAAACAGATTGTCATTTCATATAAATTGTTTTTTTTTTAAATTTTCAAATTCATTATGGTAAATAAACAGTAAATGACATGACTGTAATGATTACATTCATTTCGGCGTATAGTATGAATTTATTTATATAATACAAATAACAGATATGATAGTATTGTTGGGGATGTTAGATCGCCAAAACTAGCTTGATAAATTACTTATTTTGGTTTTCACGTTGCGAGCATGGGCTGATCAGTTGACCTCGAGATTCCAATTCCCACCAGGAGAATTCATGGCTGTGATTGGCTGCTGTGTATTTTAGTGTGCTATTTTTGTGACTGTCCCAAGGACGTTTCTATGGTGTATAAATAAACAAGAGTAGTATGCTTGATTGTACTGTTATGGTGCGAGCTACTGATAAGTAGTATATGACGTGAGTGTCAACGTAATGTCTAGCAGCAGAAGATGGGGGAAGATCAAGAAAGAAAGAGTTAGAAAACAATGGAATTTGTATAGAACGCATGAATAGTGACAATGGGTTGATGTTTTGCAACAGAAACAGTCCAGTTCGATATGATGGACTGATATTTTGCAAATGAACGATTCACGATATGGTTTTCCTATTTTACTCTCTTTAATTTTCGTTAAATACAATCCGGTTTCCCCAGCTGTGTTCTCGTTCACTGCACTGTGATTGCTGGGTGTTTGTAGAATATACTTTCTACGCTTACAAAGCCTTCTTACTTTAGTTTGGGATTCAAGGTAGCCTACCTGGACGCTGGTCATTGTCTCGTTCGCGTTTATCGACTAAGGTAAACTCGTAATAGCCTCAAGCATACTTAGTGACGAACACAATAAGTATCAGTAAGATAGTTGAATATATTAATCAATATACAATTACTTATCTCATGCCTTTTCGATAGAAAAAAAATGGAAAGAATAAAAACGTGTGCCATGTTTTAGTTTGAATTATTTACTACTAAGTCATAATAATATGAATACGTATACATTCTTGTCAAATGTATTAGATAAGATAATTTGGAAATTTCTAAATAATAAATAAATTTAAAACAGCTGCATTTAAACCATTGTCTTTTTTCGAATTACTAATTCGGCACTTAATTGATGAAGTTTTAAGAAGGCATGAATGCTTATCAATTCTTACTTTGAATTCATTCATACACTATCGAATTACCATTTAGCAATATAGATTTATCTGTTATGCAAGATTGACCAACTGGATATTCCCCCTCCTTACTTGCTTACTTACTTACGCAGGCCTGTTACCCCCAATGGAGCATAGGCCGCACACCAGTTTCCTCCAACCAACTCTATCCTAGGCTTCTCTTTCCAGTTCTGTCCGATTTTTGTTCATTCCTCTCATATCTTTCTCTATTTCTCGGCGCAATGTATTCTTTGGTCTTCCTCTTTTTCTTTGACCTTGACGGCTTGTCTTGTGACGCATTTGGGTGCTTTTCGCAGTGTCTGTCCTGTCCACTTCCACCGCTTCTTCCTGATTTCCTCGTTCACTGGAATCTGGTTTGTTATCTCCCACAGTACGTTGGTGCTGATCATGACTAGCCAACGAATCCGAAGTATTTTGCGAAGACAACTGTTCATAAATACTTGTATCTTCTGGATGATGGCTTTGGTAGTTCTCCATGTTTCCGCTCCATACAGTAGAACTGTCTTGACATTTGTATTGAAAATCTTGATTTCGGTGCCCTCCTTACTTACGTACTTACTTACTTACGCCTGTTACCCCCAATGGAGCATAGGTTGCCCACCAATTTTCTCCAACCAACTCAGATTTCCCCTCCGGAGTCTGTCCAAATCTATTGGAATTGCATAAGTTGCGACCGTTATGAATTTAAATTAGTTACATTGTCTAAAATAACATTAATCGATGGATGCCTTTCTTTTTAACTCTAACCAACATTCTCATATAATAATAATAACACCAGTAACAGCATATTAAATATTTCATTTAAACAAATTTCAGTGTATACTATATGTTAATTGAGGTTTTTTTGAAAAATTGAACTCAGTCATCATTCATAGTTGTTGAGTTTATGTACCTAAAAATAATAGCTGAATATCAAAGTTGGAGGTAGTTGGAAAAAAAAGTGACTGTTCACAGTCTTCTAACATTCAGTGATTTATGATCTACCAGTACATTTTATTATGTCAAATACCCATATATTTAGTTTTCAGCTGCACTACTGTAGTGAACGAGAACACAGGTGGGGCAACCGAATTGTATTTAGCGAAAATTACAGAGTTACTCAGTAAAATTGGAAAACCATATCGTAAATCGTTCATTTGCAAAATAACAGTTCATCATATCGAACTGGACTGTTTCTGTTGCAAAACATCAATCCATTGTCACTATTCATGCGTTTCATACAAATTCCATTGTTTTCTAACTCTTCCTTTCTCTTGATGTTCCCCCATCTTCGGTTGCCAGACATTACGTTGACACTCACGTCATATACTACTTATAAGTAGCTCGCACCACAGCACCACACTACGACATTAACTTATTACGAAAATGAAATATTTCTTTCAGTTTCGTTGTTTAAGTATATATAATCGTGAGAGATGTATATGTTTCCAGTGTATGAAAATTCTGGAAGCTTGTTTCTCAATTGTTAAAGATAGTTAGACAATTAACATATTTTCCTTGATATGATTTTATCCAATTACTCATTGATTGCTCCAGCTTGATCATTCTAAAACTTCTTGGTCATTTACATATTTTTCTTCTTTTTAAATCTTGTCATTGTTTTTTACAACACTTCTCTTTGTCCATAGTACAATCGGAGTATTTTTCTTTTTTTATTTACATTAGATTGCTCCTAATTTAATAATCTGTCCACGACATGCATTACAAGATGAATGCAAATTGTATACTTCACCTCCAAATATTCAACTTAAATTACCATCCTCAGGATTATTGAATATGTTTCGACCAACTAATGTTTCCTGGTGTTTTATTTGTTCTAAAGGTGGACGTATTATTTGTTGTGAAAATTGTCCAGCTTCATTTCATGAAGAATGTCTTAAAATTGATGAGGTAAGTGTTTTGTAATTCTCTTAGTCTCTATATACTTTTTTTACTTTTTATATTGGACTGATTTCCTTGTCATTTTACTAATGTTGAAGTCATTTAACTATATTGAACTAAGCCGTGTAAGCAGGTTCAGACTACCGGGTTGGGATCGGGGTAAATATAGTAATTAGTGATCGGTACAGGCCAGTTCTCCCCTAGATCTTGAGTTTTAACTTTGTCCTATATATTTTCTGTCTTACATGTTCGTGCCTTCTCAAATCATATTTTCTACATCTAATCCTTCCTACTATCATTGATACTGTCGTTACTTTTTTAGTACTTTGGCATTCCTCTTGTTAATTTCTCTCTGTGTGTCTCTGTGGATTGACATTGTTTAGCGAAGTTGATTTTGACTGACTGACTGATTGACTAATTGATGCTAATTGTAACAATTTGAGCATATTAACATAGTGTTGTATCATCTTACAGCTTATTCGTACCATTATTGTTTCGTTTATCGTATAATTAGTCCATTAATTGTCGCCTTAGATTATACTTAATTATCTAAACACAATGATATTAACACCTATGTTACTACTATCTTACATAAGCGATAATAATTTGCTGAAGTGATGATTCACACTTTCAGTTCAGATATAATATGTAATGTGAGATGGATACAATTAATAATTGCTCAGATGTTTTATGAAAAGATTCGTATAGGTTGTTTTTTCGTATCATTATCTTTACCACAAATTGACATTAGTTGGCAAACTATTGAAAATCAAGGTAGGTTGAACTGTTTTTTTATCGTTTTATGATAAATTCTCCATCTATCATCTTCTGATTTTGTAAGCCTCGTGCTGTTACGGGTATAAGGGCGGTTGTCATTTCCCGGCCGCCCACACCGTGGAAGGTTGTTTCTTGAGGAACGTGAAAAGGAAGGTAGATTAGTGTTGGTCCTATAGACTTGGGAGCGTGACCGCAGAGTCCAAGGGACAACTGCTTGAGGCCGGTCACGCACGGCCTTTTTAAGAAATGTTTTTTGAGGATTAGCTCCGTTCTTAAAGGCCCTTAGTGGGCACCCTTACCCAAGGAGACGGAAATCCGTGAGGTAGGGGAGGTGTGACATTTTTAGGGTCGACCTATTCTAACCCTTCCTTCCTTGTGAGAAGGCAGCATCGCTGCACATGCTGGTCGTCCGAGGGAAACACCTTACTGCTGTCACACCCCTCTGCAGTTAGCAGTACGACTTCGCCCTCAGAACTTGGGTAGTTGCTTTTAGTCTCATCGTTCTCCAATCGACCTGCCTGTCATGGTAGAACCTTCAGGAACATAAGTTCCAGCCAATATAGCTCGGTTGGGTCATGAGGATAGGCAAGTCCGACCACCACGTCAAGGTAGCAGCTTCGGTCGGGACGAGTGTACTGAGCATTAGTTCTCTCCGTCTTACTTTATGGCTGTGAAATATGGCCTGTGAGAGTAGAAGATATTCGTAGGCTACTGGTTTTTCGATCATAGGTGTGTCAGGAGCATTGCTCGTGTATCGTGGGACAACCGATTAAGCAATGCTGTTGTCAGTAAAAGGAGTCCTAGGTAAGTATGGCAGATCAGTAGACGAAGTATTGAAACTCCATCAGTTGAGCTGGTTGGGATATGTGTTACGTATGCCTAACCACCGTCTGCCTCTTTCTAAATTTACCTCACTTAATTATACTTCTTGAATAACATCTAACCCTAATCTCTCCGATTACTTCTAATACTTTTACTACCTCTACTACTATGGGATTTGAATTAACAATTGCATCTCTGTGCTAATGTTGTATGGCAACTTGAACTGATGTACGTACATACTTTCGAAGTTCTACGTTACTGTTGATTGATTGACTAATTGTTTTAGTTAGGCATACATTTTGAAATACAATGAACTTAATTTTAAAGCAAAGAAATGTAATAGTATATGTGTGGCATTGGTCATTCCATCTATTTCATAGTCATTGAAACACAATTAGCATTCTCTTGTACTAATATTTAGACTGTCACTTCAATGAATTTGAATAACTTATCAATAGGTTATTTGGCTTAAAACTGTATCTTTTTTATGCAAACTAGTTTGTCAACAGTTAATCAATCTCAGTAACCGTGTGAATTTTATGTCTCATCCACTGTTCATGTTATCGAGGTTGGATGAGTTAAAAAAAAACCCACTTTTTATTAAAATGATTGTTAACTACATAATCCAATAAACCTATTCACTTCACATCAGTTTATTCTATTCGGTGAATTTTTCAATAGAATATGATTAAAAGATCAGATATTTTTCAATATATTTTCATTAGGTTCCTGATAAATTTATCTGTGAAGATTGTACAAATGGTCGTATGTTACGTTATGGTGAAATTGTATGGGCTCGTCTACCACCAAGTTTACAATTGTATCATCAACGTTCTTTAAAATTATCCGGTGTATATAATTCACATCGTTTATCTGCATTTAATTTATCTGGTACAATGCGTTCTAATGATTATGCATCACTTACTGCTGGTATGTATTGGTGGCCTGGTGAATTAGTACATCCAAGACATTTACAAACAAATCATTGTCATGTACAATCAGACAATCAAACTGTGTCAATTAATTTTCAACCAACAACTAGTCCAACATCACATTCATTTAATCATATACTTGGTTCAGTGCTTGTTCGACTATTCGGTCTAAATGGTCGCCTATCACATCGACATTCACGTCCTGTTTATTTATGGACTACACGTGCTCGATTATTTCCTTATGAAGAAGGTGATGATAAACGTGGAGCTAGGTAAGTTAGTTGAATTGATAAATTTTATTCTTTTTTTGAAATCTTATATGCCAAAGTATTCTGAGAAAAATATAATTTTTTAAATATTTCAGTCAGTCAATCAGTCAGATACAACGTAGAACTTCGTACGTAAGTACATCAGTTCATGTTGCCATACCTAATCAGCACAGAGATATAATTGTCAATTCAAATCCAATGGTAGAAGAGGTAGTAAAGGTATTAGAAGTAATCAGAGAGGTTAGGATTAGAAGATATTCAAGAAGTATGATTCAGTGAGAAAAGTTTAGAAAGTCAAAACTAGAGGTGTTGAAGAATCCAGAAGATTAGGATTTGAGAGAACACAAAGATTAAATGCACCGGCACCATTGCGAACGATTTTGAGCCATATCATTCAAGGTATCTAACCATCGATTATTATTATCTCGCGGACCCCAACCAGGTAGTCGACAATTACCGACATGGCTAAGTCCACGTGTCAATGACCTCATGGATTTCTGCCATGTTTTGCTTTGGCCACCCCTAACTTTCTTCCAACCTATTCCTACACTACAAAACAAAGCTCGTCGAGGCAGTCGGTGGTTAGGCATACGTAACACATGTTCCAACCACCTCAACTGATGAAGTTTCACCACTTCATTTACTTCTTGCTTTTGCCCCATTTGCTTTCCGTTTTCCTCTTGTGATCGTGAGAGTTCTTCTTTCACGTCCCTTCTTATACTACTTATATCGTTCGTATAAGTAGCACACACCACAGTATTAGACAGGTGCTGACTTGTCAGCAGTACACATTCATAACCTGATCAGGAAGCGTACCCAAGACTTTCAGCTTTTACGATGAGCACTTAAACTCTGTATCATTAAATTTACAATATTTCAGTATCGTTATCTAGTGCCATTAACAGATAACTGCTTCATTTCGGACATAGTTAAACTTCACTAGTCATGGCATTTCACTGGAACTCTGGAAAATTATCTTTTATATACTTACTAGTAATTTAATTACTTTCAAGTAGACTTTATTGTAACTAGAAAGTGTAACTTTAATGATATAAATTGAAGTACTCAGCTAATTTGTGAAAATTTAATTTATAGTTTTCATTTCAATCTCCATATATTATGCGTAATTTTCGTATGACTTAGTGTTCAATATATATAACAGTATAATTTTAGATTATTATCGGCTAATCTGTTCTCAGTAGTTAGTTACATAGATATATATATTTTTTTAAAATCTTTTTATAATTCCTAGTTACTGTTTTAGTGTAAGACTATAATTTAATCACGACCTTTGGGTGGTTTTAAAGAGCTTCACAACTACCACTTTCTAGGGTCAAGAATTAGGTTATGCATTTGTGTAACAAATTAGGATGAAGGGTTAAAGCTGAGAGGTTAATGTTAGGAATTTAGAGTAAAAGAACTGTTACCAGTTTTTTAATGTCAAAATATTATTTAACCTTCTCTAGTTAAATGAATTTTTTGCAAAGATCCAATAACTGATTGATTCATTCATTCAAGTTCTTTTCTTATTTGTAGTACTTTTTTTTTGTGGTTATTCTCTTCCTCATTTTAAAGTTCCAATGATGATGATGATGATGAGTCAACGGAATCTGAAAGAGAAGGTGATGTTAGTGTGAAAAAAAAATGTCACACAAAACAACGTACCAATCGTAGCCGTCGTCATCATCATGGTGACGATAATGATGATGATGATGATAATGATGGAGAAGATGAAGATCCTTTGTTAGAATTAAATTCAAGCAATTTACTTGTTGAAGAAAATCATAATAATAATAATAAAAGTTTGAATACAAGTTCTAATGAAAATAACAATTCTATGGAATCTCCTACTGGATCAATAAACAAGTCAACTAGTCGTTTATCTCGTAATTTATGCTTAAGACCACGTGTAAATAATAAATGTGTCAATGATGAGAATTCTACTAATTGTACACCGAATTCACAAACACCACCATCTGTGATTAGACGAAGAAAATTTATCTACAATGCTGCATTAAAACAAGCTGCTCGTGGTTATCTTAAAAGACAAGAGAAATTCTCTGAATTACTAGGTAGAACACGTCGTCCAGATTATTATAAACCAATAAAGGTATGTATTTATACCAACATTATTATTATTATTAAATTTTGAAATATATTTAATGTTATTTTGATTAAGTGATGCACGAATATTTGTGCTACCTGTTTTCTAACATCAAAAGATTTCAACAAGTTACCTCTTTTTTTGTTTGTTTTAACATGTTAAGTGTGTTTCTTAAGCACGGAATCTATTCAGGCGTATATATATATATATAAAATGTTTACGACCTATCACTTCATATGGTACAAAAAAGTACTACAATCGGAGACATCGCAATCGCTAGCAATCTGATGAAAAATGAATGAACGTTAATAAGATGTTGACTACTGAACTAATGACTTCCCACTGCCAATCACTAATTGTTTTACAAAGGAGACTTGTTGAAACATTCCATACTGAGAATTCCATATCGTATTGAACATATAATATTGATATTTTCAGTTAGAGCTTTGGAGATTTGTGTTTTGGACACATTTGAAATCATCAATCAATTAATCATTGTTAGACCATCACCATTAAAAACCTGGAAGCACTGAAACAAAGCTGTTTCGTCCTGGTATGGGACTCATCAGC
>OX103974.1:33909351-33970264 GCA_944470395.2 Schistosoma turkestanicum
CCAGTTGAGGTGGTTGGGACATGTGTTACGTATGCCTAACCACCGACTGCCTCGACGAACTTTGTTTTGTAGTGTAGGAGTAGGTTGGAAGGAAGTTAGGGGCGGCCAAATCAAAACATGGCAGAAATCCATGAAGTCATTGACTAGTGGACTGAGTCATGTCGGTAATTGTCGACTACCTGGTTGGGGTCCGCGAGATGATAATGATCGATGGTTAGAGACCTTGAATGACATGGCTCAAAATCGTTCGCAATGGCGCCGGTGCATTTATTCTTTGTGTTCTCTAAAATCCTAATCTTCTGGATTCTTCAACACCTGTAGTTTTGACTTTCTAAACTTTTCTCACTGAATCATACTTCTTGAATAGTATCTTCTAACCTTAACCTCTCCGATTACTTCTAATTCCCTTACTACGTCTACTACTATTGAATTTGAATTGACAATTATATCTCTGTGCTGATGTGGTATGGCAACATGAACTGATGTACTTACGTACGAAGTTCTAAGTTGCATCTGACTGACAATTTAATTTAACAATAAGAGTATAAAAATAAGAATTTTCTCTCGGAACTACGACATTCTTCCTGGTTTTAAAACACTGACCACTGATATTCACTGATTTTGACGTAAATGAACACCACGTATTATGTTCCAAACAAAATAGCTAGAATAACAATAAAACAGAAGTTTGCTTGGAATTTACAAGAGAAACTTCTAGTCTCTTCTTTGCCAATCCAACATCGTTGACTGATTAAAATTTTGATTAATCAGTGTATTTGGTCTTGTAATAATTTACGAAAATATTGTCATCTTCAAAAACATCATTTACGCCGAATGTCAATTTTCCAAAAATCTGTAAACAAAATTTGAAAACTAGTATTCGTTGATTAAAACTTTATTTTTCTTATTTATTTTCGTGGCAGTTAAATAACGTTGGAACCCTTCAAGGGTTACTAACAATAATTGATTGATAATTTCAAATGTGTAAAAACACTAATCTCCATAACTCTAATTGAAAATATCGTAAAATGTGCTCACTAGTGACTAGCTTCGTGAGGAAATTCTCGGAGTTCTAGTTGAGAAGACGTGACCAGTGGAGTTCAGCCCTGTCGGGTGTAGGCAATAACTACCCGAAGACAAATGGGTAAGGTTGCGCAAAATCCCTAGATTAATCAGAGTTAGACATTAACACCGTTGGATGCCGGCCTAGTAGTTCAATGGTTGGGCGTTCGCGCACAATGCCGAAGGTCTCGAGTCCCATTCCAGGACAAAACGGCCGTCTTTCAGTGCTTCCAGGTTTCTAGTGGTGGTCTAACAATGATTGACTGATTGATGATTTCAAATGTGTAGAAACACTAATCTCCATAACTCTAATTGAAAATTATACTTTACTGTTTTTCATATTTCACTTCAATTAAATTCATTGATGATAAACTTTGATGAAATGTTCTCGATGTGTATGAATATTATTTTTTTTTAGTCAACAGTAATAATTGTTTTTGATTATTATTCACTTGTCGTCTAGTCGTTGGTTAGAATTTATTTTCCAATGCAATTTCTTTGTAGATGTGGTGAGAAAGATGCACCTATTGGAAAGCAATCATTACTATTATCCAATGAAACATTAGCTGTAACAAATTCTTCACATACCAATACAACTAGTACTACTGTCTTACCATCCTCATCGAATAAATCTTTAAATAAACGTGGATTAAAACGTGAACTAGAAGATTTAGTAGCATCAGTTGTAAATCATTCACCAAGTAAAAATCAACATGGACTCAGTTCGCCTACATTAATGGCCAATCGAAATGAAACACAGTCATTAGTTTCAATGAATACTACTACTGCTACTACTACTACTACTATGTCAACAATTATTGACAATCAAAAATCACATAAACCATCTGATTTAATTTTATGCAGTAAACATGATTGTTCAAAAGTGTATCATTTATTCTGTCTTGATTTGGATACACCACCTCAAGGTAAGTGAGATGAATGTTATTCTCTATTCTTTCTTTCTAAGCAGCAAACAAAGAAGACGTGACCAGTGGAGTTCAACCCTGTCGAGTGTAGGCAGTAACTACCCGAAGACGAATGGGTGAGGTCGCGCAAAATCCCTAGATCAATCAGAGTTAGGCGTTAACACCTTTGGATGCCGGCCTAGTGGTCCGATGGTAAGGCATTCGCCTACAATGCCAAAGGTCCCGGGTTCGAATCCTGCGGGGGGCAGGAGTCGTGGATGCGCACTGCTGAGGAGTCCCATACTAGGACGAAACGGTCGTCCTTCAGTGCTTCCAGGTTTCTTCTAATGGTGGTCTAACAATGATGATTGATTAATGATTTCAAATGTGTAAAAACGCAAACCTCCAAAAAACTGTGCCTCAAAACAAATATTTGACTGAATCGCTTATTGATTATTATTCTTATATATACAGGTCAATGGTTTTGTCCATGGCATCATTGTGATGCATGCGGTCGTCCTTCTTATATTTTCTGTTCCATCTGTCCATCTTCATTTTGTTTGGCTCATGTTGAAGGTAGTATTGTTGTACTGCCACCGGTTCTACCAAAACGTAATAGTAAACAGTCAAACAATAATAATAATAATGCTAATTCTGTAGAAAATAGAAATCTCAATGCTTTGCTTGCTCGAGTAAGTTTATTTCTTTGATAAAATCTTATAAATTCTGTTAAACTTAAGAGTTTTGTTCTAATGAAGTTTTTAATTAAGACTCAATTATTAAAAGTCTCGAAGGTTATGGATATCCTCATCTTCTTCAAGTTTACTAGTCTCGGTAAGCGATTCTTGTCGTTTGTAATCAAAAGCATAAAAGAACCGCATTTAGACGTAGTACTTCGTATGTTCTACAGTTAATGAAGTAGTTGGATGAATCTACCAAGTGTATCAATAGTGAACCACCTGGTAGATTCATCCAATTACTCCACTAAGCCTCCCATCCAATTCTTGGATAAACTCAAGGGGGTTCAAATCGACAACGACGAAATGATGATATCCTTCAGTGCAACAGCCTTATTTACCTTAATAGAGCCAAGCTTAGCTAAAAAAACTCTATCCCTGCTCCTCACCAACGACAAAAATCTCCAAAAATATACGAAACTTCAGAGTCAATCAATCAATCATTAAAAACATAGAACTTCGTACGTACGTACATCAGTTCATTTGGCCATACCACGTTAGCACACTAGTAGAGGCAGTAAAAGTATTAACAGCAGTCGGAGAGGTTAGGATTAGAAGATATTATTCAAGAAGTAGAATCTAGTGATGAAGAATTAAAAAGTTTAGGATTTAAGAGAACACAAAGAATGAGTACACCGGCGCCATTGCAAACGATTTTGAGCCATGTCATTCAGGGTCTCTAACCATCGATTATTATCATCTCGCGGATCCCAACCAGGTAGTCTACATCCACCAACATGACTCAGTCCACTTGTCAATGACTTCATGGATTTGTGCCATGTTTTGGTCTCGCCTCCCCTAGCTTTCGTCCAACCTATTCCTACACAGCAAAATATAGCTCGTCGAGGCAGTCGGTGGTTAGGCATACGCAACACATGTCCCAACCACCTCAACTGATGAAGTTTCACCACTTCATCTATTGATCGGCCATCCTTACCTAGCACCCGTTTCCTAACGACAGCATTGCTTACTCGGTTTTCCCACGATATACGAGCAATGCTTTGAAGACACCTATGATCGAAAACCAGTAACCTACGAATATCTTCTACTCTAACTGGCCATGTTTCACAGCCATAAAGTAAGACGGAGCGAACTGCTGCACAGTACACTCGTCCTTTAGTCAGCAAACGGATATCACGTCTACGCTATAAGTGACGCAGGTTGTCAAAAGCCAATCGAGCCTTCTGTATCCGTGCTGAGATTTCGTCAATCACCAGGTCATCGGCACTGATGAGACTCCCAAGATAAGTGAAGCGGTCTACACGCTCGACTACTTCACTCCCTATCACTAGTTCAGGTGCCGATGCAACCCAGTCTTGAAGCAACATTTTGCATTTCGAGGGGGAAAACCGCATTTTGTCGGCGTCTTCACCGAATAGAACTATGTCATCATCATATTATAAGTCAATAAGCGAGCCACCTGGTAGAAGGTCTGCTCCTGAAAATTCAGACGAGGATAAGGTTATATCTAGGAGCATGTGTCCTAGGACGCATCGATATATGCCCAAAACGTTTTTCCAATTCAACAACAGAATCTACGAACAAACGAAAGGAACACCAATGGGATCACCAATATCAGGACTCGTCGCGGATGCTGTAATGCAGTTATTCGAAGCGTCGGTTTTACCAGTGATCAAGCCAAAAATGTGGTTTTGCTTTGTTCCACAGTTTCCGAATAGTAGTAACTGATATTCCAAAAATGGATTTATATACTTTCTGAATCTTCATCGTATGAAAAGAAAGAATCCTCACCACTCATTTCTAGGATAAAGTCAAAGGGTGTATTATTTTTAAAAAAACTTTTCCAATTTAGTACGAACTATTGTTTCGTCAGGCCAATAAAGCTAGATGTCTCAACTTCTTAACTAAACTCATTTTTGAAGAAACATTATTAGTAGAATAATGCCCAAGCTTACATACCTTTTTATTTGAAGTGTATCATTGATAATAACACAATTGTATTTTCTTTTTTTCTCAATTTTAATTACTTCAGATTGTTTGTATGTTTCATCATGACTTGATAAATAACATTCAAAATCAGCCTGTATTAAAGAAAAAGAAGCTGAATTCATCAATATCTAAAATACCGCAAGAAGATGGCAATAGCAGTAGTAGTAATAGTAGTAGTAATCATTCTTCAGGAATGATTATGACAAGACGTCGAAGTGTATTGCGTCAATCAACCATGTCCAAAGCTAAACATGACAATCATAATCATAATAATAATATTGATGATAATAATCCATCCAACCACAATGGTACTAGTACGAATAATTCAACAAATTCATGCGGTTTAGAAACAAAAGAAAATGATTGTCTTTCAAATGGTGTGAATACAACACCAAATCGAACTATTGAAACGAATTAGAAGAGATTTGATTCAATTAATTTTGTCTAAATGTCTTATTTGTATATGTGTATAACTTATTTTTTTATGATACAAAATACTAAAAACTTTTGTATAAATTATCTAATTTATAAGGCATTTTGTGATATTAAAACTAGATTGAAAAGTCAATTAGTCAGTCAGTCAGCTACAACGTAGAACCTCGTACATACGTACATCAGTTCAAGTTGCCATACTACCTTACCTTAGCACAGAGGGATCGAATTGTGGATTCAAATCCCATAATAGTAGAGATAGGTAGTAGAAGTATTGTAGTGAAGGAGAACACAGGTGGGGCAATCGGAGTGTATTTAACGAAAATTACAGAGTTACTCAGTAAAATCGGAAAACCATATCGTAAATCGTTCATTTGCAAAATAACAGTTCATCATATCGAATTGGACTGTTCCTGTTGCAAAACATCAATCCAATGTCACTATTCATGCGTTTCGTACAAATTCCATTGTTTTCTAACTCTTCCTTTCTTGATCTTCTCCCGTCTTCTGCTGCCAGACATTAAGTTGACACTCACGTTATATACTACTTATAAGTAGCTCGCACCACAGTACAAGCAGTAATCGGAAAGATTAGGGTTCAAAGATATCATTCAAGAAGTATAATCCAGTGAAATAAATTTAAAAAGAGAAAGATAAAGTTGATCAGGAATTCAAAAGACTATAATTTGTTAGCAGACAACGAATGAATGCTCCTGCACCATTGCAAACTATTTTGAGCCATGTGTCATTCAAGGTCTTTAACCACCGGTTACTACTATGGTCTCGTAGATATCAACCAGTTTAAATAATAGTGGTAACTTGTGTTTGTTGTATTGTAGGATTTAATATATCAACAAGAAGATTTTTCCACTATTGATTAGAATTTAATTGTATTTTTAACTACGTCTACAAGCTTATCAAGATCATAGAACTGTTGGATTTAACAGTATAGCGGCTTCCATTCGCAAATGTGAATATTGTCCAAATAATAAATAATACCTCATATTTATTTCATCCATGTTAAAATTAAATATGAGTAGCTGTTTTCAATTGGTTTGATAATCAATGAATTTCTGTTGAATAACCGAATATAGTCGTCATTTTTCTGCAGTAATTGACGAGAATTCTATGATTATGTAAAATTCGAAAATCTTCTTCAAAGATTTAATTCTTTTAGAAATAAAACGATCGCTTTTCTTTAGCATTCAGCTGGATAGACAAAAATAATTAGGTTTAAACTCTTGTTTCTCACATTCAACATCTTCGTTAACATTCATTTAACTATTCGAAGACTAGCTTTAGATGTTAGGTTTGTGCCAACATCCTAACTGCTACCTTGACGTGGTGGTCGAGTTTGTCTATCTTGATGACCCAACCGAGCTATGTTGGCTGGAACATATATTCCTTTAAGTCCTACCATACCAAGCAGGTCGTTTGGAGAACCGTAAGATCAAAAGCTGCAAATCAAGATCTGAGTTGCTAACTATCGAGAGGGGTGACAGTGATAAGTTGTTCCCTCGCACAACCAGCATCTGCAGCGATGCTGCCTTCTCATAAGGAAGGAAGGGGTTAGAAAATGTCGACCCTAAGGATGTCACACCTCACCCCATGGATTTCCGTCTCCAGCAGTAAGGGCACTTGGAGAGCGGAGCTAACACTTTGAAATCTCATAAAAAGGCCATGTGACTGGCTCCAAGCATTTGTCCCTTGGGCTCTGCGATTGCACTCCCAGGTCTCTAAAACAAACGCCAATCATAAATCCTTTTCAGGTTCCTCAAGAAATATCCGTCCATGGTTCGGGCAGCCGGGAAGTGATATCCACCCTCATGCCCGCAACAACACACGACATCAAATTGGTCATAATGAAATCCTTCCTACACCTCTTAATAACTTTCTTATCTTCATGAATAACCCTTCTCACATTCCTTTATCACCTCGCGCCGCTATTGCTAATGATTCAAGTAAACTGAATATTTTTTCTGGTCTCTTGAAATCCCGGTCTAAACTCCATGTTGGAGCATTCGAACCGTGTACCAACCAATCAAGACAACAGGCCTCCTTAGCTAAGACTTTTGAATCTTGCACAATCAATGTGTGCTGCATCTCCGAAAAGCGCATACAGGATCCGAGTCAAACTATTCATTTGGCGTCACCTCGTAAGATAAAGAACCACCTCGACATAAGCTTTTTGTAGCTGTGAGCCTCACTACTACTCTCACTGGCGTAGGTACTGCACTGAGTTGTAGTGCGGAACTAGCTTTCTTAGACTGGGTCCCAGTAGATAGTCGCTTGTGCGCTGTCTCACTAAACGTGAAAGTGAGAACTCGTCAAGATGGGGACACTCAACATCGCCTGTTCGTCGTATCTGCCTACGCTCCCTCTGACTGCAGTTCAGACGATGTGAAAGATGAGTTTTACAGAAAGCTTTCGGACCTCCTTCAAAAAGTTAGACAATAATGATAATGGCTGGTGACTTTATTGCTCAAGTGGATAGACTAAGTGAAAAGGAAAGACACCTGAGTGGATCTTATATTGTCGCGACCGATCGAACAGATAATAGAGACCATCTGTTGCAGCCACGCTCAGATAACCGCCTGTTTCTAGGAAATACTTATTTTTAGACATGACGACCCGCAAAATCGACACAACTCGACCACATTGCTATAAGCCACCGATGGTGTTTGATAGAAGACTGCAGCTCGTTCCTGAGCACATGTTTAGATTCAGATCATGCTCTCGTACCAGCTCGTATGTGCCTGTGTTTTACTGGACGTAGGAAAGACTCAGCAAGGAAACTCAGAGTTTTACTTAACAATAGCACAGCCGAGGAACAACTAGAAAAACAGTTAGGTAGCAATGTACGTTATACCCCCCCCCCAGGAACCGTGGAATAGTATCCGAAAACTTTAAAAATAGCGGTAGGGTTAACTAAAAAGTCAGGTATGAGCAGAGGATTTCAACAGCATCTACCGGACTGATAGATGTTGGTTCTGAACATGATGAGCAGCGTAGTCAGCTTAAACGCTGGCTGATGAAAAGCCTACGCAGTGATCGCGAACGGTGGTTGGTAGCGAAACCAAGAGAAATGGAAAAGGCAACAGCAATAGGTAACGGTGGACAACTATTAAGACTTATCAAGGAGACCGGTATTGGAAATCAGACTGTTAGCTAGACTGTCGGGAAGAGATGGACATATTAACCATTCTCAATCCAGGATATTGGATCGATACGCAGAAGACTCTAGGGAGCAGCTCAACTGGCACAATCACACCTTAGTAACCCACAATTTCCACTGAAACTGAATGGCAAGTTGATTGAAGTCCTCTGACTATAATTGAGGTTGAAATGCCTACAGGCAATGCAAAGCGAGAGAAAGGCAGGTCCTGACGTATTAAATACTGAGATTTTTGAGGATGGTGATTCAGTTTTAGCAGTGAGATCTTAGGTAGAGTCAGTCAGTCAGTTGCAACGTAGAACTTCGTACGTAAGTACATCAGTTCATGTCGCCATACCACATCAGCACAGAGATATAATTGTCAATTCAAATCCAATAGTAGAAGAGGTAGTAAGGAAATTAGAAGTAATCGGAGAGGTTAGGATTAGAAGATATTATTCAAGAAGTATGATTCAATGAGATAAGTTTAGAAAGTAAAAGCTAGAGGTGTTGAAGAACTCAGAAGATTAAGATTTGAGAGAACACAAAGAATAAATGCACTGGCGCCATTGCGAACGATTTTGAGCCATGTCATTCAAGGTCTCTAACCATCGATTATCATCATCTCGCGGACCCCAACCAGGTAGTCGACAATTACCGACATGGCTAAGTCCACTCGTCAATGACTTCATGGATTTATGCCATGTTTTGGTTTGACCGCCCCTAGCTTTCTTCCAATCTACTCCTACACTGCAAAACATAGATCGTCGAGGCAGTCGGTGGTTAGGCATACGCAAGACATGTCCCAACCACCTCAACTGATGAAGTTTCACCACTTCATCGATTGATCTGCCATTCTTACCTAGTACCCGTTTCCTAATAACAGCGTTGCTCACTCGGGTGTCCCACGATATACGAGCAATGCTTCGAAGACACCTATGATCGAAAACCAATAACCGTCGAGTATCTTCTACTCTCATTGGCCATGTTTCACAGCCGTAAAGTAAGACAGAGCGAACCACTGCGCAGTACACTCGTCCTTTAGTCAGCAAACGGATATCTCGCCTACGCCATAAGTGACGCAGGTTGGCAAAAGCCAATCGAGCCTTCTGTATCCGTGACGAGATTTCGTCAGTCACCAGGCCATCAGCACTGATGAGACTCCCAAGATAGGTGAAGCGGTCTACACGTTCGACCACTTCACTCCCTATCACTAGTTCAGGTGCCGATGACACCCAGTCTTGAAGCAACATTTTGCATTTCGAGGGGGAAAACCGCATCCCGAACATGCTTGCATTGTTGCTTAGGGTAGTCAGAAGACTCTGCATTTTGTCAGCGTCTTCACCAAGTAGGACTATGTCATCGGCATATTCTAAGTCAATAAGCGAGCCACCTGGTAAAAGGGATCTTAGGTAGAATCTGGTAACTGAAGATAATCCCATCTGACTGGTTTCAATCACTGATTGCCTCAATCTATAAGAAAGGATAAAAATCCTCCTGCAACAATCACAGAGGAATCGGTTTGACTAAGATATTGGCTCCAATTATACCTCGACGCCTAACTGAGCTCGCGCAGAACAGACTAGAGAAAACCAGGCTGGCTTCGGACCTGGACGTGGCTGCATGGACCAGATATTCACACTACGTCAGGTCCTAGAACATAGGCACATTCAGACATCTGACAATAGTGGTATTTATCGATCTTAAGGCGGCATTTAACTCTCGATCGTGAGGTTCTATGGCAGTGTGTTATTGAAAGATGTACCAGAGAGATACATAAACGTTATACAAGCTCTGTACTCGAGCACTACTGGCCGAGTAAGAGCTTATGGCAAACTGTCATCAGGATTGATCACTTTAGGCAGTATCTGTTAGGGTTCACTTCCTCTATTCTTATTCAACTTTGTTATCGACATACTTGTAGTGATGTAACCTTCACTGTGTGACTTATCAGGAATTGAAATTTTACCAGGGGATTCGCTTCTCGATCTAAAATATGACGATGAAATAGTCCCATTTGGTGAGGATGCTGACAAAATACAGTCACCTTGAGCAACAATACAAGTATGTTCGGGATACGATTCGGCCCCTTCGAAATGCCAAATGCTGCTTCAGGACTGGCTTGCATCGGCACCTGAACCAGTGGTGTGGAGTGAAGTAATTGAGCGTGTTGACCACTTCATGTATCTTGGGAGTCTCATCAGTGCTGACAGTCCGGTGAATGACAAAATCTCAGCACGGATACAGAAGGCACGATTGGCTTTTGTCAACTTCGGTCACTTATGGAGTAGGAGAGATATCCGTTTACCAACCAAGGGACGAGTCTCCTGTGCAGCAGTTCGCTCTGTTCTCCTATATGAATGCGAAACATGGCCGGTAAGAATAGAGGATATCCATAGGTTACTAGTTTTCGATCATAGATGCCTTCGATGCATTGGTCGCATATCCTGGGACCACCGAATAAGCAATGGAGTTGTTAGGAAATGGGTACTAGTTAGGGATGACAAGTCAATTGATGAAATATTGAAACTTCAGTTCAGATGGTTTGGACATGTGCTACATATGCTTTACGACCGACTGACTCGACTGGCAATGCTGTTTGGTGTAGGAGTAGGCTGAAAGAAAATAAAGGATGATCAAACAAAAACATGACACCAGTCCATGAGATCATTGACAGCTGGACTGAGCCATGTTAGCAGATGTAAACTATCCGGTCCGGGTGTGCAAGACGATAGTAACCGTTGGTTAGAGACTTCGAATAACATGGCTCAAAATCGTGAGCAGATGCATTTTAATCTTCTGAATTTCTCATGAGCCTTTATCCTCTTTTTAAATTTACCTTACAGGATTATACTACTCGAATCTTACCTTCGAACCCTAAACTTCTCCACTACCTGCTAATGCTTCTGCTACCTCTACTACTATGGGATTTAAATTGACAATTCGATCTGTGTTGATGTGGTATGGCGACTTGAACTGATGTACGTAGGTACGGAGTTCTGCGTTGCAGCTGACTGACTGATATCTTTTCTAAAGGCTAATCAACTGGATTACACTCTAGATGATGCAACATTCGTACTTCCGATTATGCGACGCTCTTATTGGTTGTCTATCGAACAGTATTTACCTTCCCTGCTGAAAGTGATATTAACGCAGTAAATTGGCCTGCATATTTATTTTCATGATTCCACCAACAAACTGGTCCGAAAGTTCATGTTATCGCTAAAAAGTATAATACTTGAAAATAAAACTAATCTCTACAAAACTTCGAGTTTATGTTTAAGCACTCAGTTTAAATGACTAGGCATAACATTCAGTTATTTAACTCGAAGTGGGGCTTGAGCCTATTGATTGAGATTTGAATGCTGCAACTACTATGCTGATATTTCAGAAGTAGTATTACTGTGAATTTCATATTTTGTTTTATTTTCAGTCTAGCTTATTCTAAGTGTCTATGTTTATGCTAACTGAGTAACTAGGGGTCTGACTTGATTATTTAATTAGTGTCTCTGATGAGGTAGTAGAGCAACAGTCGGAAAGATCACGGTCCGACGATATTATCCAGTGAAATAGATTTGAAACAAGAAAGATGAAGGTCATCAAGAGTTTAGATTAGAATTTGGGAGAGTACAAAGAATAGATACACCTGTGCTAATGGCGACCCCATACCGTAGAAAACTAACTCGCTAAAAAACGTCTTATATAACTAAGTCAGTCAGTCAGTCAGATGCAACGTAGAACTTGGTACGTAAGTACATCAGTTCATGTTGCCATACCACATCAGCACAGAGATATAATTGTCAATTCAAATCCAATAGTAGTAGAGGTAGTAAGGGAATTAGAAGTAATCAGAGAGGTTAGGGTTAGAAGATACTATTCAAGAAGTATGATTCAGTGAGAAAAGTTCAGAGAGTCGAAACTAGAGGTGTTGAAGAATCCAGAAGATTAGGATTTGAGAGAACACACAGAATAAATGCACCGGCGCCATTGCGAACGATTTTGAGCCATGTCATTCAGGGTCTCTAACCATCGATTATTATCTTCTCGCGGACCCCAACCAAGTAGTCGACAATTAGCGACATGGCTCAGTCCACTTGTCAATGACTTCATGGATTTCTGCCATGTTTTGGTTTGGCCGCCCCTAACTTTCTTCCAACCTACTCCTACACTACAACACAAAGTTCGTCGAGGCAGTCGGTGGTTAGGCATACGCAACACATGTCCCAACCACCTCAACTGGTGAAGTCTCACCACTTCATCGATTGCTCTCCCATCCTTGCCTAGCACCCGTTTCCTAACGACAGCATTGCTTACTCGGTTGTCCCACGGTATACGTGCAATGCTTCGAAGACACCTATGATCGAAAAACAGTAACCTACGAACATCATCTACTTCACTGGCCATGTTTCACAGCCATATAGGAGAACGGAGCGAACCACTGCACAGTACACTCGTCCTTTGATTAGAGAACGGATATCACGCCTACGCCATAAGTGACGCAGGTTGGCAAAAGCCAATCGAGCCTTCTGTATCCGTGCTGAGATTTCGTCAGTCGCCAGGCCATCGGCACTGATGAGACTCCCAAGATAAGTGAAGCGGTCAACACGCTCGACTACTTCACTCCCTATCACTAGTTCCGTTCTTAAAGGCCCTTAGTGGGCACCCTTACCCAAGGAGACGGAAATCCGTGAGTTAGGGGAGGTGTGACATTTTTAGGGCCGACCTTTTCTAACCCTTCCTTCCTTGTGAGAAGGCAGCATCGCTGCAGATGCTGGTCGTCCGAGGGAAACACCTTACTGCTGTCACACCCCTCTGCAGTCAGCAGTACGACTTCACCCTCAGACCTTGGGTAGATGCTTTTAGTCTCAACGTTCTCCAATCGACTTGCCTGGCATGGTAGGACCTGCAGGAACATATGTTCCAGCCAGTATAGCTCGGTTGGGTCATCACGATAGGCAAGCCCGACCACCACGTCAAGGTAGCAGCTACGGTCGGGCTTATATAACTAAGAGATTAGTATTTTCCCTTGTTTTTCTTATACTACTGTTTAGTTATTTTTTTTAGTAAGAAAACTATAAAGCAATAATCAATATTATTTAATACTCTAAATATTATATTGCACATTGTGAACAGAGAGAATATGTATATATCATGAGAAATATGTAAGAAAGTAAAAAAAAAAAAAGACAGTAGCGACGAAAAAACCCGTTTTTTTTTTCTTTACAAATCTACTTAATATCGATGAAGCAGCAATTAAAACAACTCACTACATTATAACTAATCATACACATCTCTACAAAATTTCAATATATGACGACATGTCAATAATGGTAATCTAATATGAGATTATATTATTTATACAAGATAAACTATGAAATAAGTTAACTTGACAGTTCAATTGAGAAATAAATGAAAAAAAAAATTATCATTATTATTATTATTATTTATGGCTTCTTTCTTTATATATTTTGAAATAAAGAAATACTACACTAGAAGATCCCTAATTATTTTCTTCTACTTATTGTTGATTGTTAAGAGCTTGTAGTAGTAGTAATAGATGATGAAGAAGAAGGAGAAGGAGGATGGTTGGGTATAGCAGTAAAACACAATAGTTAGGAATGTTTTTCTATTCATTGCCAGTTTAACGTCAATATATACTTACAACAATCAACAACAAACACTTTAGAGTAATGTCACTCTGCTATGAAAGTTATATTAACAATCATATAAAATGAAAAAAAAAAACAAAGAAAAATTTAATAATCCTCAGAAGAAAGACATTGGCAATAATGAACTTGAAGGGATCCATGTTTGCAGGATTGTGAAAATGAACAAAATGAAAAATAACAATAAAGCAATAACTTCAAGGTAAACATAAACAATTCAATGGGCAATGTCTTCTTTTGAATCGTTTTTGTTGACCTGTAATAATAATAATTCGTAATAAAAGATATCAAAATATGCATAATCAAAAGGAGGCTGTGTTATTGAATTGATAATGACATTGAAAATGTAAATTAATTTATGTTGAGATCTATGGTTATTGCTAGATTATAAAAAAAAAACTCAAAGCTCAGAATAGTAATAGATAGATTAGTGGTTTGAAGCTATACTAGTTGTTGGTGCTATCGGCTTCTGGACTTTTAACCTAGTAATAGCATTGACACTACTGCTGGTTAAATTGGGATTTACCTGTTCGGTCAAAATGTTGTCGTGTTTGATACTTTGTAGTCGTTTACACTCATCTATCAACATGTTGAGTGTAACGTTCGGGTCTTGGTCCATTCGAATCAAAAGTCTAGTTCTGATTTCAGCATCTTGCGGTGACTGAAGAGCTTTGATGAATATTAAGCATTTAAATTGGTCTTCTGTCAACGAGCGTGACTTGAACCGTTCACATTCTCTGTTGACGACGTCTGCAAGAACCGCATATTCATCATCTTCATGTTTGACCAGATTTAGACACTGATATCTAATACTAAACAATGATGATGATTCGCTGAAAATATCTGACAGCTGAGTTACTGTCTCCTCGAAACTGAGCTCTCGAGGTAACTTCGGTAGTATGTGGTCAGCGTAACGTGCATACTCATTACTTCGCAACTTACGTAGCAACAACCGAGTCTTCCATGCATCATCTTGTTTACCGAATTCAATTCTAAATGTATCTTCCCAACGTTTGAACCACGTCAGAAAAGTATTTCCACATTCAGGATTATAGACGAATTCTGGTATGCTGTTTGCCACTGCTTCACAAGACGTATTTAAAATAGTATGTGGACTCGAACACTGGATGTTGAGCTGTTGAGTTAGGGTCTCCAACAACCGCATTTGTGCATCTAATTGTACTTGCTGTTGTTGTAGTATTCGGTCGGCTAAATTTCTATCCAATCAGCGCCTGATCGAAGCTTGGAGAACAGGATAGAAAATTCTCGTATTATTAGCTGCATGCTGATTGGTTAAATCTAATCCAGCCGATCACGTGAATTTTCTTCCAGAAGCTTTCTCATGTAAATGCTATAAATAGACTGGCGTTGTGTTTATTTTTGTCTTCTTGCTTTCTTTGCCTTGGCTTTCGCCATCACCTCCGGCTTCTTATTCCTTGCTATTTTGGAATACAATCCTTCCTGCTCAACCGTGTTTTGATTTGGGGACTTGTTCAGTGTTTTGTGTCAAGAATACTAAGCAATAAGATTTAGCCGGGAATTATCTTAAGCAAGCGTTACAACACTAGTGGATAGGAATCAACAGTGGAATCCATGAAACGTTGATTAGATTTATCTACGATTAAAGTCATACTGAATAGGACGATTTATTCTTTGAGTTTTTTTTCCAAGTGTCTAGGCACGATATGAAGTAGCAAGATTAAAGTCAGGTGTTATTAGAGTTCACATTAAATTCGTTCACTCAAGCATTAATCCGTTCGAAAAATGTTGAATAGGTAATAATCATAAGATAGGACTGATCTGAGAGACGTAGTGTATTTAATACATTTTGAGTAATCTAATCACAGACTTACTTACACCAAAGCCTTTCGTGTGAAAAGGCAATTAGATAAAAAAAATAATGACTATTTCAGTACATTTGCTACCATGCCCAAGTACACACCTCGATTACTTCTTTCTATGGACTTGTAGATACATACCAGTGCATCTGTGAACGAAGTACAGTGTCTACCGTAATCGTTGATACGATGTTGAGATTTATAAGTAGTTCTTTATTAATGATAATCATCTGAGTAACATAATATTTGTCCAATAACTTTTCAGCATCCGCTTAGAAATTATGCTAACTCGATTTTGTATGATGTGGAAAAAACCATACTCGTTGAGGACACAAGAAGAAACCACACATTACCTGACTTCTGTGTTGATTTGTAAGCTTCGGTCGATATACACCTAATGTTAATTTTTCGATCACCGGTTTTTCATCGCCTATTCTTGTAGTGCAGATATTTTGGGTTATGAAGAAAACACCTTATTGGCTAAGTTACAACTGGGAGAAATTTTATTGAGTTATTACCTATTCTGTAGAAAAAGTTGGTTGTTCATTTGTCCTTTTTCATTTGACAAGATATCGTCCTGGATATTATGTCTGTCTAATAGAGACATTAAAACGAAAGTTACATCATAACACGCATATCGCCTGTATAACTCTTGTACACGGTAGTCTCGATGATGGGCTTTATGGTCTTATTTTTAACATATGACAAGCATATATATATATATGCTTGTACTTTTAATAATCTTGTTATTAGTCAAATTCTAAGATTTTTAGTATTCTACAAGTTTTTATGTAAAAAAGGGGTTGCAAAATTAAAAAGTGTTTAGGTCATCAGGGAAAAAGATTTAGATATTAAAAAGCTATAATTAAGATGCTTTTAACGAACAAAGAGCGTTCAATTGCCTTTGGTTTCACATCAGTACAGTTGAATCCTCTAACACGGTAAAACTCAGGGGACACATTATACAACTTATCTAATTTACCGTAGCTGTAAGTAACTATCACCATCAATTAAAATTACCAACGAAAAAGCAGACTATCAAAATGGAATACAAGAGCATTAATTGTGTTTACGGAATTCCTTAAGTTGAAAAAGCTTTTAATTAAATTATAGTGATGATACAATAATCTACTGACAATAATTCATGAAAAACTGTTTAGTGTTAATATTTAGTTGAAAGAAAGCTGAAGAACTATTCTTACTGATTATTTTAGGCGAAGGCATTGTTTCATGTTGAATTAAATGCATTGTAATTGGTTCAGAGGGTAATTTCAATTCTGAAAATAAAATACACAGGTATATGTTGAACACTTGAAAAACAAAGCTGATTTGTAAAATTTTATAATGAATCCTGACTGGTGCACCAGCAAGGATATGGTGTAATTCTAGTGGACAAAAGTAATTGTTCATAGGCTGGGTCTAACTCTACTTTGGAGACTGATTTTTTCAAGCACACAAGTACTTTCTCAAGGACATTGAAAACAAAAACCGAACAACTTATCTGCCAGTATTGATACCGAAAAGTCAATGCGATATACTTTAAAACAGATAGTATATACTAAGTAAACTATTCCATATTTAGTTAAGTTTAGATTATAAGTAAGTGCATTTGCACCAGGTTAATGGGGTTGCTACAAACAGCAGCTAGCCCGTCATCGATCAATGTAGTTGGTAGTAATATAAATTATGGTAAGAAAGTAGAGCGAAGAGGACTATATAACAATGAATGAAAAAAGAAATAAATAAAATAAATACGGTGAGATCAGTCAGTCAGCTACAACATAGAACTTTGTACGTACGGATATCAGTTCAGGTTGCCATACCACGTTAGCACAGAGATGCAATTGTCAATGTAAATCCCATAGTAGTGGAGGTGGTAGAAGTATAAGCAGTAATGGTGCTGGTGCATCCATTTTTGTGTTCTCTCAAATCCTAGTCTTTTGAATTCCTTAAGACTGTTTTTCTCTTTTTTTTAACTGATTTCTCTGGGCTATACATCTCGAATGATAGATTCGATCATTATTCTATTAGATTACTGCTGATACTTCTACTACCTCCATCACTATGGGATTTGAATTGAAAATTGTGTCTCTCTGATAAAGTGGTACGGCAGCTTGGGATGATATACGCACTTACGAAATTCTACGTTGTAAACGACTAACTGACAGACTGGAGATTAGGGCTTGAAAATATAATTCAAGTAGGATAGCATACGTTACTTATTTCGAGAAGCAAAATGAAGGTATGACTAGACAGTGCAAACACTCTTTACTTTACGCGTGTACTCCACTGCCAATAAGGTGTAACACAAACGATTATGACTACATACGTGATTATGCACTCTTTAAACGGTCTACTGAAAAGACTGACTTCATTTGGTGTAATAACATTGAAGATGCCGCACTCTTGTTTCGAACAGACTTGAATTCAACACATTTTCCATTTTTTCTTTTAAAAGTCACCCTTAGGAATGCAATGTCAGGTTTTAAGTGAAATAACTTTGTTTCATTAGTCTAGGCCCCACGATAAGTACTATAGTAAGCTAGATCACTCATACAACTTACTAAGTAGGCTCCAGTTGGCAAAGTCACTACTCATGCAGTTCGTCTATTACTCCAGTAATTTTTTTGCGTATGTATTAAACTAATGAAGAGTAACTACCAACAATTGATCAGTACATTGTCGATAATTCAGACGTCATTACCGGACAAAAAAGCCTAAATAGGAACATACCATAAACCTGAGGCATTAAAGTAGATACACTAACACTATTAACTACTCATGAAAACATACCTGACAGTTTCAAAGTGCTAGATAAAAATCTACCTTGGAAAATAAGTTTCAAATGATTTGATTTTGGCCTCTGTCCTAAACCTATAGGATTAATATAGTTACTATGACGACTTACTATCGGGCCAGTCACTAAACAGAGAAGAGGTTATTTGCTCAACAGTAGCATCAAGATCATATTTATGCTCAAAGAATGATCCATCTGGCATCAAGAACCTCAAGTGCATCTACATAAGATAAAAGAAAATCTAAAAAATTCAGAATTACTGCCATCGTCAATGCTGCTGGTTCCAGACTACTACGAAAAGACTTGGAAACTGTAGTAATCCCATCAATCCCAACCTACACAGTAACCCTGAAACTTAGAACAGCGCCACTCATTTTCTGTGCAATAGGATATTAAAACCGAGTTACAAACCTCACATTCACTAGTAATAAAAATTACTTATTTAGAAGTGCCTTAGGCCTGTGAACGGCCATATATTGTCGACATTAACCTTTTTGTCAGTGTCAAAGTTCCTTAGCTTCTAGAGATTCGATTAGGTTTATCTAAAGACTTTGATGCCTAATTTCACCACTCAATATCTTTTTCACGAACTATCATAAACCAATTGATTTCTCTGTGCCCGACTGTTCTTTTGGTACGGTTCCAGGCGTTTGCTAGTGTCCATTGTATGGGGGTCTAGTCCCTCGACTGCACTAATTTTAGTCAGGTGACAGTTAATTGTGAGTTTGTTTGTCACGTGATTTTAATAAGTACGTTTGTTTCAGGACTAATGCTCATAAAAAGAAGTCTTCAGAGCTAAGTAAATAAATTGATAATTGAATTTATTAGATGGTGGTGAAGATTATTCGAGAAGTATTTTGCGTAGACACCTGTTAATAAATACTTGTGGATGATGACCTTCGTGGTTTTCCAAGTTTAAGCTTTATACTGTAGTACTGCCTTGACATTGTTTTATAAATTCTGAGTTGCGTGTTGGTTGATAGTTCATTTCAGCTCCAGATGTTCTTTAATTGTAGAAATGATGCCCTTGCTTTGCCGATCGGCTCCTTCACATCTGCATCAGATCCACCTTACTCTTCAGTGATGCTACCCAGATATGTAAAGTTTTTGCGCCCTGCTGCTGCTACAAACTGTGAAGTCACGATTTGGTCGGTACACTATCAATCGGTACGGAACCCGGCCTGCTGATTTCGGGGTTAGGTGTCTATTGAATATCTTATTCGGTTTAACAATCCTCTGCTGAATAGTTTGACTGGTTCGGACTCTAGTTGTATGAATGATCGGGTGTGCAAAGAAATAAATCTTTCTATCCACTTCCGCTCGTGGGACGGTGGTAAACAGAAGCCAAACACGGTTTTCAGAATGATTTTTTTTCTTGCTTTCATTTAATCAGACAGACATGAAAATTGAAAGCGTACAAAAAAAGCGAAGCGAATCGGAGAAGGTTAGTAAGCCAATCCTCATGCGCTGAAGGAATGACTAAGTATTTATAGGCAAAAATAGGCTAGATATGAAATAAGTGAATGTGTATACACACGCACAATCAGATATACAGAATGGATACTGTTATCGAATAATTTAAAAGAATAATTATGAAAGTTGGTATAATGAATAAATGGTGAGATGCTATGCGCTTTCAGATCCTCTGCTAGAATTTTGTCTGGTCTCGCTTCTCTGCTGCTCTTGATTTGTCTGATGGCCTTGCTGATGTCATCAGTCGTTGGCAGGCAAAGATTGGTTGGGCAGTTCGTGGATGTTGCTTCGACGCTGCTTGGGTTCAGTGGGGCTGGTCGATTCAAGAGTTTGTTAAAGTGCTCTTCCTACCTGTTTCGCTGTTATTTAGTGTTGCTGATTACTTAGCCTTCTTTGCCTCTTACTGGTCGTTCTGGTTCACGATAGTTTCCAGCGAGCTCCTTTGTCGAATCATACAGCCGTCTAATGTTTCTCTCGCAGCCTTTTCTGCCGCCATTGCTGGACCTTCCACATATTAGTGGTTGTCGGCTTTGATTGTTTGCTTCTGAGTATTTGACCAATGCGTTGTGTTTCACTGCTCTCATTCGGCCGATATTGATTGCCACCTTCCTGTTCTTCGTTCCTCAAATCTTATCCACAGTATCCACAGAGATCCATCTCTTGTGATGGTGCCTCTTGTGGCATAGAACCTTGTGAATTGGAGTTATTGCCTCCTTGATCTTTTTCCACTTGTTCTCCATAGTAGTGTCTTCTCCAATAAGTAGGTCGTGAAATGCCTGAAACCTATTGCTGAGGGTTGTCTTGAATTCGTCGGGTTTTCCAGAAGCCCGGAGAAAGTAACAAACTGATGTGATGTTGTCCGTACCTATTGCCCGGTGCATTTTTGTGACGAGTAAGTAATGATATGAGGCTATATCAGCTGCTTTCTTGGTTCTCATGTACCCCATTATCCTTCTGAACTTTTAAATGAATCAGATGTGGTCTACCAGTGTCTTCATATCCACTGTTGCCACTTCCAACCTTAACGTTCAGGTCTCCTATCAAAATAGTTAAATCCTTTGCAGAGTATTTCTGGACTATCGACCGCATTATTCTTAAACGTTTTCAGTGGTATTGTTGGAGGGCGCATAGCAGTGAATATTATTCTATACAATCCTTCTTTTACTGCTTTGAAGGATGCTTAATCGATCATGGGCTCACAAGGTTTCCATCTCATCAATACGTTTGCGCAAGTTTGAGCTGAATCAGTGTAATTCCTTATGTATATGAATAATCTTTTTCATAGTCGGAGTACAAAAGAATTTCCTACAAAGTTAAGCCTTTCTCTCTAGTTTGTGCCTAATGAGCTTCACTTGGCCATGCACAAACAGGTTGTATTTATGCATTTCCTCAGCAAACTGAATTACTCACCTGGTTTCCGATATTGAACGAACGATCTGTGTACCTGTGTCAGTTGTTGATGCGGTTGTGAGAAGGGGAATCAACTTCTTGACTTCTATAAAAACCTAAACATACCATAAGTTCCATAAATATCCAGGACAGAGTTTAAATTGTTTTTTACGATTAAAATTTTGTAGATAGTTTGCTATTACAAGATGGAGTTGCCTAAACATGCCCAACGTTCCTACTTTATCGTGGCATGAGAACGGCAGAAACGCCAAAAGTACTCTAGGGGTAATTTAAAGATGTAATAAAACTTAAATCAAGTTTAACAGCAGATGAAAAAAAAACTACGTAGTACTAAATGTATCATACTGTTTGAAGTGTTAAACATTGCTAAGATTTTCACAAGTCCAAAGAGTGATGGAGAAAACCGTTTTTTGATTATGATAATAATAAATATTAATTCTCAAATAACAATGCGTTAGATGGGGTATGCCAGTTTACTGGCCTGACCAAATTGCTACAAGTGCTACAAAATATACCGTAAAAGGTTGCACAGTTGGATCAATAATAACTTTTTTCTGATAGCAGCATTACGCAGTTTCGCCCGCAGGAACTGTATGACGCAGATATATTTCCGGCAAGTGATTATAAACAGCGTAGGTACACAGCACAGTTCTTGGATTGCGTGCACAATTCAGGAGTGAAATTGTTCGGAAGTGTCGATTGGGAGGCGCTAGATATGAGCTATGAATTAGACGTGCGCATACAAAATATACATTTAGCTTGGAGACAGCGTGGATTTTACACTGCGGAAAGGGTTCCAAAAAGGGACAAAAGCGAGAGAAAAGAGAGAAAAGGGAGACGACGCAACTGGGTATAATGAGGGGATTGATTGACCGTTTATTGTGGGGGGGAATAAACTCAACAGCAAATTAGAATGAAATCCATACAGACAACCACGATTAAAACAAATCCTGGTAATACAACCTTCAAATAATGTAGTGTGAAGATAAACAATAATGGGTTGTGGTGTATGCCAAGGAGGATAGAAGAAAAGTTGAAGTAAGAAGCTGGATGTTGGTACACTGACGATGAAAGTTCAGGATGAAGAGTGAAGTTTAAGAAAACATTGACAATAACGTTGTTCACTGTCTTTCTTTTTTTCGATCAAATATCGACCTCTAAGTCATACTGTTAGTGCCTGAGTCAGCAGTTTACAAATTGCCTTGGCAGAATAGAAATCCCAGCATAAAACTGAAGGCGTGTGTCTCAGAAGTGGCAAGCGTATAAGAGCAACCTCTTTGTCAATGATTAATCGCCCCATCAATCAGAAAGAGCCGTAAGCAAGTAAGATTTTCTGCCCACAAACATGCGTGGATTGAAGTCATCCACCTCACCATCAATTTTTGCCGGTCAGTGTTAGTTATTTTATGACTAATTGTAGTTATGTCATAACTAGCCAATCAGATTGGTTAAGCGCTCACCACGTCATCTAGTCTGACCGATGTATAAACTTTCTTTGTTGTGAATGGTCCATCGATTGAAGGATGTTATCATTTTATTTATATTGCTGTGACTCATGTTTTTTATTCATTTTCTAAAGACACGCTATACTGTCCGGTACGTTTGCTCATCCTGCTTGCTAACTGTAATTTCCTCATTTATTGTACTAATTTAATCGTTTCTTTTTGTTTAGAAACAGATAAAGTTTAAAAGCAAATTGTCTTCTGTTAACTATAGTCTTACTCTGGATTCTGTCATCGGCAGTATTCGCGTTTACGTTTTTAGAATTACATCTGTAGGACAAATTTAATCCTACATAGTTTCGGACAGTAATTCATTAGAAGTTCATATACTGAGTACCTTCAAATGTCCACGGAGATTGTTAAAACTGATCAGATTCCTAAATTGTCTCCCTACCGCTCGGAAACTCTCAGCAAAGACCAGTTTAGAAGAAATAGCTACCGAATAGATCCTCTGTTAGAGTTGGAATTAGCTAAAGTACGTTTAGCTTGTATAGAGAAAGAAATTGAATTAGAACGCTTGCGTCAAAAGGGAAGAGAATATCGTAATCCAGTTGTAGCCGTTTCCGAGAAGAAATCAAATTTGTTTATTATGGAAAGTAACAGTGAACATGATAAAATTCAGATAAACCTGAATGGAAGAAACACTCCTCGCACTAAATCGACAGATCAGGATTTTTCTAGTTCTCCTTCTAATCATTATGTTTCTCACACAGAGGCTTCCGTTGCATCACTCGAAGCATCGAAAGAATTAGCTAAGTCACCTACCGTTCTATCAAGTTTTGCTGTAGCTAAGAAAGACATTCCATCTGATTGTGTTCTCGGATCAAATATTTCATCAAACGTTGTGAATTCTGATGTGTCGAAAAATGCTTCGGTTAATTTATGGACATCATCATCTACAAGTCATGATTTTGCTTCGTGTCCTTTTACTGCATTGGCTAAAGTTGTTACAGCTTCTCAGACAGACTGTAAGGATTCGAAAAATCTAGAAGATTCTGCTAAGGAAGTAGTTGAAGATAAACGGGAAGAAACGTTCACTTTAGCGGAAGTCGACCTAGTTGCAGGTGAAAGAGAAATGCCAGTTATTCGACAGCATTGCCGAGCTCATAATTCGGATGCTAATAAACAGAGGTGTAATAATCTTGGACCTTTTCATTTCGAGTTAAATGATGTACACAACAACGGTGCTGAAAAGAATAAAGAATCTCTCTGCAGGTCACGGATAGTAGTACGTTTAGTGTATAAATGCAGACTGTTGATTAATACTCTCAGTTGGTTACAAATGCCTGCTGCTCTAGTTGACTCACGAACTTTGAGAATGGTTGCAATTAATGAGGTGGGTAGTTATGTAATGGCTACATGGCGCAACGACTTCCAATGTCTTGCTGAGGTTCTAGCCCATCGTCAGCGACATGGTACAAGAGCAGAGTATCGCATACGTTATATTTGGGATCGCGTTGTAGAATGGACACCCGTCAGCAAGTTACGCAAAGCAACTCAGTACGAAATCGATTATGTCTTAAAATTCTGTAAAGAGCAAGGTACACTATCCACAAATAAAATCCCTAGTAAATTTGATCTGCAGTATTCATGTAGTAGTAGCAATGATTCTGCATCAGGAACATCTCAAGCTAAAAGAATAAGGACAAATGTGTCAGAAAGCAAGTCATTAGACCGCACTTCGGATCCTGAAACACATCGCTATCGGTCACGTCCTACTCATGTAAGTACAAGTGGTTTCTCTGTCTTAGAAGACAAGAAGACTCTTCTTCCAAAATTATTTGATGAAATCATCGAACAGGATGGGATGGTTTGTGATAAGAGTGTTTTCCAGTTTCACGAAGCCTGTCGAAGACGTCGTGAATTGAAAAGAAAAGCTATCGAAGAGAACGACACATGTCCATATGGATTCGACAGTTCTGTATCTGTTTTGAGTCAAACATACACCATCAGGTCAAACCAGAACAGACGTGGTCTTAATTCTATAAGAACCAAAAATTATGCAGCGGAATCTACAGTAGCATCCCCACCGGTATCATCGAATTCATTTTGCCAGAAAAGTGATAAAATAAAGGGAAACATTACCCTATGCGGATCCAACGAGATGTGTAAACGAACGCTGGGAGTAGGGCGGAATATCCAAGCGGATCAATCATTTGTCAGAGTTCACGTGTTTCCTGGAAACCTGACCAGAAGGAATATTTTGTCGTTTATAGCATTAATCTTTGATCCCGGAGGAGGTATATGGAAACATATTATAAAGTCAACGAGAAGGAAGCCACAACATGGAGACTCACCGTTAGTAAACAATACTAGTTTGCTGAGAAATCTTTGGGTGGAAGCTATAGTTAGAGAAGTCAATTATGGTCCCGATGGCCGATTCAGAACGATTCGATTGAAGAGACACCGTAGACATCAACCGAGATATACGAAACCTATGCCTAATGGAAGAGGTCGATTATTCGAGCGCGACAGCAACGAGGTCTGGACGTGGTGACCGCTTCGGGGGGAGTGTTAGTTATTTTATGACTAATTGTAGTTATGTCATAACTAGCCAATCAGATTGGTTAAGCGCTCACCACGTCATCTAGTCTGACCGATGTATAAACTTTCTTTGTTGTGAATGGTCCATCGATTGAAGGATGTTATCATTTTATTTATATTGCTGTGACTCATGTTTTTTATTCATTTTCTAAAGACACGCTATACTGTCCGGTACGTTTGCTCATCCTGCTTGCTAACTGTAATTTCCTCATTTATTGTACTAATTTAATCGTTTCTTTTTGTTTAGAAACAGATAAAGTTTAAAAGCAAATTGTCTTCTGTTAACTATAGTCTTACTCTGGATTCTGTCATCGGCAGTATTCGCGTTTACGTTTTTAGAATTACATCTGTAGGACAAATTTAATCCTACAGTCAGTTGCCCTATTCTCCTTTAATTTGTGTAGTTAGGCTCCTTTAAAATGATATTAAGAAAACATGTTATGTTTTGCTCGAGGCTCTGTATTCCACATCCTTTTGAGAAGCACTTTTCCTGCAAGTTCCATTATGCAAGCTTGTCTGTCCCTTAAAATGCAATACAGTTATCAGTCAGGAAGAAAGAAGTGCGGGTTTCTAAACAGACTGTAAGTATTTAGGATGTAGTGGCGGCAATAGATTGAGTGGAGTAAGCGGGAAATACTAGAAGTAATATAGTGATAAGTGGGGCAAAAGATAACGAGATAGTAAGTCGACGGAGTGCATGGGAGAACAGTAAAACTGATAATAAGCAATGAGAAACTAAAAAAATTATGGGTGTTGATAGAGTTTTGTCCAATCCAAACCGCATGATGGCTTATCAGTCTATGGATACATGATCATTTGAGATTAAGCAGCATATAGTGATGTTTGAGAGACGATTCTTAAGGGCAGTAGAGTGCTTTCTTACCAGCCAGCTGCGGTTGTACAGTAGCCTATACAGTAACCTGCCTATTTTAAGTAAAAATCAAGGAAATCTGTAGCCAACTACAGGCATTTATTACTTCTTCAGAGAGAAGGATAAAAAGGAAATGCAACTCCAGATTCTATGTTGTCCAAACATGGAAGCAGGGCGAGAGTGCATTCGACCGTGCAGATGAATCAGTCTGATTGAGGGCTTCATTAAGAAGTTTTACAAACTCATGTAACCCATCTGTCATGCGCTTTTTTGAGGTAAGGCTATATCATATCAGTCCATAATTAGTGAAGGAGACGTTTTTGCGAATTTTATATTTTATATTTCGCAAGTCTGACCATAGATACTTTATATCGGAGACTGTATAGATAAGTATCCTAAATTCCTAACTGTATAAAGTCGCAATACATTATGCAGTACTATTTAATTTGCTTTTTCTCAGGAAACATGTAAGAATAGTAATACACCGGAAAAAATAGCTTCTTTATATTTTTTATCATTTATTCCCCAATCTAGGGTGATCGAGACTACAGCTTAAATTAGCATGTTCGACTATAGATTGAGTCTACCACTAACAAACCCAATATAACACAACTTAGATTTGTCTGCGTTACGTGACGCAGTCGAACATACGACATAAATATCTTATGAATCATAATTGTTGTAGATGGTCAGTAATCAGCATAATGCAATATATTTAACTTTACAGTAAACGAATTTGGAACGGCTTTAATGAGGCGTTTCATGAATGCAATCTCTACAGAATCGTGTGAAGGAACAGCGTTAGTGGGAAATACTGCCCACAAAATCGTTCGACAGGATCAAAAAGTCCATTGCGATTTACAATAAGAAGATTAAATAAACAAATTTTTTACCAACCATGAGTAAACGGAGGTGTTCCTGCCAATCAGAAGGCACTATTCTATCCTTTCTGCAGTCGTTAGAAATGGTCTGATCAAAGAGAGGTAATGAACTCAGGAAGCTTAAGGATGGCAGTAGCTCAATTAAAGAGTCAAGTGAAAAGCAATTAACCTAGCCAGTAAGACTACACAATTTGGTGAAACATTCCAGATAAGATAACTGATAGCAGTTGAACCGAGGACTGGAAATACAGTAAAGAATGTGACATAGCCTAGGAATCACTTTTGGACGGGAGACAAATCTTTTTCTTTGTTGTCTGTCTTCTGAAACAACTAATTACAACATTTAACGTAGTATATGTCACATTGGATAGAATATAAATATGTGGCTGATACTCCGCATTGGACAACTCTCTTAACCCTAATAGACTGATAATCGAAAAAGTTTTGTTTACTTCCGGCTCTCTTCGATTTATGAGGTGACTAATGCTAAGATTCCTCTCATAGGCCTGCTACTCCAAAGAATCACGTTTCCACTTTCATGATTGGGTCACCATTCTCTTACGAACGAGTCCATCAAGGTTTAGGGTTATTGTTACGTCCAAGTTTTGCTCCTTCCCGTTATTGAAGTACAGTATGTCGATCTATTTGCAATTCACGAGTCCAAATTAACAACAGAACCAAACTCCAAAGTTAGGTACCAAAGTTTATTTGCAATTCATAAAATGTCGTTCTGACAACAATAATTATAACAACTACAAAAACCTTCAATTTTATAGGTTCCTGGAGCAAAAACTCCGAACTAGCAAACCAAGACAAACAGAAACCAAAATGTCCAAAAATAATAAATCAAACAAGTTCATAAGTTAAGTAAAACAAATATACCCAAAAAACAGTGAAATTAATGATATTTATATAAAGGTTTTAATCAGCCAAATGTCTTCATTTCTCCCGTAACAGTTATACCTAGTGGTTTCCTATGACCAGTCCCTAACAAACACAGACCTGCTTCCTTGTTGCATTGCACAAACAATCTGCAAGTAAACCTCCTTAAAAAATATCTCGTAGATCATTCCTGAATATTGCGGACCACCCATGAACTCCTCTGTGTACAAACCTTATTTGTAATTGCATGCTGAAAATGTCGCTGCATCATATTGTTAATGTTGGCGCGATTACATGAAGTTGCTATGACAGAAAAAGAATATGATTGTTATTCTATCTCAGCAACCTCTTACAACAAATGGGGTCTCATTTGTAACTTTGATCTTTCTCAGAAACTGGCACGAAACATGTACTGCGTTGTTATTTGAGGATAAATATTATTTATATTCAAAAGTCAGTCAAATCAGAAGTCAGGAATGAAGGAATTCGGAGATAGATTTAGAATACGGCTAGGAAGTAGGTGATCTAAGCTGGATGATTGTTGCAGATGATGCATAGCGTGTGGTGCCTAATGACTATCTGGCTTGAATAACAGATCGTGTGCTTTCAGCTAGAATTTTTCAAGTAAAACTTATGAAATCGTCATTACAAACTTACAGCCTTATTTATCTTAGATACTTGTTTACTGCTTCAAGAGCTTCAAGAGCTAAAAATCATGATCATTTCCTTGACGAGTGTAGTTACCGAAAAAGTAGAATTATCGATATAGTGAAAGGAAAATAAGGATTTAGTTCATTCGAGTGGCCAGACAGTATCGATTGGACACTACTATATGCCTGAAACTGTACCGAGATTACAGGAATCGAGCTTTAATAAGTTAATCGGTTAATACAAGTTCGTGAAAAATATATTGAATATTGGATATTGTTTACGCACTACAATGAACAAAATAAATTAACTGATCTGCTATCCTTAAAGCACCTACATTTAATAAGGACAGCAACAGACAACAACTAACGGTCACATCAGCACCAGATTCAGAGAATATTGAACTTGGAGCTGTTAGCCTGAGCATCATTAAGTATTAAGGTCGGTTTCAATAAAATTTCGAGGCTCGAGGTCAGGGTGAAGGTCGCGATAACCGTATGCTGGGTGCACAACGCTCAAATTGTATGGTAGGATTATAACGAATACAAAACTACTGTCTCAACTTCTAGTTATTATCTTCAGATCATCCCAATTTCGCGTTAAGGTTCTTGCAAATTGTTTTTGGTTTCCTTCGTCAAAAAATGTAAGTGCACTCTATCAACTAGACAGTTATTCCTCAGTTCAAACCTCAGTTTGGATCCTACAATTGGTCCACTTATCCCTCTATTGTTTTTGCTCGCAAGTCAGTTAGCTAGCAGTCAGTATACAGTCACAGATTTTTGGCATTCATTTACATCTTCGCTTGTCATTTACATCATAGTATTTGTGTATCTAAAAGCATATAAATTCTCCAGGGTGTTCGTAAAACTTTGACAGCTGCTACAGCTTGCTACTCAACAGTGTAAACGGACCTGTTAAGTATAACTGTATATGGACCCCTTGAGAAGCAAGCAACGATAAATAGTAATAGAGAGGAAAGTTTACGATAATCAGTCTTTTCACGTTTTATATAGTCAGTCAGTCACAACGCAAAACTTCGTACGTACGCACATCACTTCAGATTGCCACATCGTATCAGCAGAGAAATCTAATTGTCAATTCAAATCCCTTAGTAGTAGATGTGGTAGAAGAATTAGCGGAAATGGAGATTAGGATTCGAAAATAGTATTCATGAAGTATTATTCGATGAAATAAATTTAAAAGGAAAACGAAAAGTTCTAGCCTTCCGTGCATTTTAAATAAAACAAACGTCAAGTGGCCATTGTGAAAGTCTACCCTTATCTGGAACATAATTTGTTACGTGAAGCAAAAACGTATATTTTTTTAAGGTAGGATGTTGCAAAAGTTGTCAAACTTTAGGCTTTTACTTCGAAAACTTCTAGTGATTGATTGACTTAAGTCAGTCCAATTACTGAAACATATATAAGGCCTAATAAGTGTAGTTACTCAAGTTTCTTTCAAAATCTATATCAACTATTATTCAGCACAAATAGATTCTAATAGAGACCACGTAAAATCACATCCAAGATCATAGTTAATTCAAATGACAATAGGCCACTACAATCAGTGATTATATTGGCACACTACACATTTCAGTTCAACTTCCACCCAATTTCTACTTTTATCTATGATGTACATACGTACGAAGTTCTACGTTGCATCTGACTGACTGACTACTTTTATCTAGAATGTGATTTCTAGATTCTTAGCTAAAAGTCGCTCTGGTTTTCTTTGTGAAAATCGAATATAAAGGTTCATTACGCCATAGATTGTTTCAAAACTTTAGCGATATTTTGTGCTGGTTTTTTGTTTGAGAAATAACCGTTTCGGTATGTGTATAAGATTGAATAAACAGATAAAAGTATGGTTCTTCTGTGAGATTTTAATACAACAAAGTTGATAAATTTTCATTATCATAGTTCGAATGTTCTCCGATCCTGTTCATGTAACAAGCCAATAGTTGTACTGAGTTGTGAATATTTGCTGTTTTTTCTGCGAAACCAGAGTAGTTTTAGATATTAAATTTTCTCCGAGCTGTTATTCAATTAACGGATGGTTGGAATCCAGTCGTCTGAACATAGTCTTCCTTAAATTACAAAACGTCCTCAGACACCAACTATATTGGTATACTATTCTTCGTGCACCAGTTCAGACCACTGAATATTGCCCGACCGTAGCTGCTACCTTGACTTGGTGGTCGGGCTTGCCTATCGTGATGACCCAACCGAGCTATATTGGCTGGAACATATGTTCCTGAAGGTCCTACCATGCCAGGCAGGTCGATTGGAGAACGATGAGACTAAAAGCAGCTACTAAAGGTCTGAGGGTGAAGTCGTACTGTTGACTGCAGAGGAGTGTGACAGCAGTAAGGTGTTTCCCTCAGACAACCAGCATCTGCAGCGATGTTACATTTTCACAAGGAAGGAAGGGTTAGAAAATGCTTACCCTAAAAATATCACACTTCACCCTACCTCACGAATTGCCGTCTCCGGCGGCTAACTCTTCTCACATTCCTTTATCACACTGCACCGCTAATGCAAACGATGCGAGTTCACGAAACGTCATTTCTGGTCTCCCAAAACCCCGCTCTAGACTACATTTTGGAGCATTTAATGTACGGACATTGTGTCAGATGGGGCAACAGGCATCATTAGCTAGGACTTTAGAATCTCGCGTCATCGATGTATGCTGCGTCTCGGAAACGCGCATACAAGATCCGAGTAAAATCAATTTGACCTCACCTAGTGCAGATAGAGACACAACAAGGTTTACGCTTCGCGTTTCCGAAAGCCCTGATGCCGCTTCTCGTGGCCTCGCCGGTGTAGATATAGTACTAAGTCCTAGGGCAGAACTATCCCTTTTAGACTGAATCCCTGTAGACAGTCGCTTATGCGCTCTTCGACTAAACGTGACGGTACGGACTCGGAAGGATAGGGATACTCGTCGTTGCCTCTTCTTCGTATCTGCCTACGCTCCCACTGACTGCAGTTCAGATGACATGAAAGATAAGTTTTATAGAAAGCTTTCAGACCTCCTCCAACAAGTTAGGCACTTTGATATAGTAATAATGGCTTGTGACTTTAACGCTCAAGTAGGTAGACTAAGCGAAAAGGAAAGACAGCTGGATGGATCTAATGGTGTCGCGGCTAATATAACAGATAATGGTGGCCGTCTGCTGCAGCTATGCTCAGATAATCGCCTATTCCTGGCAAACACTAACTTTAAGCATAAAGTAAAACACGTTTTGATGTGGCGACCCCCAAAGCCGACCCAACTAGATCACATCGCTATAAACCATCGGTGGAGAGGCTCTGTTGAAGACTGCCGCTCATTCTGGAGCACTTGTTTAGGCTCAGACCATGCTCTAGTGCGAGCGCGTATTTGTTTGCGCCTTACTGGACTCAAGGAAATCTGTTAGGGTTCTACTTAACGATAATAAAGCTAAGAATATATTTCAGGAACAATTAGAAAAACAGGCAGCCATGTAGTAAGTGATGACCACCCTGAGGCAGCTTGGAACGATATCAAAAAAGCTGTGGAAACAGTAGTGATATCTTCTAGTAAGGTAAATCACATGGCTAGGAAGAAGCCATGGATCTCAATGTCATCTACCGAACTTATGGATGCTTGAAAACATATTCCGTCTGGTTCTGAACATGATAAAGAGCGAAGTCATCTTAGGCGCAGGCTGATAAAAAGCCTTCGCAATGATCGAAAACATTAGTGGGTAGCGAAAGCAAGGTAGATGGAAAAGGCAATGGCGATAGACAACAGTAGGAAACTATTCAGAATCATCAAGGAAACCGGTATTGGGAACCCGAATTTTAGTGAGACTATCTCGGAAAAGGATGGTCTTATTATTCATTCTCGATACAGAAGACTGGAACGATGGGTAGAACACTTTAGGGATCAGTTCGACTGGCCTTCAGCCACACTTCGGTTACCCACGATCTCCAGTCATCCTGAATGGCAAATCGATGTAAGTCCCCGACTCTTTATGAAGTTTATAAAGCTATAGGAAATCTAGTAGAGCAGCGAGCCCTGAGATTTTTAAAGATGGTGGTCCAGTTTTAGCAGCTAGGTTGACTGAGATCTTAGGTAGAATCTGGGAACTGGACACAATCCCATCTGAACGGTCTCAATCCCTGATTGTCAAAAGTCTTTTTGTGACAATAACAGTGGAATCAGTATAACTAATATAGTTTCTAAATTGTTAGCCTCGATTATACTGAGACGCCTAACTACAGCTCGTGAAGAGCAGACTAGAGAAAACCAGTCTGGTTTCAGACCTGGACGTGGCTGTATAGACCACATCTTCACACTACGACAGGTCTCGGAACACAGGCATACATTTAGACGTCCTACAATAGTTGTGTTCCTGGACTTTAAGGTGGCATTTGAGTCTATGGATCGTGAGGTTCTGTGGCAGTGTCTAACATTGAAAGGTGTACCAAAGAAGTACATTAAGTTTATACAAGCTATCTACTCGAAAACTACAGGCCGAGTGAGAGCTTATGTCGAACTGTCATCTGAATTCTCTACATCAAGTGGTGTCCATCAGGGATGTCCACTTTCCCCATTCTTTTTTAATTTTGTCATAGACATGCTTCTTGATATAACTTTATCCTCATCTGAATTTTCAGGACTAGACCTTCTACTAAGAGGCTCGCTTATTGACTTAGAATATGTCGATGACATATTCCTATTCGGTGAAGACGCTGACAAAATGCAGTCTTCTGACTACCCTGAGCAACAATGCAAGCATGTTCAGGATGCGGTTTTCCCACTCAAAATGAAAAATGTTGCTTCAAGATTGACTTGCGTCGTTACCTGAACTAGTGATAAGGAGTGAAGTAGTCGAACGTGTAGACCGCTTCACTTATCTTGGGAGTCTCATCAGTGCTGATGGCCTGGTGACTGACGAAATCTCAGCTCGGATACAGAAGGCTCGATTGGCTTTCGCTAACCTGCGTCACTTATGGCGTAGGCGAGATATCCGTTTGCTGACTAGAGGACGAGTGTACTGCGCGGTAGTCCGCTCCGTCTTACTTTATGGCTATGAAACATGGCCAGTGAGAGTAGAAGATATTTGTAGGTTACTAGTTTTCGATCATAGGTGTCTTCGAAGCATTGCTCGTATATCCTGGGACACGTGAGTGAGCAATGCTGTTATTAGGAATCGGGTACTAGGTAAGAATGGCAGATCAATAGATGAAGTAATGAAACGTCATCAGTTGAGGTGTTTGGGACATGTGTTGCGTATGCCTAGCCATCGACTGCCTCGAAGAGCTTTGTTTTGTAGTGTAGGAGTAGGTTGGAAGAAAGTTAGGGCCGCCAAACCAAAACATGGCAGAAATCCATGAAGTCACTGACAAGTGGACTGAGTCATGTCGGTAGTTGTCGGCTACCTTGTTGGGGCTCGCGGAATGATAGTAATCAATGGTTAGAGACCTTGAGTGACATGGCTCAAAATACTACCAAAATAAACTACCATCACCTAACCAATGTGATAAATAACCTTTTATGTGTCTGAAGACTCGATGCCCTTAAGTGACTTTGCGCAAGAGGCATTCTTTACCTCAATACCTATTGATGATCTCTTATTCGTTTTTCGACTAACTTTCATGGTAAAAACTCAGAAATATGAGAATAAACTTCATCGCCTTTGTCGTTCCCGCCTACACCACTAAATTCAGCTATAATAAAATAGAAAATGAATAATATAAGAAGTTTCATAACCTCACTCAGAAAGCTTCAAATATGATGTATGGAAGTAAAAGACGTGCGTACGTAATAAGTGATATCTTCAGCTCGTTGTTTGCGTACCTGTTTATCTCCAATAATACTTGTGTTGCAATTTTCCAGTTTTTATTGTTTTAAGAGGCATTTGTATACTGTTCACACATTTACTTTCGTGTACACTAGCTACATTTATAGCATAAGTGTTTCTAGAAAATAGATTAAAATATAAAGTTTTTTAACATTATGTTTTTGGTTATTTTTCTAGGTACCTGTTCATCTACCAATTAGATGTAAATAAATCAATGATTTAATGGATGACTTCTTATCCTCCTTGACTGGATTTTTATCAGACGTGTGTAACAATGCTGAAAGCATTAATTTTGAAGATATAATAGATGAATATGAGGCAAAAAGTAATGAAACTTATATGTTCCTTATTATACAGCCTAGACGCTTCCCTAATTAGACCATTGTTCAGTACTGATAATGATTGTAATCTCGGCATTACAGATGAAGGATCCCATGTAAGTCATACGATCTAGTAATTCCTATATTTCAGAATCCCCGCATCAGCCCTGAAGTCACTCATAGGCTACAAGAGTTATCCCCGGCATACCCGAAGATAATTAACTTTATCTATCCTTCAGAAGACGAAATCAAAGCAGACTACGATAGAGTATATTTGGTAACTCCTACATCTGCAAATAAAACAACAGATCCTACTAGTCCAGACTTCGATGATAGCTTTACTAGTCTGGATCTAACTCAAATTATGAATGCTTCCGAAATAACTAATCATAAAAATGTCGAACTTAATTCTGATTCGCATTTACCTGGTTCCAAGACAGGCAGAGGAGACTCGGTGACATTGGCGAATGCAGCATCTCGGAAGTTCGCTCAGACACTTGTGGACTCGTCAGATGTTTGTGATAGTGATGTGAATGTTGAGAAGAGTCCTGAAATTCATGACTCACGTTTCACTGGTTTCAAGACAGGCAGAGGAGACTCGGTGACATTGGCGAATGCAGCATCTCGGGAGTTCGCTCAGACACTTGTGGACTCGTCAGATGTTTGTGATAGTGATGTGAATGTTGAGAAGAGTCCTGAAATTCATGACTCACGTTTCACTGGTTTCAAGACAGGCAGAGGAGACTCGGTGACATTGGCGAATGCAGCATCTCGGAAGTTCGCTCAGACACTTGTGGACTCGTCAGATGTTTGTGATAGTGATGTGAATGTTGAGAAGAGTCCTGAAATCCATGACTCACGTTTCACTGGTTTCAAGACAGGCAGAGGAGACTCGGTGACATTGGCGAATGCAGCATCTCGGAAGTTCGCTCAGACACTTGTGGACTCGTCAGATGTTTGTGATAGTGATGTGAATGTTGAGAAGAGTCCTGAAATTCATGACTCACGTTTCACTGGTTTCAAGACAGGCAGAGGAGACTCGGTGACATTGGCGAATGCAGCATCTCGGGAGTTCGCTCAGACACTTGTGGACTCGTCAGATGTTTGTGATAGTGATGTGAATGTTGAGAAGAGTCCTGAAATTCATGACTCACGTTTCACTGGTTTCAAGACAGGCAGAGGAGACTCGGTGACATTGGCGAATGCAGCATCTCGGAAGTTCGCTCAGACACTTGTGGACTCGTCAGATGTTTGTGATAGTGATGTGAATGTTGAGAAGAGTCCTGAAATTCATGACTCACGTTTCACTGGTTTCAAGACAGGCAGAGGAGACTCGGTGACATTGGCGAATGCAGCATCTCGGAAGTTCGCTCAGACACTTGTGGACTCGTCAGATGTTTGTGATAGTGATGTGAATGTTGAGAAGAGTCCTGAAATTCATGACTCACGTTTCACTGGTTTCAAGACAGGCAGAGGAGACTCGGTGACATTGGCGAATGCAGCATCTCGGGAGTTCGCTCAGACACTTGTGGACTCGTCAGATGTTTGTGATAGTGATGTGAATGTTGAGAAGAGTCCTGAAATTCATGACTCACGTTTCACTGGTTTCAAGACAGGCAGAGGAGACTCGGTGACATTGGCGAATGCAGCATCTCGGAAGTTCGCTCAGACACTTGTGGACTCGTCAGATGTTTGTGATAGTGATGTGAATGTTGAGAAGAGTCCTGAAATTCATGACTCACGTTTCACTGGTTTCAAGACAGGCAGAGGAGACTCGGTGACATTGGCGAATGCAGCATCTCGGAAGTTCGCTCAGACACTTGTGGACTCGTCAGATGTTTGTGATAGTGATGTGAATGTTGAGAAGAGTCCTGAAATTCATGACTCACGTTTCACTGGTTTCAAGACAGGCAGAGGAGACTCGGTGACATTGGCGAATGCAGCATCTCGGAAGTTCGCTGAGACATTTGTGGACGCTTCAGTTCTTCACGACAACCTCGTGAAAGTAGAAGAGCACTGTGAAGTGAATAATCCCAATCTTGAAGTCTTGAAAGACAATTTATTACTATCTATTTACAGTGGTGAGAGACAAGTTTCCGAATTTCACGATATTTGCTTAGAGTCGTCGCGGAACTCTATTGACACATTTAGAGGATGTTTTGATACTCAGTTTGACTTGTCATTCGAAAATTTCGATGGTAGTATACATGAGAAAGAAATTAACACATCGTAAGTCAATCTAACCTGTTCGGTTAACCTTCTGCTGGTCAAGCTTTATCATATAATTGTTCCATATCATTTATCATTGCTAAATTACTCTGAAAGATATTCAGTATTAATTGTTGTATATTTATCTTGTTTAAACTTTATTTGACCTTGTTATTTTGTCTGGTCATATAATTTTTCATTTAGATATTTTCTTAGTTAAGTTACACAATCTGTGTGTACTTACTTACTTACTTACGCCTGTTACCCCAAATGGATCATAGGCCGCCCACCAGTTTTCTCCAACCAACATTCTGTGTGTACAAATGTTTATTTATTTTTTAAGGATAATATTTCGAGATTTATTCCTTTATGCAAAAAAATGAATAACAAGTGTTTTATGACCGATCTCTCTCGGTGTTATTTAAGTGATCACATCATTTATAATCATCGAATTTTTTTAAGAAATTCACGATAAAGAATTACGTGGCGCAGATTATTAAAAAAAAACTTTAATGAATGATTCAAGTCACTATTTTTTGAAAAAAACAATTCTTCATCTCTAGTTGATTGATAACCGTTTCTAAAATATCAAAGTAACAAATATTATATCTATATGAAAGACAATTTAGCGTAATGGTTTAAAAATTATCTTTGCTGGTTAGGCTACAAAATTTATGCATATTTTAAGAGTAATTTTCAATGCAAACTTAAATCAGTTTAGGAAGAAGTGAACTGTGAAATGTGAACCAATGTCAATAACTCACTGATGACACCAGATGATCATTGTATGATTATCATGACAGACAGACAGACAGATACAACGCAGAACTTCGTACGTAAGTACATCATTTCAGGTTGCCCTGCCCTATCAGCACAGAGATGCAACTGTCAGTTCAAATCCATGAATTATTAGCTAAAGTTTAAAATGTCTTAATTCAGTATCATGATCATTCAAATTTGGAAGTAATTAAATAAAAACTTTCTCACTAACAATTAAAGTGTTAATTATACTCTCAATCAGTCGTATATATATATATATATATATATATATATATATATATATGTATATAGCGGCTCAGCTTTTCCTGTTTTTCATATGTAAGACTGTAATTAATCAGTTTTCATTGGTATATATATACATCTTGAACAAGTTGTTTAATATTGCCATAATCCAACTTCAATAAATTATGTAATTTACAAAAAGAAAGGTGGATTACTTAATGTGAAAAATAAATCCCATTATAATCATATTTGCATTACGGGGTTGTGAAGATTGTTAAGTTACACATTTTTGAAACCATGAACCGATCAATGTTAGACCACCATTAGAAACCTGGAAGCACTGAAAGACGGCCGTTTCGTCCTGGTATGGGACTCCTCAGCAGTGCGCATCCACGACTCCTGCACCACGCAGGATTCGAACCAAGGACCTCCGGTATTGTGCGCGAACGTCCTAATCGATAGACCACTGAGCCGGTATCTAACGGTGTTAATGTCTAACTTGATCAAATTCATGGAGTTGCGCAACCTCATACACAGTCTTCGGTAGTAGTTACTGTCTACACCCGAACAGGTTGAACTTCACTGGTCACGTCTTCCCACTAGAACTTGGAGAAGATTCCTCACGAATCTAGTCACTAGTGAGCACAAGTAATTTGCATTATGGGGTTGTGAAGATTGTTAAGTTACACATTTTTTGAAACCATATTTCAGTTAGAAATTTTTTAATATTATTTATTCCGTGTTAAGTCATTTATATACTTCATTGCTAACATGCATAAGTTCTCGTGTTTTTATTCAAATCATTTAATCTGTTAAATGATAAATTTACAAATACATACTACTGTATGGTTAGATAATGTATGAAAAATTAGTTTTTTTTTTCTTTTAAAAAAATGTACATGGAGTTTCGTATTCTAATGTTGTTCTTTTTAAATATTTTTTAATGTTTTATTTGTAACCATGAATCGATCAATGTTAGACCACCATTAGAAACCTAGAAGCACTGGACGGCCGTTTCGTCCTGGTACGGGACTCATCAGCAGTGCGCATCCACGACTGCTGCGAGGAGCAGGATTCGAACCCGGGACCTTCGGTATTGTGCGCGAACGCCCTAACCGTTAGACCACTGAGCCGGTATCTAACGGTGTTAATGTCTAACTTGATCAAATTCACGGAGTTGCGCGACCTCATACCCTGTATACATCCGGACAGGTTTGAACTTCACTGGTCACGACTTCCCACTAGAACTCGGAGAAGATTGGTTATATTTGTATTTTAAATAAGTGAATATATTTTTATTTTTTTTCATTTGCAATTAGGTTAGAAAGAGAACGTGAACAAGCACGAATTGATCAGCAAAGCTTGATTACACAGAATCAATCAATTTCTTCATCGAATCAACATGTACTGCCTACATCTATTGGTACTTCATTAAACAACACTAAATCATATGGACTATTATGGAATATACGTAGAAGATATCATGGAAGTGAAATGTCAGATTCTACAAATGTCTACAAATGTCTTTTAAAATGGGAATTACTACTTGTTGACAATAATAATAATCAAAAGTTATCTACTTCTTCTTCTTCTACATCACTTCATCTACCGAAATATTTAAAGTTTTTAAATAATACTCATAATAAATGGTCTTTACAGACTGCAGATAAACTTTATTGGTTATTAGATGCAAAGTATACTATGGATACAAAAGATGAAAGCCAACTTCCTATATCTTATAAATTCTATGATTTTAATTTAATTCCTGACAAGTTTGGTTGTGTTGGAAAACAAGAAATTATCAAGTAAGTATCATGTTGACTTTTTTAATTTACTTTCAACACTTACTGAAAAATAAAGTAGAAGATAATTACAAAATATATGTAATTAACTAACTAACTAGCTCACTGTGTGTCAGTGTTTTATAGAAATAGATTTAGTTTATTCGTAATTTGTGACTATCACCCCCTGTTGTATTTACTTACTTACTTTCGCCTGTTACCCCCAATGGAGCATAGGCCGCCCACCAGTTTTCTCCAACCAACTCTGTCCTGGGCTTCTTCCTCCAGTTCTGTCCAATGTTTGTTCATTCCTCTCATATCTTTCTCTATTTCACGGCGTAATGTATTCTTTGGCCTTCCTCTTTTCCTTTTGCCTTGAGGGTTCCATGTGAGGGCTTGTCTCGTGACGCAGTTAGGTGCTTTTCGTAGAGTGTGTCCTGTCCATTTCCACCGCTTCTTCCTGATTTCCTCTTCCACTGGAATCTGACTTGTTCTCTCCCACAGTTCGTTGTTGCTGATGGTGTCTGGCCAACGAATACGAAGTATTTTGCGTAGACAACTGTTCATAAACACTTGTATCTTCTGAATGATGGCTTTGGTAGTTCTCCATGTTTCCGCTCCATACATTAGAACTGTCTTGACATTTGTATTGAAAATCCTGATTTTGATTTTGGTTGAAAGTTGTTTGGAGTTCCAGATATTTTTCAACTGTAGAAATGCAGCCCTTGCTTTGCCAATCCGTGCCCTCACATCTGCATCCGATCCACCTTGATTGTCGATGATGCTGCCCAGATATGTAAAGGTGTTAACGTCCTCCAAGGCATCTCCATCAAGAGTGATTTGATTGGTGCATGTTGTGTTGCATCGGAGAATTTTGCTCTTTCCTTTATGTATGTTGAGACCTACTGCTGCAGAGGCTGCTGCTACACTCGTCGTCTTCTCTTGCATTTGTTGTTGAGTGTGCGATAGAAGAGCCAGATCATCTGCGAAGTCCAGATCGTCCAGCTGCGTCCTAACTGTCCAGTTGATACCGTGCTTCCCTCCAGCTGTTGACGTTTTCATAATCCAGTCGATCACCAGGAGAAAGAGGAAGGGTGAAAGTAAGCAACCTTGCCTGACACCGGTCTTTACCTCGAAAGAGTCGGTTAGCTGTCCTCCGTGCACGATTTTGCAGTTGAATCCATCATAAGAGTTCCGTATGATGTTAACTATTTTCTCAGGCACACCGTAGTGTCGAAGAAGCCTCCACAGTGTTTTCCTATCCACGCCATCGAATGCTTTCTCGTAGTCGATGAAGTTGATGTAGAGTGGTGAGTTCCATTCAATTGATTGTTCCACAATGATCCGTAATGTAGCAATTTGGTCAGTACACGATCGATCCTTCCGAAATCCGGCCTGTTGATCTCGAAGTTGGGCGTCTACGAAGTCCTTCATTCTGTTTAACAATACTCTGTTGAAGACTTTGCCTGGTATTGAAAGAAGAGTGATGCCTCTGTAGTTCTCACACTTGCTGAGGTCGCCTTTCTTTGGTATTTTGATCAGGTATCCTTCCTTCCAGTCTGATGGTACTTGTTCCTCATCCCAAATCTTCTTGAAGAGGATGTGAAATATTTTCGCGGTTGCTTCTACATCTGCTTTCATTGCCTCTGCTGGAATGTTGTCTGGTCCTGCTGCTTTGCCGTTCTTGATTTGTCTGATGGCCATACTGATCTCCTCAATCGTAGGTGCGCCAATATTAATTGGGATGTCCGTGGATGCTGCTTCGATGTTGGGTGTCTTCAGAGGAGCTGGTCGATTTAGTTCCTTAAAGTGCTCTACCCACCTATTTCGCTGTTGTTCAGTGTTGCTGATTACTTTGCCTTCCTTGTTTTTCACTGGTCGTTCTGGTTTACGATAGTTCCCGGCGAGCTTCTTTGTAGTTTCATACAATTGTCTCAAGTTTCCGTCTCTTGCAGCCTTTTCCGCCGTCGTTGCTAGATCTTCCACGTATTTTCGTTTGTCAGCTCTGATGCTCTTCTTCACTTCCCTGTTTGCTTCTGTGTATGCAGCTTGTGCGGTAACTTTCTCCGCTCTTGTTCGGCTGACATTGATTGCTGCTTTCTTGTTCCTCCTTTCTTCAATTTTTGCGAGAGTATCAACAGAGATCCATTCCTTATGATGCTGCTTCTTGCGACCAAGGACCTCCTGACATGTTGAAGTGATTGCCTCCTTAATCCCTTTCCAATTGTTCTCCAATGTTGTGTCCTCTCCATTGTGTAGATCCTGTAAGGCCTGGAACCTATTGGTGAGGGCTATCTTGAATTCGTTGAGCTTTACAGTATCCCGAAGAAAGGCCGTATTAAACTTGTGTGATGTTGTCTGTCCCGTTGTCCAGTGCTTCTTTAGTTTCAGTTTCATTTTGGCGATTAGCAAATGGTGATCTGAGGCTACATCAGCTCCTCTCCTGGTTCTCACATCCTCCATAGTCCTTCTGAACGTTTTGTTGATACAGATATGATCAATCTGGTTTTGAGTAGTGTGATCCGGTGAAATCCATGTGGCTTTGTGAATGCGTTTGTGCGGGAATATTGTGCCACCGATGACCAGTTTGTTGAAGGCACATAGGTTTGCAAATCTCTCACCGTTTTCGTTTCTTTCTCCCAGTCCATGTCGTCCCATGATGTCTTCATATCCAGTGTTGTCCATTCCAACCTTGGCATTCAGGTCTCCCATAAGAATCGTCAAATCCTTTGGTGAACATTTATCGACGATTGACTGCAGCCTTTCGTAGAATTGATCTTTGTCGTCGTCATTGTAGTCGTTGGTAGGTGCATAACATTGGATGACGTTCATTGTAATGTCCTCTTTCTTTGTTTTGAAGGATGCTTTAATGATCCTGGGTCCATGAGATTCCCATCCTATTAGTGCTTTTTGTGCATGTTTGGACAGCATCAATGCAACTCCTTGTGTATGTGAAGCATTTTCCTCTTCATGACCAGAGTATAACAGCAGTTCCCCTGAAGCTAGTCTCAGTTGTCCTACTTGTGTCCAATGTGTTTCACTGATTCCAAGCACCTCGAGGTTGTATCTTCTCATTTCTGCCGCAACTTGAAATAGTCTTCCAGTCTCCCACAATGTACGAACGTTCCATGTACCTAAAAAAATGGTTGCTCTGGTTGTCAGAAGAGGCATCGTTCCCGTGACTTCCGAGGGAACTCGGCTTTCATCACGCGACGTCATAATTCTTCCTCCAACTCCCAGGGCAGAGTTAAAATGGTTTGAATTATTTTTTCTGGTTAGCGTTTTTTTGGCAAGTTAGTTTTTGACGGAATGGGGTCGCCAACCCCATGTCCAACCCTCCTCCTTTACCCGGGCTTGGGACCGGCAGTAGCCCCGAAGGTTCTACTGGCGGAGTTCCCCTGTTGTATTAATAAATTGTAAATCGTTTTTTTATTCTACTTCAACCCACTTACTTCCTAATATCAAGTTTATTTGAATAATGTTAATTATGCGATATAAATGAATGAAAGTTATAGCTTGCTGACTATGAACATATTTGGTTTATTACTTACTTACTTACTTACGCCTGTTACCCCCAATGGAGCATAGGTCGCCCACCAGTTTTCTCCAACCAACTCTGTCCTGGGCTTCCCTCTCCAATTCTGTCCAATGTTTGTTCATTCCTCTCATATCTTTCTCTATTTCTCGGAGTAATGTATTCTTTGGCCTTCCTCTTTTCCTTTTGCCTTGAGGGTTCCATGTGAGGGCTTGTCTTGTGACGCAGTTCGGTGCTTTTCGTAGTGTATGTCCTATCCATTTCCACCGCTTCTTCCTGATTTCCTCCTCCACTGGAATCTGGTTTGTTTTCTCCCACAGTTCGTTGTTGCTGATGGTGTCTGGCCAACGAATACGAAGTATTTTGCGTAGACAACTGTTCATAAACACTTGTATCTTCTGAATGATGGCTTTGGTAGTTCTCCATGTTTCCGCTCCATACATTAGAACTGTCTTGACATTTGTATTGAAAATCCTGATTTTGATTTTGGTTGAAAGTTGTTTGGAGTTCCAGATATTTTTCAACTGTAGAAATGCAGCCCTTGCTTTGCCAATCCGCGCCCTCACATATGCATCGGATCCACCTTGGTTGTCGATGATGCTGCGCAGATATGTAAAGGTGTTAACGTCCTCCAAGGCATCTCCATCAAGAGTGATTTGATTGGTGCATGTTGTGTTGCATCGGAGAATTTTGCTTTTTCCTTTATGTATGTTGAGACCTACTGCCGCAGAGGCTGCTGCTACACTGGCCGTCTTCTCTTGCACTTGTTGTTGCGTGTGCTCAAAGCTAAATAGATCTAGGATTACTTCCGAGTTACTGTTTCTAGATCTGTATTCAATGTTTGGTTGTTTTTTTCGTCAGTCAAGATTCTTATATGAATTGAGTATTCATACTAATGGTTATTTGAATAAATTCCAGTAGAGATAAATTACACATCCACACCAATTGTTTCATTTGCGGCATACAAAATAAATCGTTGACTTTCAAAATAGTGGCATGTATCAATAATTCGGCTTTTTCGGTGTAGGGGGTTGTGGAGGTCATTGAATTTTCAGTTTTACATTGAGGATTGACTTTTTTTTTAGATAAGCATTGGACATCTATTTTGTCCCAGTATAAAGTTCTAACGGGAAGCAGTGAGAGTTTGATCTTATTGGATGAGAGACAGATGTCAACAGTGATCCTCTGTGTTAGTAGTCCAATATCGCGAAAAGACTGAATTCAGCAATGCAAACAATTGGGTTATGAGCTCGGTGGTCCAAAGGTTAATCGGTTGCCCTGATGTCCGAATGTTATTGATTCAATCCCTGGCGTGGGTGTGGATGCACATTGCTGGGGAATATCACACTAGAACGAAACAATCGTCCAATGCTTCATTGTTTTAGATGGTTACATGGTTGAGGTTTGTCCATCATGTATGACAAAAATATTACAGCACAAATTGAATCATGTCATTCTCTACTTCATCGTTTTTTATTCGAATGCCCTTTATTTTGTCGTATTATACTTGTCTAATCTGCCTAGATACTTGAGTTTTTTTTTATCTTTTAAGTCTTAGGCTTTATTTCTTCATTTAGTTACTTAGTGATGATCAATATAAGATCAGGCATAAATCCAAGTTGCAACTCCACATAAGTCCAGAAAGATGCAATTAATACGATGATTAGCAAAAACGGTTACAGTGATAACAAAAATGACTGAGCATTTAGATAGTTTCAATTAATCGTTTGATAACAAGTGTAACTTACACCTGACCACATAAACTTGTATCTGATCACTGAACTACTTTGTTTCATATATCAGCTATTAGAAAAGTAGAAGAATATTTTTTCCATAAAGTATAATTAGTATGTGGTTTTTATTTTCATGTTTTTATTGTATAAAACCAGAAATTCACTTGTGTAATTTGCTCTAATAAACAATTTCAAGGTCAGTGTAATATATCTCAATGAATCTGTAACACGTGTAATCAGCAGTCTCTGAAGTGTGGATAAGATCTAAAATCACAACACACAAAGTTAGCTTAGCACTTCACACCAAGAGAGAACACAAAGTGGTAGCCACTGCTTTCTTTATTTAAAAATTAAATAACGCGGTTTTTTTTACAGAAAAGGGATTGCTTGTTTACCAAAGTCTTATGAGTCATCCTGTAAGTTCAGAGCATGCAGGGCTTGTTCTATAGCTTCCAAAGCGTTTATGTTTGATCGCCTTGCAGTAGAAAGAAAACAGAACGGGTTAGCAACATCATACATACCGATTTGAACTTCGTTACAAATCATTGATTTAAAATGTCCGCTTTTCATATAAAAATATTTTTAGGTGAGAATTATTCAAACTATCACTGAGCATATACTCTCACCATTAAACTACATCTGTATGTATGATTTTGTGTCAATGGATTTAAAGAAATCATGAAAAGTTGCATTAATTTTTCTATGGAAATATCTTGATTTATACTTCGAGTAATCTGGTTTAATCCTTAAATTAGTAATTTTGTTTTTTTGGTCTCGTGTGTTGTTGCGGGTGTGAGGGCGGTTATCACTTCCCGGCTGCCCACACCGTGGAAGGCTGTTTCTTGAGGGACCTGAAAAGGAAGGTATATTAGTGTTGGTCTGAACGACCTGGGAGCGTAACCACAGAGCCCAAGGGACAACTGCTTGAGGCCGGTCACGCATGGCCTTTTTATGAAAGGTTTTTTGAGGATTAGCTCCGTTCTTAAAGGCCCTTAGTGGGCACCCTTACCCAAGGAGACGGAAATCCGTGAGGTAGGGGAGGTGTGACATTTTTAGGGTCGACCTTTTCTGACCCTTCCTTCCTTGTGAGAAGGCAGCATCGCTGCAGATGCTGGTTGTCCGAGGGGAACACCTTACTGCTGTCACACCCCTCTGCAGTGAGCAGTACGACTTCGCCCTCAGACCTTGGGTAGTTGCTTTTAGTCTCATCGTTCTCCAATCGACCTGCCTGGCATGGTAGGACCTGCAGGAACATGTGTTCCAGCCAATATAGCTCGGTTGGGTCATCACGATAGGCAAGCCCGACCACCACGTCAAGGTAGCAGCTTCGGTCGGGAAATTACTAATAGATACAGAAAAAATACTAGAAAAGTTATTTTCATTTATTCATCTTATTGAATACACATGTGTAACATTTATTTATTTGTTTAATTATGACAAATAGAATTTCTGGTACAAAATAATTCGTCACTCAGAGTATGAAATGATAATATTTTTGTGAGAAAGTTCATACAATCAATAAATCAATGAACTAAAATAGTGCTAATCAAATGATACTGTTTAATTAGTAAAGCAATTTAGTAGGATTTCGTTTAGTTAAAAACGTTCATTTTACTTTTGACGAAAAATGCATTAGAAAACTAGCGCAAAAATCTCCACTATTTTGACTTATATTGGATAACATTCCAAGCCTCTGAGTAGTTGCATGATCCCCGCAGAAACTCAACGGAGTTAGGATGGATGGAATAACAGCTAATTGTATTACTCAATTATACTTCATACTACGGCTATCATGGGATTACATCTCTTGACATAGTTTCACTTCCTTTTTTAAGTAAATCTTTGAATCAAAGTGTCGGTGAGAGATCACTTAGAAAAAACAATTCAGTTTTGGCCTCCACTAACCTTACACAAATAAAAATGATCCACAGTAAAATTTATTCGCGATTTTCTCTTCTGAGTAATTTATATAAACATCAAATTATTGATTATATGTTAACTGTAATAAATGATTGTGTATATGGTTAATTGAATGGGTGAAATTACTCACTTTAATGGAACAGATGTAATTCACAACCTGTAGTCTGTATGTTTTCTAATTGTAAATATCTCTTTTTTTTCATTTATGTTTAGTGCATTTTTAAGTTGTTGCAGAATTTGTTCAAATCTAATTAGTCATGGTTGGATTGAAAATCATTATTTACAAATAATGTGGAAACTGGGTACAATTGCTTTAATTTATAATAATGATTTATACACAATGTCACTAAGTGATTATTGTTCACCAATTCATGTTTTAAATGAATTACACTATCGTTATGATCGTGAAATTGAAAATTGTCAAAGGTAATTTCTTTGTTTGTTTGTTGTTTGTTGTAAGAAACAATGTTTACTCACATTGTATTTGCATAATGTGATGTGTTGTGTTGTTAGGGAAATAATTCACATTGTAAGAAATATTGAGATATTCCCCCCCCCCTTTATCAGTGATGTAAATAATATTTATGTCCGAGATAATTCCCATTATTTCTCTTTTTTTTTGAACTGATAACTTGGTTAGTTGACACATCATATAACTGTAATGTGAGGTGGTAATTTACAGCCTGTACGATCCAAACTGAGGTTTGGACTGAGGAGTAACTAACTGTCTAGGTAGTTCAGATACGCGCCTTACCCAGTTTAAAACCAAAACAAATGATTTGGGTAGATAACAGTTCTACTATTCATCATCCTACTTGCGTATGCCCAACCACCGACTGCCTCGACGAACTTTGTTTTGTAGTGCAGGAATAGGTTGGAAGAAAGTTAGGGGCGGCCAAACCAAAACATGGCACAAATCCATGAAGTCATTGACGAGTGGACTGAGCCATGTCGGTAATTGTCGACTACCTGTTTGGGGTCCGCGAGATGGTAATAATCGATGGTTAGAGACCTTGAATGACATGGCTCAAAATCGTTCGCAATGGCGCCGGTGCATTTATACTTTGTGTTCTCTCAAATGCTAATCTGGATTCTCCAACCCCTCTAGTTTCGAATCTCTAACCTTTTCTCATTGAATCATACTTCTTGAATAATATCTTCTAATCCTAACCTCTCCGATTACTTCTAATTCCCTTACTACCTCTACTACTATTGGATTTGAATTGACGATTACTTCTCTGTGCTGATGTGGTATGGCAACATGAACTGATGTACTTATGTACAAAGTTCAACGTTGCATCTGACTGACTGACTGACTATTCATCATCCTAAATATAAATATACATCACTACTTAAACAAATATTACCACTCAGTTATTCCACCAATTGATCAAATCAACAGCAACAGATAACTGATATTCTATTCCTCCTGGATGATAGATCAGATTCGGTCGACAGATAATATTTGGTTGCTTTATATCACAGAATGTTTCCTATTCTGGAAGAGTGCTTCAATTCACAATCAAAATGCAAGCGACACAATCAAAAGAGGAACGAATCAATATGGCTGTCGCCATGACTAAGTATCAGCTTAAACAACATAATGCAGTTCAGAATGAAACATAGCAACTCAGTGAAAGCAAAAGAAATAGAAACTATAATAATAAAATACAAATATTATCATCTCAAAAATGGATCTTATACAGACTAATAAAATGTACAACTGAAGGAATCAATAAGAATAAAGTACAAATGTATACATGGAGGGATTTTTACAAAACAAAGCCTTCAAAAAATGGATCTTATACATATATCTCACACATTTTAAATAATCATCGGTTTATAAAATCTTGAATAATATTAATAATGAAGAAAGCAAAACACCAGGGGAAGTTAAATTTATGTTTAAGTGATTAATTATAGTTATTTCTATAGACGTTAATGGTGTTATTTGCTGATTTTCTCAGCTATATATATTGTTAAATTACCTAAATGTGATAATCTCACTATAATATGAATATCTCTTAGTTTATAGTGTGCTTCAGTTAATTAATCAGTAATCTCTATGTGACATTCATTCTGTCATCTAAATACAGTTTTATTCTTTGATATCTATTTTTCATAGACCAGCTCTCCGAAAAGTCATTGAACAAGACGATACAGCGGCACGACGCTTAATCTTATGCGTCAGTCATATAGATATGTCCAACCAATGTGTAAAGGTTAGATTTTATTTCTATTTAATTTTGGTGACTCATAATTCAATCATTTTTATCGTTGTATCGGTGTCTAGTCTATTGGTTGCTTCTTTGATTTAGTTCTCTCCAATCTTCCCTACTGAATGAACCACTTGAAGTATATTGTTATAAATTCAAAAGTTCTGTCAATTTTAAGCCTGCTCTATCGGCTTATTTGAGTATAGAGTCCGCTTGTTATTAGTTCACTTTATAACTGTCTGACTAATGACCTTCTGTCTGTTCAATAGCTTAGTGGCTGTGACATCCTAGTTCATATTGATCCAATCAGCTCCTTCTACTCTGGTAGCCAGTCAGAAAATGAACACAGCAAGCGGATAAACTTACTACAATACGGTTATTTTTATTCAGAAACTCATAAAATAATATACTGTGGTCACATATCCACAACACATCACAAATAGGGAGTCGCAACCAGCACTTAACCTATCCATAAATTGTACAAAACTACGCAGTAGCACTGTAGTTATATGATGATCGTTTCGGAAAGGTTAAACACAACAACAGTTCATGAATCATGCCAAATCTTATGCTTGTGGTGGTGTTTCGTTCTCTGAGCTGGATGTTTGGTTGTGGAACTTTCATTGTTTTTCTGAACTATAACATCAGCACAAACTTCAGATAGAAGAACTGAAGCATTCGAATTTCTCCACGTTTGACCTGTAGCTTGCTCTGCTAACCTCGATCCTTGACTGGTTGCTGTTGACTTTAAACCTGTCGTTCTTTGCACCCTTGTTTTGATTGTATTCCCCTTTGATCTGTTTCTTGATCCTATTTAGCCTATGATTTATCTGATTGGTTGATAAATTGGTTGAATGTTGATATTTTTGTTGATTGCTGATTGACCTGAGTGCCAAATCTCATGGAAGTATAAAAATAATAAAACACAAGTCTTATATACGACAAAAATACATGAAATAATTGTCTATAAAGTAGTTTTGAGAGTTCCATTTCTCATTTTTTGCTTCTATCCCACGCGCTAACTGTTAAGTAAAAAGATTAGAAAACAATGTTACTTGTTGATATATGTTGTTCTAAAAATATGAGTGCTTACCATCAAGTTGTGAATAGTTTGCACTACAATTAGAAATCGAAAATATATTTGTACTGTCGAATGAATAGACATATGATATTTAGAAATAAGTTACAAAATAGTTATTAAAACTTTAAACTTTTAATTATTACACTCAATCTCGGCGAAATTTCATTATTTCAAGTCATGTTTTGTTTTCAAGACACCCATACTAGTGTTCATATAAGTTCATCACCCTATAAGGTGAATCGACTTGGTTCACTGGTATTTACTGGTCTCGTGGATACAGAAATTCGACTGTAACTATATACTATAGCCCCTAAGCAATCAAATTCAATAGAACGACTTTTGTTACTTCGCATTTAACTCAAAATAAAGTACTCTTATCTTCGATCACTTGAAGTACCTTTGCATGACGCTTTAAATGTTTAAAATCAATAAGGAAATCTCATTTTTGCTATCATAAGGTAGAAATGGCAGTGTTAAACTTGTTAACTATTTTATAGAACAGACAGATTGTAACTATCAGGGGAATCTAGGACACCCGTTTCGTTTCGGTTTGATTTAACTAGATCCCTGAGTCGATATGTCACTCCAGGATTTGAACCGTATACCTTTCACAATGGGATTATTCAAAAACCTTTACAAATTAAGTCAACTTCATATCTGTTGCATAATTAAGTGGACTCAGGAACTAAATGGATAACTCATCGGGGTTCGAATGTTGGAGCGACACATCAACTCTGTGGTGCAGTTACATCTAGCTAAAGAGTTCTAGATGGGAAAAAACGCGCGTTCTTGATTTCACTGTTAGTTATAATCCATCTGTTCTATAAAATGTGTAAAAAAATGACTATATCTAGGCATTCCTCACAGGATGCACATATGTCAACTAAGATTGATGAAAATTCAGTCAAGAATAGCGAAAATGGAATAACTCAACAATCCCTTACACAGAAAATATTTATTTCTTTCCATGTTGATTATTTGTAAAGTGTTAGTTAGTGAATTTTCGTTTTTATTTATTTTGTTTTTCATGAACTTTCAAACAAACTACCTTTTTAATGGTTCAGTAAATAATTAACTAATTGATAGATTAAGAAATAGGTGACGATTTTCATTCACGACGTCCTCTTATTGTTTGTTGCATTATTAATCCATCTTGCTTACTACTATTCACTGAATTTGTTAACGAAAGTTTTACATACAGCTATGAAGGGTCTTTAAATGATACCTTTACTGGTAAAATATTCCAACCTAAATAACGGAAATTATATTCCGACATTTTTTTCAATATTAAGATTGAAAAACTGACAAAAATCTCCAACTCATTTTACGGTTATAGACAATCCAGATCAAGGGTTTTGTAAGTGCTCCACAGGACAAATGAGGTACGCCTGTCTCTAATTTCGTTTTAATTTACTTGCCTATTAACTGTTGTTTCGATCTTGCTAACGTTGAGTTTTACAAAAACCTCATTCTTAAGATTTCAGTAATAAACACAAATTTATTTCGATTGAGTTTGCTATATTTCTCATTATCACAGATAAAGGAAGACAAAAGGAGTTGGGATTGCGATATTGACGGTAGTGGAAAGCTAGAGATTTAGAAGAAAAACTAGAAGAAACTTCGGTGATTAAACTTTTAAGTTGAGCATTTAATTACACTTTAAGTCATATACATGTTTATGATTTCAAGTGTCACATCTATCTATCTTGATCAGAATAGCTGATTTTTTTATGATGAGAAAATGTGTTATACAGTGTCATATTCAACCTAAATGTTCAGGACCTTATAGTGTACTTAGTATCTGTTTCATTGAATTTTTCTGTCGTGTTTACACAACATATCATTTGTTGTTGTTTCAAATTAGGCTCGTTTGACAGATGGTTGGTATCAAGTTGCCTGGCATCCAGATTCCATGCTCACAACACTGATTACTTCTGGTAAAATTCGTGTTGGCTCCAAGTTGGTAACTGCTGGCGCGGAATTAATTATAACAAATCCATCATCTACTGATAATCGATCTAAGAAAAAATGTCCTTCAGGTGATACACAAGTTGATGAATTTAGGCATTTATATGGAGATGATGGTGTAGCTGTTGGAATGGCATTAAAATTGCATGGGAATTCTACACGACCTGTTTCTTGGTGTTCACGCTTAGGATTTACCACAAAACAACCAAGTTCAGGTGCTGGCTTATATCCTGTTCCTTTGTGTACTCTCAGTTCAGATGGAGGTATTTGTAGTTCAATTCGAGTAGTAATCCAAGTATGTTGTTGATATTTTTTGTTTAAATACTTTTCATCGCAATCATTTAGTTTGTTCATTAGTTAAAATGGTTAATTATTCACTCTAATAAGTTATACTTTCAAGTATTTTATACTAGTAATTGTCAGTCAGTCAGTCAGTCAGATGCAACGTAGAACTTGGTATGTAAGTACATCAGTTCATGTTGCCGTACCACATTAGCACAGAGAAGTAATTGTCAATTCAAATCCAATAGTAGAAGAGGTAGTAAGGGAATTAGAAGTAATCGGAGAGGTTAGGATTAGAAGATATTATTCAAGAAGTATGATTAAATGAGAAAAGTTTAGAAAGTCAAAACTAGAGGGGTTGAAGAATGCAGAAGATTAGGATTTGAGAGAACACAAAGAATAAATACACCGGCGCCATTGCGAACGATTTTGAGCCATGTCATTCAAGGTCTCTAACCATCGATTATTATGATCTCGCGGACCCCAACCAGGTAGTCGACAATTACCGACATGGCTAAGTCCACTCGTCAATGACTTCATGGATTACTGCCATGTTTTGGTTTGGCCACCCCTAACTTTCTTCCAACCTACTCCTACACTACAAAACAAAGCTCGACGAGGCAGTCGGTGGTTAGGCATACGTAACACATGTCCCAACCACCTCAACTCGTGAAGTTTCATTACTTCATCTATTGATCTGCCATTCTTACCTAGTACCCGTTTCCTAATAACAGCGTCACTCACTCGGGTGTCCCACGATATACGAGCAATGCTTCGAAGACACCTATGATCGAAAACCAGTAACCTACGCATATCTTCTACTCTCTCTGGCCATGTTTCACAGCCATATAGGAGAACGGAGCGAACTGCTGCACAGTACACTCGTCCTTTGATTAGAGAACGGATATCACGCCTACGCCATAAGTGACGCAGGTTGGCAAAAGCCAATCGAGCCTTCTGTATCCGAGCTGAGATTTCGTCAGTCACCAGGCCATCGGCACTGATGAGACTCCCCAGATAAGTGAAGTGATCTACACGCTCGACTACTTCACTCCCTATCACTAGTTCAGGTGCCGAAGCAACCCAATCTGGAAGCAACATTTTGCATTTGGAGGGGGAAAACCGCATCCCGAACATGCTTGCATACTAGTAATTGTTGTGCTTCATGTTATGAAATAAATACATTTCATTGCTAAATATAACAACAACAAACGAATTAACACACTGTTGAGGACGTTAGATCCCCAGAACCCACTTGATAAAGGTCCTAATTTTGGATTTTATGTTTCGGCGCATGGACTGATCATTTGACCTTGAAATTACATTTCCCACCACGAAATCCTTGACTATTATTGGTTGAGGTATTATTTTAGAACACTATTTTTGTGGCTCTCCCGAGGTTTCTATGATGTATAAATAAATTCGATTTGTGTGCTTGTCAACCTCATATTTTCTGGGTGCTTGTAGAATACATTTTCTACGTCTTGTCAAGACTTCTTCCTCTACTTAGTGGGGCCTTGGGACGCTCGGATTAGAGTAGCCTATTGTGTCACTGGATCATTTGTCTTCACTCTCGTTTACCGACTAAGGTGAACTCGTAATAGTTCAAGCATATCAACTGAAGAGCATAACAGACAAATCATACTTTTTCAACACAGGCCATCTGATCTAATTTGCTGGGATAGTCAGAAAAGTTATTCGCAAATTCCATGTTGGTTCATTTTATATGTCTGTTGTTCAGTAATGCTCATTAATGAATCTCCATTTATGTTAATGGTTCAGGCTAATAATCAACAGTTCCGTGGATTGTAGATTAGTTCCTCTGAAACTTACAAGTGAAGAATATACATTATGAATAAGTGAAATTCTAGTCGATAATATAGTGAATCATTATCTTATGTAATAAGTTAATCATATATATATTAGCACACTTATCAATCAATATATGTCATGCCAGTCCCTAAAATAATCGCCTACTAGCTTCAGTTTTTGTTCAGTCAATATCATTTTAAGGAGTAACCCGAAATCAGTGTGATTTCAGTGACTCGCATTATCTTTATGATGCTAATACCTTTTTGATTTTTGGTATATATTTGTCTGTTTTCTTAAGTTCGTTTAAATATACGACAGTCGTTTTGATAAGTATTCTGAGAATTATGCTTAACAGTCAGGTCTCAATTCGCTGACGAATATCTACGCATTTTGACTATGAAACTATACGTTCAATATCTATTGTAATAACATTATATAATCTACTGATCATATGAACACTATGTATTTCCTTTGCATTTCTTGCAATAGCGTCGATATTCCTTACAATATATGGAAACATTAGAGGTCCCAGAACAAAATTCAGATGCATCAACTGTTTTGACACGTGCAAATTCTGGTCCAGATGAACCATCTTCAAAGCTTCGTTTAAATCGCCGTCGAATTTTTCGTAGTGAACGGGCTGAAGAGGCAGAAGTTAGGCTATATGAAGCACGCAGACTCAAAGTTATTGACGGAGCCTTAGATAAACTTGTGCTTAACGATTCAAGTATGTTGCTAAACATTAGCATACTTTTGGTACAAGACTTTCTACCGAGGATCGTTTATTGTAAATTCCTATTTACAATTTATTTCGCTAGTATTGGACAGTCATACAATGTTTTAGTAAATAATGTGGACTCTTTTCTGATTGATCTTCTGTTCAAATATGATATAAGAGTCTTGAACAGTCACCAAAACTAACTATTAATTCTCATCTGAGTGGATGGCATGTTTTAAAGGCTACTTTGAATGTATTCAATCCTGGGTATAATATCAAATAAGGATCATTAGCTATTCAGATAGTTAAAATTCTCAAAGATTGGATTTCAATATAAAAGAGTTGCAAAACCTTAAGAATTCTTGATTCTATCTCAGAAGTACCTGAAACAGTCAACATCATTGTAGTTTCGCTAGACAAAACAAAATGCTTAGTGTTTCCTGAATTTTGGTCATTTTTATTGACTTTATTTCGCGAATTGACTTCAGTTAGACTACTAATGAAATCTTAAAGCATCGGACGGCTTTCTCGTTTTAGTGTGGGAAGCCTCAGCCGTACGCACGTACGACCTCGCAACTGGCAATCGAACTCAGGATTTTCGGCCTCGCGCGAGAACGCTTAACTTCTAGACTATCAAGCCGACATACTATGATCTTAATGTCTGACTCCAATAATTCACAATAATGTTCGACCATCTCCCATCATTTGTCTTCCGACAGTGTTAATGTAATTGTCTAATATCACGGTGTGTTCGAATTTTTATTTGAACTGATTAAATCATATTGCATTGTACAATCTATGCATTTGGACTCAGAAAGAAATAATTGATTTAGGAATTATTTTGTGCCTGAATCGAATGCTTCGATTCCGGTCACTTAATGTTCAGTATTTTTTAAATGACCGGGATTTGGTTTAGTGTTTATAACATTCAATGTAACTCACTAAGTACAGACTATTGTGCTCGGATTCGAGACATAGTATATGTGTAAAGGTTAGTAATACTCTCCAGCTGTTCAAAATGAAATAGGTTCGGCGGGACTGGAACCTGGTATCAAATGGTTGGAAATCGAATGCCGTAGCTATTCAGCTGCCGCTCCATATCATCATGCTATCAAAATGTCAAATATTGATTTATGGCTTCAAATCTCACTACAACTATTTTGATTTAGTCAACCGGATTCTTACCCAAAAAGTTATAACTCATAGTAAATTACCTAAGATCAGTGGTCGGTTACTGCGTTATTGCACTAATTAAAAACAACTACTCTTCAAATTTTAATATATATAGTTTAATTAATCTATCCTTTTTGTTCAAAACATAAAGTATATTTCTGACAATTTCACTGAATGAATTTGATTAATTCATTATTCACTAAACACACACAAAAAAAACACAACTGTCTTATTCAATCACTCTAAAAATGATACTTAATTATTTGCATTACGGGGTTGTGAAGATTGTTAAGTTACATACACAATCTTCACAACCCCGTAATGCAAATTACCTGTGCTCACTAGTGACTAGCTTCGTGAGGAATCTTCTCCGAATTCTAGTGGGAAGACGTGACCAGTGAAGTTCAACCTGTTCGGGTGTAGACAGTAACTACCGAAGACTGTGTATGAGGTTGCGCAACTCCATGAATTTGATCAAGTTAGACATTAACACCGTTAGATACCACCGGCTCAGTGGTCTATCGGTTAGGACGTTCGAATCCTGTGGGGTGCAGGAGTCGTGGATGCGCACTGCTGAGGAGTCCCATACCAGGACGAAACGGCCGTCTTTCAGTGCTTCCAGGTTTCTAATGGTGGTCTAACATTGATCGGTTCATGGTTTCAAAAATGTGTAACTTAATTATTTATTGTAGCTAATTATTTTACTTATATATATATTTTTTTGTGTTCATCATTAGATAAACGTCGAATTCAACCTACATTGGAACAATTAACAGCTTTAGGTAATGATGGTGAAGCATTGTTACATGCAATTTTAAATGCTCCAGATTCAATGGAAGCTGAATCTAATTTAACTCAAGCACAACGTGATGCTATACAACGTTATAAAGAATCTATTATTCATGATGTAGTTGCTGAAAGCGTCCCACCTAGACAGGTTACATAATAGATGCCTTTTTTTTTTAATGATACACATTTAATCTTAGTTTATTGCTGTTTTCTTTTTTGAGGTATAATATTGTTATTTGTTAAATTTATGAAAGATAATTTTGATTTTTACACATTTGAAATCATTAATCAATCATCATTGTTAGACCACCATTAGAAACCTGAAAGCACTGAAAGACGGCCGTTTCGTCCTAGTATGGGACTCCTCAGCAGTGCGCATCCACGACTCCTGCTCCTCGCAGGATTCGTGTAGGCAGTAACTAGCAAAGACAAATGGGTGAGGTCGCGCAAAATCCCTAGATCAATCAGAGTTAGACATTAACACCGTTGGATGCCGGCCCAGTGGTCCGATGGTAAGGCGTTCGCCTACAATGCCAAAGGTCCCGGGTTCGAATCCCGCGAGGAGCAGGAGTCGTGGATGCGCACTGCTGAGGAGTCCCATACTAGGACGAAACGGCCGTCTTTCAGTGCTTCCAGGTTTCTTCTAATGGTGGTCTAACAATGATGATTGATTAATGATTTCAAATGTGTAAAAACGCAAACCTCCAAAACTGTGCCCCAATTTTGATTTGGCCAAATGATATCCATTTTGTTGTTTATCTTTCCTTTTCAAAAAGGTTACTCCTCTGTTGCGTTTAAGAGTTTCAGGAATTCATCCCAGAGATATTGCTAGCAATTATGGTGAGTTAATATTCTAAGTGTTAATTTATTGTATCCTATATTATGTGATAAATATTTATTCAGGTAATATAATTGTCACGTAAAAATTTTGTTTAAAAAAAATGTGAAAATCTGACTAAATTACCCAATAAAATTTCTAACTATTCTCGATAACTCTCTGACGCTAGTTTGATCATTTTTTTTAAAAAATAGAGAAAGAGAAAAAGAATTCGAAAAGTTTATTACAGTTCTGATTAATAATGCTAGTATAGTGAGAAATAAGTGTATTTTCATGACAAATTTAAAAATTTCATTTGATATCAGGCATTAATCAATCAACCAATCAATAGCTACGTAGAACTTCGTACATACGTACATCAATTCATGTTGCCATATCACATAAGCACAGAGATATAATTGTCAATTCAAATCCCATAGTAGTAGTAGAAGTAGTAGAAGTATTAGCAGTAATCGGAGAGATTAGGATTCAAAGATATTATTCAATAAGTAGAATCTAGTGAAATAAATGTAAAGTGAAATCATTAGATCGTAGCTCCATACATTTGGTAAGACAATAATGATGCGATTATCAATCTTAATGAAAGGTGCAAATAACAGTTAACCACCTCAACTTATGAAGTTTCAATACTTTAGCTATTGACCTTCCATCCTTACCTAGCACCCGTTTCCTAACGACAGTATTGCTTACTCGGTTGTCCCGCGATGCACGAGCAGTGCTTCGGAGACACCTATGATCGAAAACCAGTAGCTTACGAATATCTTCTACTCTCACTGGCCATGTTTCACAGCCATTAGGTAGGACGGTGCGAACTACTGCACAGTACACTCGTCCTTTAGTCAGCAAACGGTTATCTCATCTTCGCCATAAATGACGCAGGATGGCAAAAGCCAATCGAGCTTTGTGTATCCGTGCTGACATTTCGTCACACACCAGGCCATCAGCACTTATGAGACTTCCCAGATACGTGGAGCGGTCAACACGCTCAATCGCTTTACTCCCTATCACTACTTCAGTTTCCGACGCAAGCCAATATTGAAGCAAAATTTTGCATTTCGAGAGGGAAAACCGCATCCCGAACGTGCTAGCATTGTTGTTTAGGGTGCGCTACACACCATCGTAGTCGGAATCGGGGGAGATGTCTTATATCAAGGCCAAAAAGACAAGGAAGTTGCGTGGTCACGTGAGTCATGGTCATGGGGGAGTAGGTAAACACCGCAAGCATCCTGGATGTCGGGGAAATGCTGGTCTTGAACACCATCATCGTATCAACAAGGACAAGTATCATCCATGTTACATCGGAATAGTCGGGCATTAAAAATATCTGTAAACCATCAAATTATCATTTTAATGCATTACTCGTTTTGTCGATTCGTTGAACAAAGCCGTTTGAGATGCCCTGGTACAGCTGAGAGTTGTTGTTTGTGAAACCGAGAACACAAAACGTGATTGTCCAGCGCATTAACCGAGTTGATGCGAAGCATCTACCTAGGAAACCTGGAAAAACCTGATTCTAAACCAGAGGTGCACATAGGTTCTCGGATCCTGATGGAACTAATAGTGCTTAAACCTATTGTTGGTCACTGATTACCATGCAACTACGTTTGATTACGTTGCTCCACTACCATGTAGATTAGGTGTTTGAGTCAAAGGCTCAAGAAGTGACCCTCTTAGAAAACCACCTGCTTCGATTATGGCACTTAAGCAGCATCCCAACCCATTCACATATTCACTGATTTGTGTGACACATGAATATTTGGACGGTATTATATTATTATACCGTCGAGGACTCGGCGGTATTATTAAATAAGTAGAATGTAGTGAAATTAACCTAAAAGGAAAAAGATAGTGATGAGGAATTAAGAAGTTTAAGATTTGAGAGAACACAAAGAATGAATGCGCTTAAGCCATTGCAAATAATTTTGAGCTATGTTGTTCAAGGTCTCTAACCATCGGTTACTCTCGTCTCGCGGCCACCAACCAGTTAGTTGACACCTACCAACATGACTCAGTCCACTTATCAGTGACTAACCCTTCTCACATTCCTTCATCATCCTGCACCTCTAATACAAACAAATACTACCTCCTACAGCATAAAATTATTCAATGCATATATCTGCACATGCGTAATGTCAATAATATGGTAATGCAGACTTGTAACTTGATACGACTACTACCTCCAGATTACAAATAATCACTTTGTAATAATTTTGTTGGTGTTTTACAGATTGTAACAACATTGTAATTGGGCTCTAGTAATCCCACTCAATCAATGTTGTACAGTATATTTTGACTAGAATACAATCTTCTGTGATATCAATTAGTATTCATTTATGTAATGAATATTTCACCTAAAATCTGGTCGCTGTATAATAGCATTCGGGGATATAGTTATTGAAGTTTATTTTAATGTCATATGTGATTTAAATAAATTTCAGGTGCTTCGATTACTTTATGGAATCCAACTGATGAAATGTTATCATTTTTGAAAGAAGGTGAAATTGTTGAATTTTATCGTTTACAAGTAAGTGACAAAATTAGTTATCTTTTGAAAATCAGGTTAATCATTGATTTGATGTATATATATATATACCGCTTTGTATGCACTTGTAATAAATGTAGCTTTATCAGTCAGTCAACATCAACGTAGAACTTCGTACGTACGTACATCAGTTCAAGTTGCCACACCACATTAACACAGAGATGCGAATGTCACTTCAAATCCCATAGTAGTAGTGGTAGTAGAAGTATTAGCAGTAATCGGAGGAATTAGGGTTCGAGGATACTATTCAAGAAGTATAATCTAGTGAAATAAACTTAAAAAGAAAAAGATAAAGGTGATGGGGGGGAACTCAAAAGGTTAGAATTTCAGAGAACACAAAGAATGGATGCACCTGCGCCATTGCACACGGTTTTGAGCCATGTTATTCAAGGTCTCTAACCATCGATTATTAT
>OX103974.1:33970764-33993420 GCA_944470395.2 Schistosoma turkestanicum
ATACGCACCATTTAGTTATGAATGTTTAAACTATAAACTTACATCAATTCTGTGATAATAGTTAATATCCAATACTTCATTCACAAGACAAAATATTCCTATGACATAAATCAACAGAAAATAAACTATTATTTATCGCCCAAAAGTTAATGAACTCTCACTGTTTATGTACATATTATTGTGGTATTAGCTAATTAAGATTGAGAAAAGAGAGAGGGAGTTTATCTGGGCTGTCAGTAGTAGTTCTTGTATTAGCTATGTAGTATGCATGTTTAAGCTTTACTTGTTGTTAATCCTAAAACTTGATTGTTTGCATAAAATTTAATCACTAGTTGACTATTCTATTCTTTCATTATTAGAATTTTACTCCAATTAAACGATTTGTATCAACTGCTGCTATTGACTGTGAACAATCGTCAGATAACAACAATACACCAAAAACTACTACTGTATGTTATTAAACAAAGGCGCTAGTTTTATTTCATTATATTTTATCTTATATATAAGTGATAATTAATGATTTTAAATTTGCATTTTTACTTAAATTTCTTGTGTTTTTTTACCTTACTATTTTATTTAAAAATTAAATCATTGGGAAGGATAGATAAACGAAATATACAATTTAACGTTTGTTCTGAAGAGAATCATGGAAAATAATAAAACGTTGTGTAGTCTCTTCATTCTTTTCTAATCAGTACTATATATATTTAGTGCACTGTGAAATTCTCAGCACAAAATATTCCAATAAGCTCTTTGTATTCTCCATGCAGATATATTTAAAATAAAAACTCCTCCTTACGATTCAGAAACATTGTCAAATTCATAACTTGCCAATGATTTATTTGATAGTTCTGACATGAGTATAGCAGATTTAGTGAAAATCTCGTCAACGTCAGTCACGTTCATCTAAATCGATTAGTACCACTTCCACATCATCACCAACGCAACATTTCACACCGATCATAAAGTTTTGTCAAACAAAAGTTTTTTTCATATCAAAAGATCAATTGTTTAGCAATGACTAATAGGATTGTATGTTCAAGAGTCACAAAATACACTGAGAAAATAACATGATTGGATTATGGAGTATCTTATTTCTGAAAGGATAACACTTACCAGTGTTTTTGTAAGATTTTAAATGCCTATCAACAACTGTATTCATATTAAAAACATTTTTAAAATTCATCATTTATTGTATCCTTTTTACATGATACATGAAACAATAACAAACTTATCTCAAGTTGAATACCGGTATCTTGAGATTAAAGGATAAAGTTGACTGCTATCCTAATCCATGATCGAATATTATCGGTGGTTGACCGTTTCATTTACGAATTAGAACTATATGATAAACTATCTTGAAATTTTTTTAAAAATCTCCATAAATCATTCACCGAAATTCACCTCAAACATTAGTGTTGTATTCACACGGTATTATGATGTACAAAGAAGTTCGGAACAGGTGTGAAGTCAACTATATTTAAAGAAAACGCCGGTTTTTTCAACAAAATGTGTACATCTTTATCTTCAGTCTTCCATTTAAAAAATAAGCAGATTATTTATTGATTGTCTTTTTGCCTTCAAACTACACTGATCATTCCACGTACTTCAATCTGTTATTCCTCTCTCTGCTAGTAAGGTGTAAGCATTACTACGCCACATATTACTTATATACCGCTTTTTGTAAGTAGCATCTATCATATCTGGTTGATTTCAAAATATAATTAATGAATTGTTGAATATTTACTTAAGTCAGATCTTAAACAACGTCTTACATCATAATTTGTTGCTATGTAAAAGTGTATCAAGTTAACGTATGATTATATTACCTAACCATAAAATCTATCAGAATGCTTAGAAACAACTTACCCTTTAGAATTAACTAGTTCTAATCGGCAATACTAAAATTCTCTGCATCTATCTATTTATGTAGGTTTATTGAACGAAACTGGACTTTTTTTCTACTGTATATTTGATTCTAAGTAATAATTGAGTCCAGAACACCGTTCACCTTCCTTTATTCATTACTTTTCAACTGTATGTTTCTTGTCGTGGTTTTTATGGAAGCTTGTAATTTTGCTACAGATAGGTGAAAAATATAATTCAGTAGACTAACCGCCGATAGGGATAACACTCTTTGATAATTCTATCAAGAGGCTACTACATTCAAGTTTCAGTTGGAGTAGTAACATTGGGATTCACAAGTATTCAGTGAATCTGTTCAAATTATGGCAACACTTTAATAGTGGCTGTTAATTGATATTAGAAAATATTAATCATTAATTGTTTAAAATACTTAAATGCATCTATGTACGATAGATTTATCCGATGTGGAAATATTAATTACTTATAATATGATAGCAGTAAAATCATTAAAATAATTTTCTCTTGAATTTTTTAGAATTCTTACATTCGAACTCTTCCTAATCGTAGTGCATCACGTACTGGTCTATCACGAAAAACTCGTTCTCGTTCTAATCTATCTGGATTAAAAAAAACAGCATCCTCTACAAATGTTCAACCGGACAAATCTATTTCTAACGAAATTAAACAATCCGAAATTGTTGAGATGATAAAATCACCAACTTCTAATATTATGCTACCATTATTAATTACTGAAGAATTATGTATTACACCTGAACCAAAAGCTAAACGTCTACGTAGTTCACAACATAGTAATAAACAAGATAATTCATTGGAGCTTTCGAATAATAAAGAAATTTTTGAATTTATTCAATCACCTAAAGATATTTTAAATAGTTCAATGGAAGAAAAAGAAAATGTAAGTTGGTCGATTCGTTCAATTGGCATAATATGATGAATATTCCATAAAGTACACAATTAGTTTTTGATTATTTCAAAATTGTTTTAATTAAATTTTTGTATCTATTTATCGTATTAAATTACTCCATATGCTTCTGTTAAACAAATCTAACAAACTGTCATTATGTTGAGAACTTGAATATATTCTACTTTGGACACTATGGTAGTTAATAGGGTGAGTTATGATATCAAGAGTAATCGAAATCTGCAAATAAAAACTGCGGTTTGAAAAGAACAAATATGGTCCAAGTGTAAGAAATTGTAAAGGACAGTTTTTTTTCAATATTTAGGAGAAGATAGATATTGAATGGAACATTTTCAAACATTGATTACCAGTATTATATGGCGACTAAACAGAAGTCCTATGCCTACTGACGTATTTCAGACTGACAGTAGATGGATCTATGGGTGGATACTCTGTCTTGATTTATCAACCTTTTTTTACATTTCAACTTGTTCTTCTGTTAACCGATATTAGATATCTGTGGTAAATTTTATCTTCCAATGTCTATCTACCAACGTCCTAAAGGCTTGCTGGTTTCCAGACTCCCGTAGATATTAAACCTCAGAGAAAAAAATCAAGAGACCGTAAGTCTTACTTCGAAGGACAGTAAATCAGAAAAATAGGGTTCTATTTAGCCGCGCGATCACCGCAACCAATGGTTGGAAACTTTGAGGGATGTAGTTCAGAATTGGTTGCACTCTTCATGGTTCCTTGAATCTTGAGTTCCGAAATTATCTTACACTCCTTTATTCCACTGATTCGTTCTTGTCTCCTAAATCATATCGTAGTCGGTGATTGAGACATTTAAGCGAAATGGCTCGAAATCGGTTTTACTGTAATATATTCACCTTTATATTTTTCCCTAGATTCTAAGTTTCAATTTGAAGTCCTATTGCTAATCCTTACCCTTCCATTTTTACTACACTGTTTAAACATCGATACTAATGTTACTTCGACTTCCTTGTTAATTATCTGTACGATTTCATCGCACTTTTTTAACTTGATACAGCGAATTTGTTCAATGAACATATTTTCCTGGTTCTACATGAATTATGACTGATTAAATCACTAAATTATAACTTGATCCTATAATTTGAACTATTTCTCTTCAGTGTGTCCTACAGACATGTCATATAATATTCATGTATTTTGCAAAAAAAAAAATTAATCTCATAAAATATGTAACATTTTTTACAATGTTCAGTGTCCAAGATCTGAATTTGATACATGCTGACCACCTCCCAGCCCCCCTCCAAAAAAAACTGATTCCTGTGAGCAAGAAAGTCAATTCGGCTACAGAATATATATATATATATTCCATCTCCTTGGAAAATGAATCCATTTCTTGGTCAATGATATATACTTGTACTTTAGAACGTTTCTAGTTATTTAATAAGCGGCTTCATTTAGCCATTTTTGATTGACTTACTACATAAACATAACTGATCATTTCTGTATTTTTTTTTCTCCTTTTCAATTGAAGCTGGTGTCTGATGTATTTAAAATAAAAACTCCTCCTTATGATTCAGAAACATTGTCAAATTCACAATTTGCCAATGATTCATTTGATAACTCTGATATGAGTATAGCAGATTTAGTGAAAACACGTCAACGTCGTCAATCACGTTCATCTCAATCGATTAATACCAGTATCACATCACCACCAACACAACATTCTACACCAATTATATCGAAGCGTCGATTATCATTGAAAAGAACTTTGAAATAATGCGTTTTTTTGGGGGGCCAATTTCAGTTTTATCCGTTATTATTATTATTATTATTATTATTATTGCTGTTATCGTTACTTTTCTCTTTGCATTTATTTGAGTATTCAATGTTTCAATAAGAAATATTGCCAACGTTTTTCTTTGTTATTATTTGGTTTTTTTTTCAGTTTAATTTCAATAGTTTTCTTTTTCAGATTTGGCATACATTTTTTTTCTTTTATATTGAATTATTAAGAAAGATTTTAATTTGTAAATATTCAATCATTTTCTTTTTATTGATACATAATTTTCCTTTTAGTTTACTCTGTTAGTATTAAGTTGAAGCAATAAAACAGTAGCTTGTTTCATGTCTTTCTATTTTGGATAAGTTATTTGTTGTGGCTATACAGATTACTTCTACTTAATGTTAGTGTAACGATTAGAGTCGTACAGTTTTTGTTGTGCTCGTCCATTGATATGCTTAAATGGTATTATGAGTTCAGCTTAGTTGGTAAACGAGAGCTAAGAAAAATGATCCAGTGACACGATAGGCTACTCCAATCTGAGCGTCTCAAGGCCCCACTGACGGTATCAAAAAGTCTTTATATGACATAGAAAACGTATTCTACAAGCACCCAGAAAATATGAGCTCTTGTACAGAAGACGAAGAAGAGGAGTATGAAACTTTACAGATAATGCATATTTATACAGTTAGGCCGACCGTGAATACTGACCAATAGGAAAAAACGTAAGGGGTAAGCCTATCACGCCCTGCTTCTCTACCTCGTATTAGATCTCCTATAGCTTTTTCAGCTTCATAAAGACTCGGAGGACTTACATCGATTTGTAATTCAGGTTGGCTGGAGAGATCATGGGAAACGAAGAGTGGCTGAGGGCCAGTTGAACTAATCCCTGAAATGTTCTGTCCATCTATCCAACTTCCTGGATCGAGAATAAATAACAGTCCCACCTTTTTGCAAGTGTCTCGCTAGCAGTCTAATTACCAATACCGGTTTCCTTGATAAGTCTGAACAGTTGTTTACTGTTACTTATCCCCATTACGTTTTTCATCTCTCTCGCCTTCGCTACCCACTACTGCTCGTGATTATTTCATAGGATTTTTATAAGACTACGCTTAAGCCGACTTTGCTCTCCGTCAAGTTCAGATCCAGACGGGTTGAGTTTCCGAGCATCTGTCATTTCGGTAGATGTTACTGTGATCCACTACTTTTCCCTCACCTTTTGGTTTACCTTGCTGGCAGATACCACTGCTGTTATCATAGCCTTTTGGATATCGTCCCATGCTGCCTCGGGATGGAAATCACTTATTCGGCCGCCTAACTGTTTTTATAGTTCTCCTGAAATATACACTCGGCTTTGTTTTCGTTAAGCATAACTCCAAGGTATTTCCTCACTGTTTCGTTCTTACGCGTAGTAAAACGCAGACAGATATGCTCTCTCACTAGAGCATGATCTAAATCTAAACGTATGCTCCGGAATAAGTGGCAGTCTTCTGTCAAGCCTCTTCATCAGTGGTCGATAGCAATTTGGTCCAGCGTTGAGTTTATTTTAGGGGTCGCCATGTCAATATATGTTTTTCCTGATGCTTTTAGTTCGTATGTGCCAGAAAAAGGCCATTATCTGACTATGGCTGTTCTTTCAGTCCCCTACACCATAAGATCTATCCAGGTGTCCTTCCTTTCCGTTTAAGTGAACTACTTGAACATTAAAGTCACCCACCACTGTTACTACATCAGAGCGCTTAATGTTTTGAAGTAGGTGAGAAATCTTTCTTTGAAACTAATCTTTTACCTCGTCCGAACTGCAGTTGGCAGGAGCGTAGGCAGGGGTAATGGCAAGTGTCCCGAACTTTCCGAGTCCTTAATGTCCAATTTAGTAGGATAGCGCATAATAGACTGTCTACCATAATTCATTCTGAGAGAGCTATTTCTGCCTTAGAACATAATGCTATGCCTTCACCAGCTAGACCACGAAAGGCAGCGGTGGGGCTTCCAGATACACGAAGCCTAAGTCAAGGTGGTAAGGTCAAATGGGCGATTCTATTTGGACTATGTAGAAGCTCCAATATATGGTTTGAAGCGGAGTTTCGGGAGACTAGGAATAAAGTTCCGTCTACAAGAATTGTTTGGACTAGCGGCGCGAGGTGATCAAGGAATGTGAGAAGGGTGAGTGGTTGGGGTAAGAGAGATGTTAGGAGGAAAGGGGAGGATTTGACTGCTACGAATTTGGTCTCGTGTGTTGTTACAGGTATGAGGGCGGATCTCATTTCTTGGCAGCCCACACCGTGAAAGGGTACTTCTTGAGGAACCTGGAAAGGAAGGTATATTGGTGTTGGTCTTAGAGACCTGAGAGCTTGACCGCAGAGCCTAAGGGACAAGTATTTGAGGCCGGTCACAGGTAGCATTTAGAATGTTAGCTCCGCTCTTGTTTGACAGGCCTTACCCCCGGAAACGGGAATCCGTGAGGTAAAGTGAGTTGTGACATTTTCAGGGTCGACCTCTTCTAACTCCATACTTCCTTGTGAGAAGGCAGTATCGCTGCAGATGCTTGTTTTCCGAGGGAAACGCCCTATGACTGTCACACCCCTTTGCAGTCAGTGATACGACTTCTACCCCAGACCTTCAGTTGCTGCTTTTAGTCCTAACGTTCGTCAGTCGGCCTGCCTAGCATGGTACGACCTAAAGGAAAAATTGTTCCAGCCAATATACCTCAGTTGGGTCATAACGACGGGCAAATCCGACCACCACGTCATGGTAGTAGCAATGGTCGGGCACTGGTTATTTAAAATCAATCGACCATATAACAAATTTGCTGTTGTCATTTTACGCTCTCTGTTTTGTGTTGTTTTCTCTGGTTTTACATGTCTACAATTTTTCTGTATGGTATTGAAATCGACTTTCGATAGATTGTTCAAATGTTTACAAAGTATCTTTTCCCCCAACTATGAAATAATGGTTCCCAACTTGTATCTCATATTGCTGTATTCCTAGTGACAAATATTCACCCAAATCATTTTTGGACCGCATCGTTTCAAATTATTAAATAGTATTATTCTCTACCATTCACATATAACATTACTATCTGTATAAACTCAATTATACCTTTAAATCGACGTGAATTCTGTAATTATTTTTAAGAAAATCTATGTATTTCTTGATATTTTGACCACTCACTTAATTGAAGTACGTCAGTTTTACTTAATTACTCATACTACAATATAAGAATCGATTATTAAAGAAACAAAATTCGGAAATCTAATTCATAATGCACTAATCACTTCACTTGACCAATAAATCTACATTAATTATTATTTGTAAAATACATTTTCATAACACAAACAAAAACATAGTATAACCCCCATGCCCCCCCCCACGTCCCGCCAATAGATTAAAGATACATTTTCAAATAAATTTCAAAATCACTGTACATTAAATTAAATTGAACATTGAAAACAATATTGATCATTGAGTAAAATTAAATGCTTTCTCTTTTTTTTATCGTCTATTAGTTTTTTGTGATTGGTGTTTGTTTGTTTTTCTCAAATATTGATGAAATTTTTAAATTTAAACAAAATTCTTGTTTATATTTTGTATATTATTATTATTATTATTATTATTATTATTATTATTATTATTATTCAAACATGGATGATTGATTCAAATTATTTTGTGATTGAAGTTGAACATGTTGTTGTTGTTGTTGTTGGAGTTGGAGTTGTTGTGGATGATGTAAATAAGACCAATGTTTCTCTTCTTCTGTTTGATGATAAAAAGGATTATGATGATGTTGTTGAAAATGTTCATGATTATATCGTTCATCCATAGTCTTTTTAATTAATAAATCATTAGTTGAAGAATACCTGGTAGATGATAATGTTAAGTAATCATTTAATTTATTACCTTTTATAGTAGTAACTTTAGAAGATTGAATTTTATGCTCATCTTGTAATCTAAGTAAATCAGTTAATCCATAATCAATGTTTCTATTGGATACATGATCAATGCTACTAGTCATACTATGTAGATTACTAGTATTCTTGTTATTCTTAGTTGAAATGTCAGAATAAACTGAACTAGTTGAATGATTGATGTCGATTGTTCTGGAAGAATTATTGATTTTATTTTTTAAATTATTATCATCAATATCAATGGTAGATGTAGTATTAACAATAGATTTTGTTGTTGATGTGATTGTTTGACTTGCTATGGATGAAATGATCTTATTGTCATTATTATGATATTCATGAGAATGATGATGAATTGATTTTTGTTGATTTCTTGAAGCTAATTGTTTCATTCGTAATTTTTCTTCACGTCTCCATTTTGCACGTCTATTAGAAAACCAAACTTGTATACGTGTTTCAGGTAGTAGTATTCGATTGGATAATTTTTCACGAGAAAATACATCAGGATAATGTGTATGTTCAAATTCTGAAAATTATACAACGATTATAATTTTAATATGTGTTGTTTAAATTGAATGAACATAAATAGAAAAGCAATATTTGAAAATATTTCATGGATTGAAACTCAAATAATTAAAACATTTCATTTGGTAGGCTTTTCTAAACTTTATATTTGGAACCTGATATCTGTCCAACTATTTCATTGAGTTATTAATGTCGTCAAAGACATCTTTGATGACATAAAATTCACCATGTAAAAGGAATCAAACAACAGTCAATCATTCCTTGATGTGTTAATCACCAGAACTGACATAGGGAAACTGCAGACGCGAGTATTTCGAAAGCTAACCCACACAGATCTAATCCTCAACTGTAGTCACAATAACATAAGAACTCACAAAATCAACTGCATACAAACTTTGTTCAGGAGAGCGAAGACACACTGCAGCACACTTGAAGCGCAAAAAACTGAAGAAAAATATCTAATGACCATCTTCCAAAAGAATGGCCATCCACTCAACTTTATGAAAAAAGATCTACTGAAATCGTCAACAGAAGCGAACTCAAGTGCAGGAACCAATAAACGGATCATTCTACCTTACATAGAAGACCAATCGGACCAAACAGCACGACTAATGAGACCATTTTGAATAGACGCAACGGCTGCCCAGTGCTTCCAGGTTTCTAATGGTGATCTAACAATGATCGATTCATAATTTCATTGAAACTCATGATTATCTTGACTCGATTTTGAAAATCTTTTTTTATGGTGGTTGAATATATCTAAAACCTATTGACTTTATTAATCTAACTGATGAAATAGAATGCATCATGTTAACATCTATTTTCATCTCTTCATTACTTAGTGTATGTTCAAGATAATTTTTTTTAAAATACCTTACGGTACATTTTCATCTAACAACTTATTTATTTGAATTCAAACCCACCTTCTGTGTACTATAAACACTTGGTTGTAACCTTAAATTAACCTTAGTAATCTTTCAGTTATATTTTATGGCCTAGGGTCATGTGACAATTTCTGATTCTCTCTCTCTCTCCACTAACAATTATCATCTTATGTATATTTGAACTTGTATTTCAATCCAACTTTACTAATTTTCAAATGAAATACCTTGAAAAATGTATATATTTATATATACATACATATGACCAGATTGTTTAAAATGCATAGCATAAATACATCATCATATCACGTCTTTTCATTATTCTGTCTAAAACAACAACAACAACAACAATAAATAACTTACCTCTTTCAAGTTCTTCTAATTGATGATTAGAAAATGAAGTACGACTACGTTGCTGATGCTGTTGCTGCTGAAGTTGCTCCTCATGATCATGATGATGATGACGGTGTTGTTGTTTCTGTTTAATATTTGGATATTTTTCATCATTCATTATTATTTGTGATAAATTGAATTCACTTAACACAGAATTTGATCTTTCATTCAATTCAGATTTAGGACTAATTGACGATGATACTGATGATACTGATCCTGATGATGCTGATGCTGACGTGGATTGAACAATAGCTGTAATACTATTTGGTCTTTTATTGATTGTTTTCGCACACAGATTTGAATTATCTGCATCAAGAAAGAGTTTATTTTTAATTATTTCTCTTGATTGTTGTATTTGATGTGAATGTAATGTTTCTAAAAATGTTTCTTGTGTTTCATTTAATTCATGATGATAAAATTGTGTATTTAATTGATTTAACATAAAATTATTTTTTTCATTTAGTATATTACTACTATTAATACTATTAGTAATAGTCTTTGTATTAGTGGCAGTCATGTTACTAGTACTAGTAGTAGTATTAGTAGTATCAGTAGTGGTATTAGTAATAAGATCATTATTACTATTAGTAAATTGTATACATTTATTCATATTCTCTGTGAGTGTTGTTGTTATTCTTCCTGATGATGAAGTTGACGTTGTTGTTGTTGTTGTCGGTGATGATGATGATGTTGGTGGTTGTAAAGTTGTCTGGCTGTTGTGATTCCCCTGTACAAGTTCATTCATTCGATTTATTTTCATCAGTTCATATTGTTGTTCATATTGATGGCCTGAATTGATTTGTTTTAATTTTCTTGTAAAGTTTTCAGTGAATTCTCGCTCAAAATATTCTGAATTTAATCCTCCTAAGAAGAAAAATAGTTCATTGGAGATGATCAAATAGAAATAAGAGAAAATTAATTTATATTAAAATCATGAATCACTCATTGTTAGATCACCGTATCAGAAATCTAGAAGCAATGGGAGTATGTTTTCTTCCTAGTATAGGACTCATCAGCAGCGCGCATTCACGACCACTTGCTGGCGGTAGTCGAACTTAGGACCTTTGGTCTCGCGCGGCAACACTTAATCGCTAGATCAATAACGTCATCCAGTGGTGTTAAAATCTAACTTCAGTCACTTCACGATATTGAGTGACCTCATCCATTACCTTCGGTGGGTTACTGCCTCACATGCAACATGTTTGAAATGAAAATGAGAATTATTTTTATTGATTTCTTTGTCAATACTTATTTACAAAACGAATAAATGTTCTCCATACTTTTTTGACTATAACTGACCAAAAACGTTTTGTTATGTGTGTTATAATCCACTTTAAATGCTTAGATATGATAGCTAACTAATATGCATCGTTTTGTCGTTTAAATGTGATTTTTAATGATATAAAACAATAAAAATTTAATATTAGAGTGAACTTTCTGTCAAATTAACCATTCAATGATGAATTCTACAACTTCAAATAACGCGACCAAGATGGAATTCATTCTATAGATTAATGACTACTCAACATTTGACTGTGATTGCTTTCCATTTTACTATACAAGCATTTGTAAGGATTCATCACTAACTAGTACTATTTCATTTTTTTCTATAGGACTCATGGTTGACGTGTGTGAACAGTGAGAATATTCCTTGTTATTTCTAACATTGTGTAAATATATTGTCGTATCATGTTAACGGATTCTATGTTGTTAGTTCACTGTGGAATTTCGGATATTGAATATTGTATATTGTTGACAATGATTTATTTGTTTTAAATAAATAATTATTGGGAAAACTTGATGGCAGACTAACTCCATTTGAAATTTTTTTCATCCCCATTCGTGTATTATTTATTCATTATAAGTTTTCTTATCCGTTTAGGTGGTAAAAAAAAATTTTTGGATGCTCAATACCGAACCTAAAGATTTGAAGAGACAACTAGGAGATAACTGAGCGATACGAAATCAAGAAAACTTATTCATAGATAATGGAATATAACCTCTTTATAAAATCTACAGTATGGTACAGTTAGTATTTTATTTATCGATCAACGTTAGAAATGTACACCAGCTAGTTTTTACAACATAATAAATTACAAATTTCGGTAGCACATTGATTAATCACTGAATAGTAATTTAAATTTATCTATTTCTAGTGTTCATTGTTGGTTGAATTCTGTCGATCATTTTGAAACGTCATTCTTCATTTACGTGATTCAATGCTAGGCAGTTGGAGGTGAATTTTCAAAGTGATGTTCCGTGTTAGTTACCAATTGTCAGCAGTGTTATTCGAACGTGTATCAGCCAATCTCATTGATTTATTCTGGAGACAATGGACCTCCTGATCGATTACATTAGTGATCAATGTCATTTTTGTCGAGTTTGTTTAACAATCATCCAAAAGATACAGGCACATATAAATATTTGTCTAGACAAGATGCTCTGAATATATTGTCCATACACCATCCGTAATAAATTCCTTTGGGAGAGGACAAATCAGCTTCTAAGTGAGGGAGAAATTAGGAAAAAGCGGTGGGAGTAGTTAGGACGCACCTAGAGGAAATCTCTAGCTTGCATAAAAAGACAAGACCTCACATGGGATTCTCAAGGAGAACGATGGAGTCGAAGATCATGGAACACACTGTGCCCAGAACTGAAGTAGGATTAGAAAAGTATGAATAGCACTTGGGAATAACTGGAAAGGTGAACTCTAGAAAAGTTAGGTAGGTAAGAGATTACTTTACAAAAGGTAATAGGCGTAAGTCAATAATATATAATAGTATCCTCATAATTTAAAACTTACTTTTCACAAGTAACTGATTATTTTCTGTGAAATCATTATCACAATTAATTTGATTTTCATTGACAGAATTTTTATATGAACAAGTTTCACTGTCAACGTTTCTTTCTATGGAATTGGTTATTTGTTTAAGATATAGATTTGCTGTTAACTTTGAATTTAAATCTTTCACAGAAGACAATGATAACGATTGATTTATACTGTTATTATTACTACATGAAGCAGTTGATACTGAGCTAATAGTTGTATTACAATTAACTGTGTCATCTACACACTCATCATCTTCAACGTCATCACCATCATCATCTTCTTCATCATCAATGCCCACTTGCGATTCATTCATTCTATGCACATCATGTACATGAGAAAATGATTGTTCATCAATACTTTGTATATCTCTACGTGATAAATAATTGTGTGAATTTGTGCTAATAAAATCATCTTTATTGGATTGCATAAAATTTACCGTGTTCTCATTTATATTACTTATATTTTCATAAGTAAACAATGGGTTTATTGGAAATTTTCTTTTCTGTCGATAAGTCTTTTCTTTATCATCTAGAGATGACACTAATTGTTTAAATTCTTCTGTCTCAGATTTAAATAAATTAGTATTCAATCTCTGATGGTTTTCAGTTTGTTGATGTACAGTTTGATGCTGGTGTTGTTGATGATGCTGACTGTTGTTATGATGACATAATAAATCTGTATTGAATGACCATTTGGTGTCGTGTTTCGATTCAAAATTATTTGATAATAATGATTGATGCATTGGTGAACTGTTTTCATTGTATGCTGGCAATGCATTATGCAGAGATTGATGTGATAGCATAGATATTTTCTCTTGAGGATGACGATGATGGTGATGTTGCTGTTGTTGATGATGATCAGAACATTGCGGTGATGATTCATTTAAACTTCGCGCATCTAGTTCATTATTGATCTCTACATTCTCGGAACACTTCATGCCTAAATTCGTATCACTGACTGAATTCACTGCATTTTCAAGACTTTGATAAAATCCACTAAATCCACAATGATTTAAATAATTTAATGAAGGTGAAAATTGTCTTTCATGTTGAAATTCATTTTTTTGATTTAATGAATTTGATGAATTATATAAATTAGAATAAACATTATTTGCTGAGGCAGCAGCTGCTGCTGTATACCATGCTTGTGCCCATGATGTTTGTGATGATGTGCCTGATGTAGTAGGCATTAATAAATCATTAAATTTATCATATGATAAACGCATTGGTTGTAAATGGTCATGTTTAAAATTTGACGGTACTGGCTTGTTTATACTAGTTCCTGTTTGAAAATAAGATATTGTCGGTGAATGTGAATTGTTATTATTATTATTATTGAGATTATTATTTAGATTAGAATAAATTGTATTCGTTGAATGTGTATGTGATGTGTTCGGTATAGTTCTACGTGATTCAATAGCATTTTGATCATTAAAACAATTAGTAGAATGTCTATTGAAATTTGAATTCTGTTGATTATAGAATTGAGGTATAGAAGGTGGCATGCTAAATAAATTATTATTATTATTATTATTATTATTATTACTACTTGTATTATCATTGTTTGTTACATGATATGATGTAAAATTAAACATTGATGGCATAAATGATTTTGTTAAACCATGTAAATCACATTTCATATTGGTTAAATAATTTTGTGTTGATAGATTATGATTATTTCTATTGGCAGCATTGATTCCAGTTGAATTCACTCCATTTCTGTGTACAACAGCTTGGGCGGCGACAGCAGCTGCAGCTACAGCAGCCGCTGCAGCAGCTGATGTCAGCTGTCTTTGTGATTCATTGGATAAATTACGAAGAACTCGATTAATTGATGAGACCTTTTAGGATAAATCAATCGATCAATCAATAAAAAGAAGATTATATATTGATAATCAATACATTAATTTACTATTTTAGTAGGGTTTAGTTGATTAGCTAATTAATACTGGGAATACAATGGACACTCTTAAATATCTTTCAATTAATATTTCATTAATTTTGATACAGAAGGTAAAAAAAGGCTTGGTATGAAGAAAAAGTCAGGTTGGTGAATTAAATCAGTACGTGCTGGTCATTTCAGTGTACTTAGAAGGACTCTGTTTGGAGCCCCTCTAGGGTTACTGGCAGTCGCAAGCCCGGAGAAGGGTTGGACATGGGGTTAGCGACTCCATCTTGTAGAGAACCAACTCACTAAAAATTATTCTAACCAGAGAAAATAATTCAAACCGTTTAAGTTAAAAAAAACCTTAGGATTCATTCGTTTTGTTGATATAACACATTTAAAATACTAAAGAACTGATTGATGTCATGTAAAAGTGAACTCTAGATGTTTAGGATTCATAATAACATAGATATATTTTCTGTATTATAATCTTCAAAGAAAAAATAATCAGTGTTTGAATAGGAAAAAAACTATAGAGCTACGATTTTTTTTTTATTATAAGGTAGTGTGGATTATTGAGTTTCATTGAAATCATGGATTGATTAATGTTAGGTCATCATTAGAATCATATATATATATATAACAATAATGAATGAACTAAGGCATTATTTAAAGTGACCTTGAGATTTTGAAGTTGTTTTTCTACAGATAAGCAAAAGTTTATTTCTATTGGTTTCTTGAACTAGGATTGTAACTCATAAATATCATTCGGTATAGGCGCATCCTGTGTGGGTTGCCTCAGTATCGCTATTAAATCACAAGCACTATAGACAGAGATAGGGATGGTGGCTAACAGTGGAATCCAGAACGCGCGTTTCGTCCTACTTGAAACTTGTCAGTTAGGTGTGCCTGTTTCACAGAGTTGATTTTCACTCTGGGACTCGAACCCAGTACAATATGCCTCGAGCGCCATCATGCTATCTATTTGGCACAAAATGCACATTTACTAAACCAGACTGATCTGTTGCAGTCTCAACCATCAATGGGAAGATTCAAAGTTAACAGCCATCTGGACTTAGAAGCTAGATGGACAATGTGACAGCGTTTCAAGTAAATGGCACTAAGTTCAAAACTTGGATTGAACATCAACTCTGGGAGGACGAAATCCATTACTGTGCACCACTCATCTTGGCTAAAAATGAGCCAAGAGTCTTTCAAGGTTTATTTTCAGTTATGAAAATATCTACATATGACTTCATTCTAAAGGTTGTTTTTAATAAGTCCTCCTCATAGCTACATATAGTTACTACCAACAAAATCTTAATTAGTGAACTTATAGAGAGTTAGTTTGATAAAGTTATGATCTAACTATAAGAGAAAGTCATGTATTGAAATCGTTATTTAGTAAACAATTATGAAAGTGAATTTCTTTTTTAGTTTGTTGTGAACTTAATAAACTCAAATGAAAACTTTTTGATTTAACTGTTATGTATAATATAAATGGAAAGAGGTAAGGATTTAACACTTTCAACACTTTTCTTTTCAGTCCATATTAATGAAAATGAATGTTTCCTAAAGTTTCATGTATTCTGAACACTATACTTGTTACGTGATGTTAAATAACAGACTGAACCATCTGTTTGAACTCATCCTTGCTTTACATTTCATCCAACAACAATTACTACAGGAGATTTGTGAAGCTCACAGGTTTTTTTCACATTTGAAATCAAGAGATGATCTTGGTTAGACCACTACTGAAAACCTTAAAGCACTAGACTGTCATATTGTTCTAGTATGGAGCTCCTCAGAAATGTGTATTCATAACTGTGCCAACTGGAGTCGGACACAAGACTCTCGATTTTACACGCGAATACTTAACCTGTAGACTCGTGAACCAGTAGTCAGTAGTATAAATATTTACTCCGTATATAATACAACCAATTGTATTCTCTAAATGACAAGTTCATTTTTTATAAGTGTAAGTCGGTCAATTAGAAAAAAATCTCTTGAATTCAAGTTATAATAATTAGAATGAAGAAGATGAACATTATTAAAGATCAACCTTTTTTTTGTCAGTAATCAACTTAAACTCTGCTCATAGAATTTTAATATTGATTTTTTACTATAATGATTTATGTTTACTGACAAATATTTAATTTATTAATTCCAACTATTGTAATTATTATGTAATCGATTAACTTTTATGTTTTTTTCACTAAAACTCAACAGTCTCTATAACTCTATAATGAAAACATAATTTGTGCTCGATGGTGACCAGCTTCATGATGAAATTCTCGAAGTTCTATTGAGAAGCCGTGACTAATGGAGTTCAAGCGTGTAGGACAATTATGAACTGCCTCATATGTTTTCACTGAAGAATATGGGTGAGGTCGCACATCGTCGTTGAATAACTGAACTTAAATATTAACACTATTGAATGCCATCAGTGGTCTAGAGGTTAAGTGTTCGCACGCGAGACCGAAGCTCCTGGGTTTGTATCACGTGTACGGGGGTAGTGGATACTGACTGCTGAAGAGTCTCATACCAGGACATGCATTGCTTCCAGGTTTCTAATGCTAGTCTAACAGTGATCATCGATCACATAATTTCAATGAAAAAAAGGATTTGTTAATCAAAGAAACACCAATCTGTATAGACCGCATACTTATACTCATACTCAGTCACACTCATTGATCAGGGTGATAAGAAATGAAACATAAGATTAATTCTTTTTAATAGAAAGAAAAAACCCGTTTAATTTAATAGTCACTTGTCACTTTACTTCTTATTTCTTTCACAAAAATTCCCTAACTCACTGACAACAGAGAGAATATAATGAGATTAAACAAAAAAATTATTCAACAAACATTCAATTGTTCATTGTTCACTAATCACTTTATAATTCTTATCTAGAAAATGACACAGTTATTCATTGATTCAATGTTCGCATAGCCTAATATAAACTAATCACTCTGCAAAACAGAGATTATCTAGTTAATTTCACCAACAACAACAAAAAAATAGGTTTATATGTCTTTCTTTATTTCATTTTCTAAAATTTGATTACCAAACAATAAAAAAGACATGTTGTATACATTTAAAAAAGAAAGAAATATTTTCAAATCGAAGAAAATTATCTTATTACCATGAAAATCACAAAAGAAAAAACTCTAATTTAATTGAAAAGTAGGATATTACTGTTTTTTTTTAAAAAAAAAAGAATTAAATCTTCACATCCTTCTTTTTTTTCTTGTTCAATATTTATTGAACAATTGAACATTCATAACAATTCATTTCATTGTCAATGAAATGACAATGAATTTTTTGTAGTTTATTTCTAATCATCAATTGATCATGGAGTATCTATGTCAAAAAAATGTTTCATTTCTTTTTAAAAAAAAATATGAATTCGTAGATTGAGGAAAAAATAAATCTTATCAGATTAATCAAATTGATCAAGATTATCATAATACTAATTTCAATCTGTTGTTGTTCATTGTTCAATCAATCTTCAACAATCTTCATTCAGTTTGATTAGATTTCTGATATGTTTACAGTATATTCAACTATCAATGTTATTTTAAAATGATTTTAATTGATAATTCTAGTAACTAGTGTAATTTGAAGATAAAAAAAAAAGCTTAAGCTCTAAAGTAAATTGAAGCAAAGTATGCAAATATGATGGCTGAGTAACAATGTTAATCTAATATGTAGCTTTGATTGAATTTTATCGATCGGTTCCCAATATGATCACTAGTTGGAAAAGACTAAACTAATCCAGTTAACAAGTTCTGAACAGGATGAAGTGTCAATCCTGGATTTCGATGGTCTTGTACTAACAAACTTTCAAATCTTTTTTTAACTAAATGACCTGCACTCAGTATGCTCAAATACAGTTGCAGACCTTAAAAACAAGGAAATACAAAGCCAAACAAAGGAATCACATGTCTTTGGTCAGCGAGTAATGACCAAGGCCATATACTTCATATCCCTCCTGTGACCATTAATCAAAGTGACCCGAAATCGAGTACCATGTGTTGAGGTGTAAAGTTATAGTTGGACGTAATCAACAGTAAACACTACATCTCGGTTCTGGGTGGCTGTTCAGATAGTTCAGTTGTAATGTCTCTGATTGTGAAGCCCAGCAACGCAAAGTCGAATCTTCCAGATACTATTAGTCCCCTCAATTTTACAAGTGCCTCTTTCTGACGAGTCTTGAATGGCACTAAACTTAAATCCAGAATTTATTGTCTATGAACGATTCAACGTCAAAGAGACAATTATATGGTTGAGAGATTTTGGTGCAATTTAATTAATGACATAAAAAAATCACTTAACTTACACTAGGTATATTATCCGGTGTGCATACACCTTCTTGTAATAATCGATCACGTATTTCCCAAGCAAATATTGATGGACATTCACGTTTATAAATATCAATTTTTGTGACCACAGCATTTGTAGCAACCCTCGGCTTACTTCCACCAATTGCTTTTGGTCGTATGGAACCAGTTTCATAATAACGACATAGAATTTTCGAAACACAACCATTAGATACTTGTAGTATACGTGATATATCACATGGACGTGCACCAGAATGTGCTAACTCGATAATACGTTGACGTGTTGTATCCGGTAATGGACGACCATTGACAAACATTCCACCCAATTGATTCACACCGGAATGACCTAAACATGAGAAAAAATCAAAATGAATAATAAGAAACTTATGAAGCGCTACAATCCAAAGTCTCTTTTTTCGATATGTGAAATCATGTTATTAAACTGCGTGTGTGTTGAAATCATATAAAAATATTCGGAGTATGCTTCTAGTAAGTTTCTAGCCATGTTAACATTTGAATATTATTGACTAGTTGACAGTTGTTTAGGTCTATTTCAAATTATTATCATTATAATTGAGTGAAACGATGCTGAAAATGTTTATGAAACAATTCCATCTTAACGCTTAATTGTAGAGAAATCGTTTTACAAATCATAAGTCTTAAATCTAAAACTCTCGATGTTTGTCGGTGATCAGTACAGAGAGTTCTCAAACTGTTACGAAATGGTTGTTCAATATGTTGGTTTTCATTTAATGACATACAAGTAGCTGAAGTTAGTTTATTTTCATAGAACAACTGTAAAATATCATGAGATGGATTTCATATAATTGATTATGTAATCAGAAACAATGTTCACGACAAGCTTTCATCAGTTAACGGTAAACGAATGAAGTACGCCGTTACTACTTAGTTTTCAGTTAGGACTTCGTATTGATGCACATTTACAACTCTAATTTCTAGCACTCATCAAGTTTTGATAAAAGGATATTTTCTCTAATTCATCATAGTCTTTCTATAGACTTCTGTTTACGTTATAATTCATAGCTTCTCATTATATTCTCAATTTCTTTAATTGCACTTAGGGGAAAAATCAAAAATTGAAGAAACCATTTAGGTAACAATAAGGTAAGTAAATAAAAGTTTAACTTATGAATAACATCATCATTACATAATGCTCATGTATATCATAATATCAATAATTAATGGGATGTTTTGTGAAACTTAAAGATTTTTTTCTACTTGCCTCTATTCAATGCGATCAAGTTTTACAAATGGAATAATTTTTAATTAAAAATGAACCAACTGTTTTTGAGTTGACTTTATGTTATCATTTAAAATATTCTATCATTTCTTACCTTTGTGAAACTTATTTTTGATTAGTAACCGGTATATTTTTATGGTAGGTTCGTCACTAGGTACATTTGAAACTATTACGGGTTCGCCTTAGTCGATAAAACGCGAACGAGGCAATGAACCAGCATCCCGGTAGGCTACTCTGATCCCAAAACGGCAAAACAGAAGTCTTGATACAGCATAGAAAGTATATTCTACAAACACACACAGCAAGCCCAATACAATCAAGCACACAAAATCTCGTTTATCTATACATCATTGAAACGTCCTTGGGATAGTCATAAAAAAAGAGCACATTAAAATAACACAGTAACCAATCAGAGCCAAGGATTTTCCTGATAGGAAATGAAATCTCAAAGTCAACTAACTGATCAGCTCATGCTCGTAAATATGAAATCCAAAATAAGGCATTTATCAAGCAAGTTCTAGGGATCTAACATGCCCAACTTATTTTTTTTTTTGGATTAGTAACCGGTATCTTTTTTTTCTTGTTATAATAGAATTTCTGTATACATTTACATTGATTAGAAAACAAAACCTTCATCTTTTCTCAAAATAATTAATTATATTCTTTGTTGATTGTTTTTCATAACTCTACTACAATTTGTTGACAATGTTCTTATTTACTTCATTACTTATCTTTTTTTTATCATTAGTCAATGAATATTCTGTGAATATTTCAATTCATTATAGTGTGAATGATTTATACCACTGTGATGAATGTGTAGCTAAAAGGAGAAGAGATCAACTAAAAATAGTTTTTATTTAGATAATATAATTATTCAACTGTAAGATATGGAGTGATATTGTTCTTGCTTGTATCTCGCCTCCATATGTTTTATAATAATCTTTTTTGGGGATAAATATTACTTATTAAAATAATTAAGTAATGAATAGAATTTTGATAAATTATTATCAATGTATGCATTGATTAATTACATTTTGGTGATGACAATAAGACAAAGGGGGGTTAAATAAAAATCTAGAGTAATCTAATGAAAATTCTAAATATTTCTTTGTGCCATACACATTGAACTTATTTTTAAATGAAGTAGAACAGCAAAGCCATGTCATCGCTGTCAATGCTTCCTAGCTTTTTAATCAACGTCTAAATAAGAGGGATAATAGTTGGATTGTTTATATAGAGACAAATAACTTTTTTAAATGAAAAATAACTAAAGTAAGAAGTGTTGTTTTGGATAATTAGGTGTTTTTGTTTGAAAGGTTGACAGATTTATTCTTTCCTATTGGAATCTAATGCAACAATCCACAATGGGAGCGAACAAATAAGATTTCAGAAGAGGGAGTAATTAGGAGAAAAGCACTTAAAGGGGTGAATAGGACACACATTACGGAATCACTCATCGGGGAAACCCCCCATCGGACAAAGGAAAATTGGTAGATCAAGGAGCACACTGCGAATGAATAGGATTTGGGTAGAGCTGGAAAGGAAGGTGCACGACAGAGTAGGGTTGAGGAACAACGGTCAGCGGCCTATGTATGCTCCATTAGGGGTTACCGGCGTAAATAATTAAGTAAGTAACTCGATATGAAATAATAGTCTAAGAAAATTATTGTTGTTCCCAATGTTACTAGCTGGACCAATGAAAAGATATTAATAGAACAATAGGAAGATGAATCTGAGCTTTTTCATAACTCCATTAAAATTAGTAAATGTGACTTATTACTTTAAAAAGATGTTTAACAGAAATTATCCCTATGGCCAAGGTATTTGTTGGGGATGTTAGATCTCCAGAATTCGCTTCATAAATATCTTATTTTGCATTTATTTCATGGACCGATCAGTTGACCATGAGATCACATTTCCCACAAGGAGAAATCCTTGACTGTGATTTTGTTACTGTGTTATTTTAATGTGCTATTCTTGTGACTGTCCCAAGGACCTTATATGGTGTATTAAAAACGCAATTTGAGTGCTTGGATTCATTGTGTGCTTACTGGGTGTTTGTTTTATGCACTTTATGG